>OX608075.1:58537306-58672306 GCA_951509635.1 Eupeodes luniger
GGATAGCATTTAGGGTATCTACACTTCTTAACTGCTTTAACGTTAAATACTTAAATCCATGACTTTCCTACAATCATGATTCGAAATTAATACATGCTGTCCTTTACTTTGGGTGTAATTTCACAGATATCAATTTCTGATTTGAAAACAAACGCACCCAATGAGAAAAAAAATGTATTCAAAAAATACGGCGGCTACGACCGTGAATTAATTCTGTAGTTCCTTTTTAATGTATAATAACGCCATATCATGCATTCATCATAAGATGAAAATATTTCAATAAATAAAACATTATGTGATCAAGCTGAGCTTACCTTCTTCAAATTTATCACGTTGTGTAACGTACATTTAACTGTAGGTCATAATAATAACTAATAAGTTTTAAAGTGTGTGTTCTTTGAGCACAGTTTTATGAATCTTAAACAACTGTGTGTAACAAATTTATTACTCGTATATGCAGATTCATTTTGAGACAAAAATAATTAAAAGGAAATAACATTTTCGTAATGAACTATGTATGGTATGTATTTCAGTAGATATTATACTCAAAAATAAAAACGCTTCAGAAACTATATGAAAATAATCCTCATGATTTTATTCAATTATTTAATATGACACAATTATTTCCATAAACAAATTTTAGTGAAAATACAAATTTAAGTTGACATTCAAAAATTTCAAACTGTTGTTATAATATAAATCATTCAAAAGCAGAATGTATAAATATATCTTAGAAAACAAAAGGTTGCAATACATTAAAATTTTGTCAGATTAAGTAGTGCGCTGATTTCCTGATAATCAGCCGAAATAGTACCCGTGGCATGATGGTTAGTACGTTGGACTGTCATGCCAGAGGTCTTGGGTTCAATCCCTGCCTGTGCCATCTAAAAAAAAGTTTTTTTACGAGTACTGCCTCTTGCGAGGAATTGACAAATTCTCCAAGAGTAATTCTTGTCATGAAAAGTGCTTTCTCAAATTAGCCGTTCGGGTTCGGCTTAAAACTGTAGATCCCCTCCATCCCTGACAACAGTACTCGTACACAGGAATGGTTGAGAATTGTAAGTCACTAGGCCCTGGTTCTCAATGGACTGTTGCGCCAACTAAGATATAATCTTTTATAATTCAAAAAAACCTTATATTAGACTTTTTTAAGTATTTTTTTTTTTTCAAAAAAATTCATGATGATTTTAAAAATCTACAATAGCTGGAAGTAGAACTATCAGAACAGCTTACAATTCATTATTCCGCATCAAAATCAAGACAGAAACCGAAGTACACAAAATCAAATTTCACTTATTTTGCTGTGGAACTTATTTGAAATTATAAACGATCAGATTAAGGTCAAGATATGAAATGAAAAACTACAAAGGTCCTCCTACCTATGTATATGTTATATTTAAAAAATAAAATATTTTCCGATTTGGGAGATACACATTTTTTAGAAATATAAAAAGAGATTTGTTGTTATGACTGTCCTTAAAGAAAGACAAAACTTACTATTGTGATGGCAAGGAAGTAAAACGGTATCATTTTCAGCTGTTTTCACTGTTGTCGGAACACTTTTAAAGCCTTTGTTACTATCCCGATCGTTATTAAAATTGAGTGCCGACTGTGCGTTATTAAGAACAGAAATTAATCCCAGGATTATTGTCACACAATTATTGTTTCCGTTCATTTTTATTTTATTGTAGTATTGAATTTTTTAATAATTATTTTTTAATTAAATATACTACAAGTTTGTCTTTGCCGAACATAAGAAAGTATCAATCTTTAAATAATTTTTTATTTTTTCAAGAATACTTTTTTTTCAAATGTCACGCACTATAAAACAAAATTTGTGTGTAGAACCAAATTCACGACGTGATCAGTATCCAATCCTGTCGATGCAGTACGAAGGTTGCAATCAAACTGACCAAAATCGGCTGCCCAAGAAAAGTAAAAATTCGTTGTGAATAGGGATGAAACCAATAATTTTGTTCCGAACCAGGGATGAGAACGAGAATGCAGAAAGTGAAACAATTTGTTTAATTATAAAACGTATTCAAAAATGTTAAGATGGAAAACTCTTAAAAATTCATACATTATTATAAAATTAAAGAAGTGTCATATGTTCATTGGATGTATGAAAGAACTTTATTTTTCGAGTTCAATGAACATAATATAATAGTCCTATAAAAAGTGGGTCGTGTTTATACTAGTATATGCCATCTTATTCCTGTTTATATATCAGCAGGGCCGGCCCCAGCCAAACTTGCGCCCTGTGCAAGATTTGTAGAAAGCGCCCCTTTTCACATTACCCAGGAGGTAGACCTTCAATACGTTTTTTTTATTGAGGTATCCCCAGGAGGCCTAAACCATTAAACTAAAACGCAACGAAGAAATGAGCAGAGGGGAAACTTTTAAACTTGGAAACTTACTTTTCTGGCCTTACATTTTGAAAATTCAGAAATGAGATCATCAAAGTCTAAATAATTTAATAATTTCTTTTCAATGGACATTATAGATAAACCTACCAATCTCTCTTGAGTCATGGTTGTCCGAAGATAATTTTTAATAGGTAATTTTAAGTTTAGAAAAACTACGTTCTCCTGAAGCTACTGTGACCGGGATTGTATTAAGGATTTGGAGAGCAATTACTAAATTCGGAGCAAAATCTTCAAGGTTTGAACTAAAAATAAAATTTAACACATCTAAACTTGAGCTTTGTGGTGTAACAAGCTGGGATATTACGGTTAACTCTTGAACCAATTCTTCTCCATCTAAATTCTTAAAACTACTTTATGTTAAAACATTCTGCAAATTAAGGCAAGAAGCACGTACATTTTTATTTTTTAAACATTCGCTTATGTTACTTAAAAATGAAAAATTGATACTGTACGTATCAAACCTTTCAAGTATTTAAAAAAAATTCAACTTTAAATCTTTGTTTCGGGTCTAATACAGTTTCAGGACATTCATCAGCATAAAGTATTTTTTTCCGTTGAGACCGCAATGATGAAGCTACAGGAAACAATATTTAGTATTTCTAGGGAACTAGCAATACGCTCGGTTAGCATATGTACCTACTCATTAAATTTTTCATCGGAACGCATTAAAATCAAACAAAAAAGTATTTTCTAAAACTTTTATGTCAGTTGACAGATTAACGGACGGACTTTGCAAATATGTACTAGTTTACTTTATATTTTCTAAAATATCAAACCAAATTAGCAGGCAGCAAATAAATGTAAAATCAAAATTTTTTTTTCCTAACGATTCTGCAATGTTTTTTGCCTCTACATAGATTTCTTAATTCTATAAGGGCTTCATATATTTCTTCTTAATTTGTTTTTAAAATCCTCAATGCATCTAACCTGCTCTCTCATCTAGTCTCAGAAGGGGGTTTCAAAGTATGACTTGGAATTTTTTTCTTATAAATATCCCACCTCGTTGTGGAACTTGAAAAAAGGTTATACAAACATTGAATTGTATCGAAAAATGTAACTGCATAAAATGAGCACAGAGCATCATCATTAACCACTAAATTTAAGGAATGCGGGAAAATGGAACGAAAAATGCTCTTGGTTCCAGGGTTCGAATTCGATTCTGAACACCCGCTTCTTTTCCTTTCATATTCGAACCATTATCATAACTTTGGCTTTGACAGTTACTTATTAAAATTTCATGTAATTCAAGCTTGTTTAAAATCAACTAAGTCAGTTTACGGTCTTGTCACAAAATATGTCACTTCTATTAAAAACTGATAGCTATTTATTTAATACTAATTAACCAACAAAGCGAAAAACAATTGAAACAATCTGCACTAGATATATGTACATTAAAAGTAGCCGTTACAACAGTCATTAACTTTCAAAAAAAAAAAAACAAACTGCCTGCGCAAGAACAATTCGACTCCACATCGAATCATCCCTCTTTAATTTTTAAGCTCTACGCTCCTTTTCCATTCTATTAAAAATTTCATCTCCTGTAATCAGGCACTCAACTCTTACACAGTGTGCAATAAGAAAACCTGCACGCTCTGACCCATTATGATTCCGTATAAATAAGTTTTTTTTTTAAATATCTCCCATGTTAGTTTCGATACTCAGTGTGCAAAAAAGAAAACTTGCACATCCATTGACCATTTGTAGCAAAGACACCTACCTACCTAATTTCCAAATATTTCACCCTGTTCATGCAAAAGAAAAAATCTCAACACAAAAAAGTTCCATGCAAGAGAAAAAAAGAAAAAATCTCAACACCAGAAAGTTCCATGCCATTACATATGTATGTGCAAGATTTATATCATGCACACCGAGTCCCAAAATTAACATAGAGAGTATGACAAAGCAAAATACTTATTCATATTGAATCGTATGGGCTAGAAGTAGAACGTGCAGGTGAGTGAGTTCTCTTCTCATCTACAAAACAAAACAACAAAAAAAATATAAGGAGTGTCTTTGATTTGTAGTAGAAGGTAGCACAGCAACCTACCTGTTCTCTTTTTTCGGAGAAATTTTGTTGTTGTTTTCTTTGTAGATGAGAACTCCCATAGTGCCTGGTTACACGAGCGCAAAAAAGAATTAATTCACGAAAGAGAACGGATGATTTTTAGAAAGAAGGAAAGGGATGGAAAAAAATGCCAAGTTTCGTCTTTTTAAAAATCATGTTTCTTTCTCAAACGTTCTCCTTTTGACAAACATTTTCATTTCTAATTTGCCGGCGAAGAAGAATGTACACCAAATTTGCTTTTGTTTTGCTCGTGCTGTACCTGCGGCTGAGCATCCAACGAAGTTTTTTGTGTTTTAATTTCCGACTGTTCCTCTATTTCTTGCATGCCCACTTAATTTTTTTTTCTGTGTGTAACCACAAAAGTAATTCTTTTTTGCGCTCGTGTAACCAGGCACATACAGAGGTACGGTGCATAATACAAAACCTGCACGTTCTAGCCAGTGTTCCCAGGTTTTCAAACACAAAATCCCCCTTTTCTGACACCAAAACACTTATTTTTCCCCTTGAACGAAAAAAAATCCCTAATTTTCCCCAAAAAAAGTGATTAAGATTTTCATGTAATTTTTATAAAATTGTATTGTTTATTTTTTCATACATATTCATACAAAAGGAAAAACAATTAAAAAGGAGACTTCAGTGCGAAAAAAACATAATTTTTTTTATAAGTCCCATCACAATGGAGTTGAATAAATAATAACTTAAAGAAATACAATTCAAAAAGGTCACTTCAGTTTATAAATACATTAATTCTTTGTATAAGTACCATCACAACTGAGTTGGAGAAATAAATAATAGAAGTACAAAAAGTAAAAACATACTTTGAAAAAAAATAAATAAATGTTTTATCACATATGAGTTTATGTTATTTACATATTTGTACATGGAACTATTATGAAGTGCAAGACAATCTTTTCCCACAACAAATTCATAGCAACTATCTTTTTTAAGTAGAGCTTTAGTATGCAATATTCGACTCATAGAGGAAATATATTATCTAGAGTCCCGACTGGTACCCGTCTTGCCTGAAACACCCTCAAATTTTATTTGAAGTAACTCTCTTAAAAGCCCGTAACAACTACATAGAATCTGCATTTTCCCATGCTTATGCTAATGGGCAAAATTCGCTCAATTTAGTTTGTAGGCCGAAAGAGAGCAAACCCATTAAGTCGGGACTCTAGATAATATACTTCCTCTATGATTCCACTTAAGGTGGAATTAGATGTCTTATTACGAAGTTTTGTTTTCATTAAAGTTGTAATCTGTTTTCCCCTTTTTTGGATTTTTTCCCCTTACTTATTCCCGTGCCCTTTTTTCTCCTTTAGTTGAAAAAAATCGGCAAGAATGGTGATTTTCCCCTCAACCTGGGAACATTGGTTCTAGCCCATACGATTCAATATGAATAAGTATTTTGCTTTGTCATACTCTCTATGTTAATTTTGGGACTCGGTGTGCATGATATAAATCTTGCACATATGTAAGGGCATGGAACTTTCTTGTGTTGAGATTTTTTCTTTTTTTCTCTTGCATGGAACTTTTTTGTGTTGAGATTTTTTCTTTTGTATGAACAGGGTGAAATATTTGGAAATGAGGTAGGTAGGATTTTTAGTTCTGCGATATCTTGAGTTAAATTTTCATTGAATGCAACAATGAAAGTGATGTTAGTTAGTGTGCAAGAGATTACTTAGGACAGTTGTGATGAATGTTTTTTTTGGAATTATTTTAAGAATGTTTGTGGTTAAAGAATGGCAAATAGTAGCACATATTTGTTTGAGCAAGATCAGATTACATTTTCTTGCTCCTGGTAATGCGCTCCCAGAATTCTGCGCCCTGTGCATTTGCACATCTTGCACATATGCTTTGTCCGGCCCTGTATATCAGACAGGTGTAATTCAATAAAAGTACCATCTTATAGCTTTTTTTTAGAATTGATTGCAAAGTACAGTGGCCACTTTAGCATATCAACATATCTATCAAAATTGTTGACTTCTGAAAAAGATAAATCGATAAAAACTCAAATAACGGGAAAATGCTTACATATAGTTCTGGCTAACATCTAACGGTTAAATGCTCCATATGCATCTATTTCCCGATGAAATTAAATTATGTGATAGTGACTATACGACCAACTCCCATACTAATTTTCCCATGCTCCATTACACCTAATTTAATTTTGTAATTTTTTATAAAAAGTGCATTTAGATCAACTTCTCGATTTGCTAAAATTAATCATTACAAACCATTTTTATGATTATATTACTTATTTTACACCCAGCAAATGTACACAAATATAGTAGTAAATTCTCATCTCTGTTTATAACTTCTAGGGTAAAATGTATGTTAGTTACTGTGGAGTAAATACTAAACGAGTATGATACTATGATGTGTTGTATTTTGCATCAGTTAATCTTACTGAGTTTTCTTCTCTTCCCACAATATTTTTGTATAGGTAATTTAAAAACAATCGTTCGTTGTCAAGATATAAATATGCTTTATACTGGTTCGGTTTAAATTTACACGTGAAATGTGTTAATAAATGTAATCTTACATAGTTTTTGATTGATTTTTTAGAATTTAATTTTCCCAAACCAAAATAGAATGTGAAACCAAGATATTTGTAACATTAATTATATTAAAAAATGGAAATTGAGAAACGGGAAAACAAAAATAGATACATGTTTAATGTTGGTACTTATATGTTTTAAATAATGTGTAAACAGCTAGTTACTCAATAATTGCTATTATGAGTTCCGTCGTAATTAAGAATTAAAAATAAAACTTTTCTGGTCCACCGAAAAAGTTATTGTAGGTATTAAATTTTGAACTGTAATTGTCTTGAAAGTTCTTTAGTGCAATATACTTACAAAAATTAGGGTACAAATTCTGAATTTCGTTTGCAATTATTTGGTTTACTTAAGAAACTTTAAGGGATAATAATTAGAGGTCATTGAATATATGATACTTTAAACGAAATTACGAATCATGCGCTTTATTTTGTATTATTAATTAATACTTATACCCTAAAGAAGCGAGAGCTTAGCGGTTTTCGATTACCCACCAGAACATAAGAAGCTCAAATAATAATAATTGTGTATCTTATTACTAAATACTAAGAGTGTATTTACAATTATGGAAACGTCCGTTCGCTTCACACGTCTATACGTGGAGAAATATCATGAGCATGGGCAGCTTCAAAAATCGGGTATGATAGATAACAATACCAATACAAAACACATTGTCACAAGTTAATATAGGCAGTATAGGTTCCTATTGAAAATGTTTTTGTAACCCTTTGCGAATACTTAAAAAATTGTAGGAGTATTGTGTTGAGTAGATCAATTAATTAATTATACGCATTCTCCATCAGAATCAGAAGGGGGATCTTCTCGATGGATTTAAGCAATTACAACAGTTCGTCGGTATTTGAACTAATTTAATATGATCTTATCGATTGATGGTCATTTATTTTTACTTTTAAGGCTGGGTGCCCGGCGAAAAAAAAAACGGTTGGACCATTTCAAATAAGTTGATAACTTTAACATTTAAAATGAAAATTGATTGAAAGAAAATGTTCTGTTAAAGAAACAAAGAAAGCTGCATCATTATAACCATTTAATGTAATGTTATTATGGAACAAACTGTATTTTTGTTAACCTTGGTTTAAAAAGCCCTATTTATTTTTCTGTTTTAATAGGAGATTAAGTAAGTTAAATTTTTTTTATAAAAATATAGCGTGGAAACAGAATAAGTCAAATCTTTCATATTTTACATTGGTTTGGTTTGAATTGGCGATACAATTACAATTTATTATAACAAAAACCAATGTGGGGATAAACTTTAAAGTATAAAACTAATTGTCACAGAGTTTTTTAGGTAAGTATAATTAATTCTTTTACGTTTTCTCTTATTTGCAATTGTTCATATTTCTCCAAAATATTTGTTTTCTAACAAAAGTTTTGGAATGTGCAAAATAATAGAGAATGTTAAATTTTGTGTAAATTTAATTAGTAAAAGGGGTTTGTGTTTTTTTCTTAAATATCCAAAAAGGCCTCCTTCATGATTATACATAATGTACCTACGTGAATAGATAAGATACACACAGAGCAAAAAAAGACTCGATAAAATTAATGAGATTGGTCGCATTCACAAAGCTAGTGGATACGTAGTCAAAATTCAACTAGCTTTGTGAATGCAAAACTACACTACAAAGCTAGTCAATCTGGAACTGTCATATTATTGACAAATGAAAATATATAAAATAAGAAACATTTTTGATTTAATAACTTTAACTTATCTTTTGTGTTTTTAAATTCAATAAAATGAAATTTAAGACACAATTTGAATGACTTATATTTGTATTTAAATATTGAACGATTTATTTCATTTTGAATTCGTGTTACTTTACCGAGCAGCTGATTGTGAAACGTCAAAATCATTCTCCACTAACTTTGTAGCCGAATTTTTTACACTACGTCGAAGGGGAAATTTCAACTACTTTTGTAGTTAGATTTAGCCAATCAGAATTCCTTGACTACGTAGCCACTAGCTTTGTGAATGCGACCATTGATTTGCTTAGAGTCTTTATTAGAAGAATTGAATAATATGACATTTTAATAGAGAAAACTTGTTTTTATTTATAAAAATTTGAACTACTCTTCTTATATATATGTAAATATACAACATGACATAATATCGACCGAAAAATATCTCGAATAACACGAATCTCGAAACTTTAAAGAATGCAAAAATCTCGAACGCACAAAGAGCTCGATTAAACACAAATCTAAAAAAAAAACTAATTCGAGATTATGTGAACCCAAAAACTATCTATGAGTTGGATAATCAACTTTATGGTGAAAACGAGGTTAATGAACAGAACGGAAAGGTAGTTAACAGATGCAATTTTAAACAATTTGGCCCGTGTCGGTGTCGTTCGATCTACATTGCCAAGCCGGAAGATTTCAGACCAACATTCTGAATTGTCAAAATTCAAGGTTGAACTCGCCGAGCTGCCCAAAGTATTATAAAAAACATTGATAAATATTTTGAATAAATAAACTAATGATATTTATAATTGTGCAATGATTTTTTCCTATATTATGTTTTTTTGTAAATTTAAGTATGTTGGTACTTAATTAATTTACACTACTTTTTATAGTTTCTGACTGAAATAACCAACATTGCGAAATTGATATTGACCAAATGTATGTGTCCCGAAGTAATACCCCGTTTCAAATATTCTTACGGGCGATCTTCTTATTAGTTATAATTTAATAAAGATTTCTAGAAGCTATTTTAAGTAAACGAAAGTCCTTATATCCTTAAAGTGCCTTGCACATGAGCAACGAACTGCGAACTGCGAATGGACGAACAAACGTGATTTTACACATTTCAAAAAGTCAATTCCACACAAAAACACATTTAAATTATAAGAAACCAATTGACACTAATATTAGGATAATAAAATTTGCATTTTGTTCTCTAAAACAAGAGAATTTTGTAAAAACAATTTGGTAGTAACGAATCGCAGTGTGGTTGCTGCGAACTGTCAAACTCTATTCGCGTTCCACATACCATCCACACTGCAACGAATAAATTGTTCGCGCTTAACTTAACCTCAAAATTATACCACTCTTGTTTTGTTTTTGTGTGAAAGATGATGGCTGAGGAAAATATGGAGAAAAGGGTTGACAATTCGTCGCTACCTGCGAATAGATATAAAAGCTCATGTGAAAGAAAAGTCAAAATATGCGAACATCCACAGTTCGCAGTTCGTTGCTCATGTGCAAGATGCTTAAGAGCCTTGCAACAATTTATTCGTTGCAGTGTGGATGGTATGTGGAACGCGAATAGAGTTTAACAGTTCGTAGCAACCACACTGCAATTCGTTACTAACAAATTGTTTTTACAAAATTGTCTTGTTTTAGAGAACAAAATGCAAATTTTATTATCCTAATATTATTGTCAATTGGTTTCTTATAATTTAAATGTGTTTTTGTTTGGAATTGACTTTTTGAAATGTGTAAAATGACGCTCTCAAGGCTCTTAAGTGCCAAACAAACGAACAACGCTCGCAACTTGTTGAATTTTTTTTTATCAAAATGCGTGCTCTGTTAAGAAAGTTCATCGCGCGCTTCTTCCAGCGAGCTGCGAAGCTCATTTTTGGCTCAATGGGTACGTAAATAAGCAGAATTGTCAATTTTGGAGTGAATATCAGCCAAAAGCATTGCAAGAGCTACCAATGCATACAGAAAAACTCACAGTTTTGTGCGGTTTATGGGCTGGTGGTATCATTGGACCGTACTTCTTCAAAGATGATGCGAATCGTAAAATAACTGTGAATGGTGAGCGCTACCGTGAGATGATATCCAACTTTTGTTTGCCCAAAATGCAAGAGCTTGACTTGCATGACATATGGTTTCAACAAGACGGTGCCACATGCCACACAGCACGCGCAACAATGGACTTATTGAGAGGCGAGTTCGGTGAACATTTTATTTCACGTTCGAGGCCGGTCAATTGGCCGCCTAGAACGTGCGGCTTAACGCCTTTAGACTATTTTTTGTGGGGCTATGTTAAACCTCATGTCTATACAGACAAACCCGCTTCAATTGACGCATTGGAAGACAACATTAAAGCATTTATTCGTGAGATACGGGTCGAAATATTGGAAAGAGTATGCCAAAATTGGGCAAAATTGGATGGACCATTTGAGGCGCAGTCAAGGTCAACATTTGCATGAAATAATCTTCAAACATTAAATTATATGGACCGTACTATCGATTCATTTTATGCATTTTTCTGAATTATATGTATTTTTTTTTTGAAAAACTTTCCTATAGCTTTTAAAAAATCACCCTTTAAAAAAAAAGATTTTATTCAGAATGAAAAAATAATTGTAGAAAGTTTCTATTATACTAAAAACTATGTACCTAAATACAATTTCATATCAAGCAGAGTGATAAAAGATAGCAAAGTATTTAATACATTAATAATTTGAATAGACGAATGTATAATTAACACTTCTGGTTGAACAACACCCGAAAGAGGGTGTGTCGAGATTTTTACTGAGTTAAACCACCTGACTCAGTCAGTTGAAGACCCAACTCGGGTCAATCTGCCAACACTTGAGACTTGTTTCTTACCTGTGATCCTAATAAATATGCGATCAGTGTATTATAATAGCCTCTACGCACATCAGATAATTGTTTCATATCTACAAATTATTCATGCGAAAAAACCCCTACGAGAACCGTTTGGCAATATGAAAAAGTCAACCGATGGGACGATTACATCGAATTTTTTAGGAACTTTAACTGCTTTTATACTTTCATCAGAGTGACGTGGATTTCAGCGCAGATATGGTTACAAATATAATTCCTTGTGGAATGACTACAGTAAAATCTATCAAACTCAAAGAAAACTCATGGTTTGATTCGAGCTTGAAAAAGATTATTAGGTTCTAAGATGTAAGTTTTCGGATTTACAAAGACAACCCCACTGAGGAAAATCGGAATAAGTTCAAACAAGCTAGAAAGACCTGTAACGGACATAGGCATTTTGATACATTAAATTTTTGCATGACCAGAAATTACGACAAAAAATACTACATTGTCCCAAAGGTAATAAAAATGTCTCAACATTACGTCATCTTCCGTCCCGATGCTTGTTTTCAATAACACTCCTTTTATAAGCTCGATTGAGGCCAATTTGCCTAGATCACAGTTTGCTGTTAATTCAATGCTTCTAATGAGTGAAATGACTCCTCCTGTACTAGAAAGCGCAAACGATTCGCGCTTGTACAGTTGCTAAGTACTTAACCACCTCGATATTCACAAATATGCTGGCCCGGATAGTATACCTGCTATTGTTCTAAAGAGGTGTTGTTCAACGCTGGCAAAACCATCTGTCCTACTCTATAGGTTTCTTTCCGAGTGGATGGAAAACAGCAATTGTCCAGCCTGTCCCTAAAAATGGCGAATCCAAATACACTTCCGTTCCTTCTTTCCAAGGTCATGCAAAGAATAAAAGTCCAACGACTGAGATGCAATGCTGGATCCAGGGGGGGGGGTCGTAGGGGTCATGACCCCCCCCTGGGAGATAATTTGTTTGCTTTTTCGTAGGAATTTCCTTCAATACAAAACTAATCGTATTGCGTTAATGGATATGACCCCCATTATATTTTGAATTATTTATTTCTTGTATATAAAAACAACATTTGTATTTTACTTCCTTAAACTTTGTTGCTAAAAGTACTGAGGACAGGACCAAGAACAAAATATGAATCGGAAATTCAGCCTATTCCAAAAACGCAGCACAAATTCATCAACTTTTGACCATCTGACGATCCAGGGGGGGGGGTCATATGAACCATAAAGCTTATACAGTTAAGTTGTATAAGTAAAGATTTCATCTATAGATTTATTAGTAATTTAACGACATTCACCAAAAAATGGTTTGTTGTCAAAAAAAACTAAAATTTTTGTTTTCACTCAATTTAGAATTTGAAAAAACTTTAGTAATGCTTTAAATTATTTTCATAAAAATTGTTTCTAAGAAAAAGAGCAAATATTCAGGTTATTAAGCCTAGTACGCTGCGCTGCTGAAGCCTAGTACGCTACTGATGCGAAACGAAAATTCCCATACAAAAATGACATGACGAAATCATAAACGAAAAATTTCGCTGTGCTTTTCGTTTTTCAGTACGCTGCTGAACGACGAAATGTGTCACTTTAGTGGATAGCTGTACTAGATTTCTTAGTACAATTCTCCACTCTTTTCGTTCTCAATTTAATTGCCCGGTATATTAATTGTTGCGAAATTTTGACGTTTAATTTATTTATTGAAAAATTTTTCGAAATTTTTCGTTTATGATTTCGTCATGTCATTTTTGTATGGGAATTTTCGTTTCGCATCAGCAGCGTACTAGGCTTAAAATTGAAAAAAATTGTTTACTCGTGACTTTCGGTGTTTTTATTTGGATTTATCTTTGCTTTAAAATTTAAAATAAAATGGATTTCTCTAATGTGTTCCAACATTGCATTTCTGAATCGGAAACTCAGGATGTTATCGGTGATGTGCAAGAAGTGATGAAGACAAGCAATGAACTTCAACTTCCAGACAGAACTCTCCACAAATATTTTTCCGCTGTGGTTTTCGTTTTCATTTCGCTCTGCACTTGGAGACCGCCGAAAAAATTCGTTTCACTTCAGCTGCGTACTAGGCTTTAAGAAGAAACCTTGAATACGAGATCATCAATTTTATACCCTTAACAACCCAGTAGACTTTGCAAACGTAACTGACCAGAAGTGTCCATCGGACACTATGAGATAAATACTCTGTATTTGATGGAAAAATGAAACAAATACATTCAATAATTCAAGACTTTAATGCTGTTTCAAACAGAAACAATTAACACATTTATTTTACCTTTAAATTCATAAAATATACTATTATTTACAAGCATTACAAATGAGTTTTTTTACCGAGTGCTCGGAGCATACATTTCTGTTACATTTGTCGCAACACTGTTTCGAAGTTCTGGATATTTTAGCAGGACAAATGTGACAGCGCTTCTTTTTCTTGGCAACAGGTTCAGATGATTGAGCTTCTTGTTCTTCGGTTCCTACCATATCGCCAATAGCTGACAGATGATAATTTGTCAAACCTTTCTTGCTTCGTCTCCTTACATGGGGCGTAACCAACCCGGTTACGACTTCTCTCAAAAATATTTTCCTTAGAGTACACTTTTTCCGCTGGTTCCAAGAAGGATATAAATTTTTCCATACAACTAGTGATGCGATACCCACCACATCTAAGATATTTTGGAAAAATGCAATGGGCCATCTATTTGTTTTACGTCGAGCAGTATATTCATGAGCCATCTGATCTAGTGTATCGACACCACCTTTGGTGGAGTTGTAGTACAAATTTATTTCAGATTTATTTTTATTATTCACATTTACTTCTCGACTATGATGCATCGTAGACAACAAAATAACTGCACGGTTCTTTTTCGGCACATACGACACCAAAGTCATGTTTTTCGAAAAGCCAAAAACATTTGTTTCTATTTCACGATTTTTATGGGGCTGGAAATTTGGAGGAATACAAGTTTTATTTTTTCTTATTGTACCAACTATTGTCAGGCCGTTTTCAGACAGAGTCTTAGCAATCTCAATGCTAGTAAAATAATTGTCGAACGTGATGTTTCTATTGCTTCGAAAATATGGTTCACATAACTGGTAAACAACATTGAACGCTAAATTTTCTGCTCTGCTGCCGCCTTCTTTTCCAAGATAAGGTATGCCACATAGTGGGTAGCTTGTTTTGCTGTCACAAATCCACCAGATTTTCATTCCGTATTTATCAGGCTTGCTGGGTAAATATTGTTTGAAGGAGACACGCCCTCGAAAAGGTACCAGCTGTTCATCTATTGTAAGGTTCTCTCCAGGCAGATAAAACTTTCTTAGATTTTGATTCACACCTTCCCACAGTTCCCTAATAGGCGCTAATTTATCTCTAGACCTTCTAAGAGATCTAGTGGTCTTATCATCGAATCTCAAGAACCGTAGTATATTTGCAAATCTGTTTTTTCCCATTGTAGCACGAAATATTGGATTACCAAATATGGGGTCCCAGTGCTCTCTGAAATCAACGCCTCCTTGCTTGTTGACACCTATAGTCAATAACAGACCTATAAAAGCTTGCAACTCTGTTGTGTCGATGTCTTTCCATTGCAGTTGTTGTACTCTTTGAGCCTCAGAATTGGTGTGTATGACTATATTTTCTAAAATATTCTCATTGAGAAAAAGCTTGAAACTGTCAACTGGATCGGCTACATATTGCCCGGGTAGCAGGACAACCTTGTGAAGATCTCCGCGGATTATATTGTGGCGTGGAGTTTTCCTTTGCTTTTCGGGTTCTGATGTCCACTTTGTTCCATCTCTGCCTTCAAAAGTTTTCATTGAAATGAAATCTTGCAACGGGATATCATCACTATCGCTCCATAACTGCTCATCTTCATCTTCAGAAGCTTGTTCCGTTGCATTGCTTTCACGATCCGAACAGCTGTCAACGCAAAAATTTCCATCATCATCGTCGCTATGAGACTGATGCGAAAAAATTTGTTCATCATCACTATCATCAAGGGCACATTGAATTTCACTTTCAGTTAGTTTCCTTTTAGCCATTTTTAGTAGACACTTTTTTTACGCGAAAGTAAACTTAGCACTAAATAATCAAAGAAAGCACAGAACACTTGCACGTGTATTATAGAAAACTCTTTATTATTTCTCATTAGACATTACTCATTGTGTAATGATTCTCCGTTATGATTTTGATGAAAATGTAAATAATCTAACGTCATAATATCCCGCTACATGCACTGTGTCTCCCGGACACTTGTGGGCCGACAAGTTACTATATTTGTTTATTGTCAATAAATATTATACAATACAAATAAAAAATATTTAAAAAATAAATTTAGATAACTAAAACCCTGTAAATAAAATACATAGAACAATTTTTCGTAGAAATAAATACTTAACTTTTTATGAGTGAACAAACAAAAAAAGGTGTCCGCCAGACACTTGTGGGTTGTTAAGGGTTAAGTTGCTTTTAAATTTCTTAAACTAGCCTTCAATTTTATTATTAAATTTTTTTGTCACATATAACTAGTGAACATGGAAGTGATTTTTCCTTTCGACATATAGGAACTATGTATATGGCAAGTTTTGCATTAGTAAACAATTTCGAACTAGAGCTTTTAATCAAATATGATATTACGACGGTAGAGAAGTCGAAAAAAGTGGGTACCCCGATTCCGTCCGTCTGTATGTCTTTCCTGGCTCCTACAGTCCAAACCTGTGTTGATTGAAAGTAAGGTTTTCAGCCGATTAGCGTAAGGCGTTTTTTTTCATTTTATTAATACGAAAAATAACAGCAGTCCCCATACAAATTTGTTGGTTAAACATGTGATTTTTCTAAAACTTTTTCTAAATTTTGTGTTCTTCATTTGGCTTCTTTCTACAAGAAAAACATATTTTGGTATTGCTCCAGAAGGGTACCCCTCAAAAACCTTTATTTTGTTTTTAAGTTTTCTCAAGAACTAATGGACCGATTTCAATAATCTTCTCTTTCTGTGCAAGCTCATTTTGATGATCAAATTGATGATGATTTTTTATGATTAAAAATGTATTTTCTTTTTTGATTTTTAAAAAAATATTAATTTTGTTTACAAAACTCGATATCTCAGAAAGGGGTCAACATTTTTTGACGAAATTTAAATGTAAAATGCACAATGCACATATATTTATAAGCTTTTTATTTAGTGCTTACCAAAAATATTTTTAAGACAAAATTTAATATTTAAAATAATTTTCGAAAAAAAAAATAAGTTAATCTAGATTTTTTGACAAATAAAATGGCATTTAAATTTTTAAGAAAAACTTATTTTGCAGGTACATTTTTAAATCTTAAAATATAGGAAATATTTTTAAACAGACTTTTTGGAAGAAATTAGCAAGTTCTAGCGACCAAGTCCTGCATTTTATTTATTTCAAAATTGGTTTTCTGTTGAATATGAAGATCTTAAAAAAATAAATAAATCTACTTTTGAAGTGAATTTGCTTTGGATGCTCTAGAACTAATATTTAAACACGAATTTCAATTATATAAATGTCCCAAAAACAGCAAAAGTGACACTTTTGTTAAACTATTGGCTAATTGAAAACATAATAAACGGGTCATATCTATTGATACACAAGCGTTGAATCTTTTGAGATTTGAAGTGAAAAGAGATTCTGAAACGTGTAATTTGTAAGTGCCACACAATTGTTTCTTCCCAACTTATTTGTTTATCTTAATTTGTTTTAATTTAATTTTTTAGAGAAATTATGTACCTACTTAAATGCACAAATTTTTCTCTCTAAAATTTGAAAGTTTTGTTGACTCTTTTAAGATCAAAATACGACTGATAGCGGTAGTAATAATAGACTCCCAAAAATTGAGTTCGAAAAAACTTCGTCAAAAAAAGCCCGACATTTCTTCATATCAGATCCTCTCTAATTTTCTGGATTTTTTAATTTTTTTAGCGTTCTTAGCATAAATAGAAATTTATACAAGAAAAGTATATTTTATTTTTAAAAAAAGCTACGTTTCAAAACAATTTCTTACATTTCTGCGTGAAATGCAGCAAAAACCCTCTCAACTATTGTGTTTTAGCTCTTAAATAGGGCATATTTAGAAAACTTTTGGAATCTAGGAATGCTTTTATATGTAGGGAGTCATCCAAATTAAATAGTTAGACCATACCTTGCTGGACAACAGTGTTCTAAAATAATTTGATAACTAAAGTTGTCATTTTAGCAATTGAAATGTGTAATGTAAAGGTTAGGTTAATATATTCGTACATATTATGTTATTTAAATTTTGTTAGCCTCCTTTACAAAACATTAAAGAACCTTTTTAAGCGGTGAGTAAAAACTCATCTAAGTGTGTGACCCCCCCCCTGATGAAAAGTCTGGATCCGCCCTTGCTGAGATGGCTACGTCACGTAGAGCGCATGGAACTCAGTGCTCCATTCCGGAAAGTCTTTGAATCCACATCCACAGGACAGTGCAGTAGAGGAAGACCGCTGATCAGGTGGAGCGCACAAGTGGAAAGTAACCTCACCCAACTTGGAGTGCGCAACTGGGAACATTTAGCTAGGGATCCAGCTAGATGGAGAAGTTTGTTGGGTTAGGCCTTAGTTCACACAGGACTGTAGCACCACCTTAAGTAAGTAAGTAAGTTATTGAATTCCACGTAACCTAAAGTGATACCGTCAATTTTTATTTCAAAGTGATTACCATTAGACGATATTTTAGTTTTCTGACGATTTTCTTTTTTCGGAATTTTTTACATTCCAATCAAAGTTTGTTTAGCATAGCGTATATCTCATTTTTGTTTGTGGCATTTAAAACAATATCATTTGCAATTCTTAGATTTCATAATTATTTTCCCATTTTAACTTACGGAAAATTTCTTCCAAAGTTGCGAAAAAAGTGCTATTGAAAGTGGGTCACCCTGCCTTACTATACGTGTCGTATAAAATACTGGCTCAGTAGTTTCCTTTCTAATTTATGTAATAGTATCATTGTACATGTACATACATATTTTGCAGGATACGAACAAATTTCGGTTCCATACCTTGATTAATTAACGTTTGCCAGATAAATACTTAATCAACTGTATGGAATGCTTTGGCGAAATCAATAAATCCAATATTTAGCGTTATATTGTACTCCTTGGACTTTTCTACGATTTGGCAAATTGTTTGAAGATGGTATTTTTGTATATATTGCTGTAAATGTTTGTTGATATCTTTTTTGTAAGGAATCTATTAAGTATTATGAAAATTGCAAATTCGGCTACAAAAAAAGCTGTTAGATGGTTGTCTTGTAAAGTGCATTTTATTTATGTGCTTTTTTAAATACTATTTTGACTTCATCAATTTTTGATTTTCAATGGACAGGTTCAGACGACATAAGGGACTTGAAAGTTAAGCAAGTTTCTAGTATCTGATTGGCCAGCTGCCAAAAAATTACCTTCCAATTAAGGCAACTTTAATGGAAAGTTGACTGGAAAGTTAGTCAAGAAAAATCTCCCTAACTATTAAGTCAAGTCTACTTCTATCAAAATGACAGTTGATCATGTTTTTTCATTCAACTGAAAGCTGAACTTTATTAGGTACTATGTGGCTTATTTAATTTCTGCACAATTCTATTTGAGGTCTTATATAAAAGGGTTCCTTGTCAAATTGAAAAAGGAAGAAGTAAAATTTTTTAAATACAAAATACGACCTGTTATTGTAGCGTTTTGTAGACAATTATGTTTTTGATAGTTTTTGCACTATGAACTTAAGGTAGAGGCTTGTGAAGTAAAGTTCTGAATTTGAGATTTATATGACAGTTGACAAACTAACTAGTTGCCTTGGTCAAAATGTTCGTTCAAAGAATGAAGTTGACTGCAAATGTCCCTTGTGTTGTCTGAACCTGCCCAATATATTAATTTCACCGGCTATTAATATACATACATACATATGTGATACAATTTTGTTTATGACTACATTGGTCTATAATTACCCTTAAGTTTGATACTTTGATTGCCCTTCTCACTTTCATATAAATTTTTGTAATCAAACTATGTACATACATATATCACCCCAAAGAGAGGTGCTGTTAATAGTTAATGAAAAGAAATACATATATTCATCTTCAGCCAGGCAGCTGAGTGGGGATGAATGGCCGAATCCAAGCCGGAAAAAGCAACCATTGAAAATTTCTCTCAATGTAACAACAAAGGAATAAATATTAACGAACAAAGGTTATAACTAGTACTGTTTGATGTCGTCAATAAAAAAAAAACGAATTAATTGTTTCCTTTTAAGTACCTACTTATTCAAATTTCTGTACGTATGTATTTGATTATAAAAAAAACATCACGGACGTATCCAGGTTATGCAAACCAGTCCAGACTCCAGAAGCTAATTGGAATGTGAATAGAAACTCATTAAAAAAATGTTTGAGTTTGAACATCGAGATATATGTGTTGCTTTTTTAAATATGTACATATTTGATATTCCGAAATATTTACTAAACCTTATTATAAAAAGTATACATATACAGGGTGTCCCGTAAGTAATGGATAACCCTGAAATGCCGCATAGTAGACTTTATGACCGTCCTGAAAACTGATAAAAAAAGTTCTATCCCAACCACAAGAAAAGTTATATGCATTTTTTTGTTCAGTGCACTATTTTTTTTTCTTACTTTACATTTTTGAATACCACGACTACAAGTGAATGAGTTCCATAATTTTTTTTTTGCAGGAATATTTTACATTACTTTTGCCAACACATAAGTAGAAAAAAATTATTATAACAGTTGGACTTCTTAGAGAAAAAAATTATTTAACATTGAATTTCAATGCAAAATGTGAAAACAAATAATTTTTGAAAAAGTTAAATCATAGCTGGTATAAAAAAAATGCATGAATACCTGAGTGGCCAACTATTTTAAAAATATGCGCGTTAAATGCAGATTTCAAAATGGTATTACTTATTATTATATCTAGAGTCAATAGCAAGTTATTGGTAAAAATCTGCAATACTAGAGTAAATTTAGCAAAAACAAAAGTTTTCAAAATTAGCACAGTAAACGTGAAAATAATACCAAGCGTTGAACATAGCAGATTTTTGATTTATTGGCTGTTTTTACGGTGTTGTCCTAATGATAAATCCAAGCTTTCAACTTCTAGGGCCGAATGCATTATTGATAAAAATGTCAAAAAAGTGCAAAAAACGGTTACATTTTCGAGCTTGTTTTGAATTTTACCTGTTCTATTGGGCTTTAACAAACCCATCAAATATTTTGTTGGTTGTTATTAGTTTATTTGTTATTTTATCTAAACAAAAAGTTTTTGAGCCAGGTTTTAATCACATAATCACTTAGTTAAAAAACAAAAACAAAAATAGATAATTTTTTATTTTTTTTTTATTTAATGCAAATGCTCAAACTGTTTTCCACCCACTCTTATACAGGGTCTGCACCTCCGAATAAATTAACGTCTTAGTGAACGTGCAAGGTTTTGCTCAGAAATTTGTAATGCAGCTGCCTCCACACGGTTTCTTAGCTCCTCTATAAAGACCTGATCGGCTTGCTGTATACGATTTCCTTAATGCATCCCCAATAAAAAAAATCAAGTGGATTTAGGTCTGGTGAACGGGGTGGCCATAAAATTGGTCCCAGACGTCCTATCCATCTGCCTGGATATCTGGTATTTAAATATGCCCGCACAGGTACAGCATAGTGTGCTGGACAACCATCATTTTGAAGCCAATGGGATTCCTTTAGTTCTTGAGGCACTTCTTCCAGCAAGGTTGGGAGATCATTTTGGAGGAATTCCAAATAACCTTGGCCAGTTAAAATCCCCGGCAACTCAAAGGGTCCAATTATTTTCCCATTGAGAATCCCAGTCCAATAGTTTATTTTGAATTGGTACTGGGACCAGTCTTCCCTCATGATGTTTGGGTTTTGTAGTGCCCAGAAGTGGAGATTATGGAGATTAGTGTAGCCATCTCTTTTAAATGTCGAGTCATCGCTCCAAAGAATTTGGTCAAAAAACTGCGGATCTTCTTCAATTTTCATTATCATTATCTTGCGGCTGGAGAGTTTGCACCCGTGTTAGGTGAAAGGGATGATATTTATGTTTACTTAGCACATTATGCGCAATCGTCTTTCCGATCCCAGTGCGTCGTGCTATTGCTCGGATTGATACTGTAGGATCTCGGTCAAATTCCGCAAGCACTAAGTCTTCGGTATCTCTAATAGCAACCAACAAAATATTTGATGGGTTTGTTAAAGCCCAATAGAACAGGTAAAATTCAAAACAAGCTCGAAAATGTAACCGTTTTTTGCACTTTTTTGACATTTTTATCAATAATGCATTCGGCCCTAGAAGTTGAAAGCTTGGATTTATCATTAGGACAACACCGTAAAAACAGCCAATAAATCAAAAATCTGCTATGTTCAACGCTTGGTATTATTTTCACGTTTACTGTGCTAATTTTGAAAACTTTTGTTTTTGCTAAATTTACTCTAGTATTGCAGATTTTTACCAATAACTTGCTATTGACTCTAGATATAATAATAAGTAATACCATTTTGAAATCTGCATTTAACGCGCATATTTTTAAAATAGTTGGCCACTCAGGTATTCATGCATTTTTTTTATACCAGCTATGATTTAACTTTTTCAAAAATTATTTGTTTTCACATTTTGCATTGAAATTCAATGTTAAATAATTTTTTTCTCTAAGAAGTCCAACTGTTATAATAATTTTTTTCTACTTATGTGTTGGCAAAAGTAATGTAAAATACCTATTCCTGCAAAAAAAAAATTATGGAACTCATTCACTTGTAGTCGTGGTATTCAAAAATGTAAAGTAAGAAAAAAAATAGTGCACTGAACAAAAAAATGCATATAACTTTTCTTGTGGTTGGGATAGAACTTTTTTTTATCAGTTTTCAGGACGGTCATAAAGTCTACTATGCGGCATTTCAGGGTTATCCATTACTTACGGGACACCCTGTATATACATATACGCTATGACTGCCTAATACTTGCTCCAAACTTATTTAAGCAGTTATTCCCGCAAACAATATCACGGACAACACTAAGCATTTTGAAAAAGCAACATAAACACCAAAAAATAGTAACAAGTTATCAAACTTTAAGGTTTAAAGGGCACTGCCAGTCAGTGTCAATGCTGCCACCCATCTCCTTTAGCAGAAAATGCGTTCAATACCAAACGGAAATCCACTGCGCAGCAAAAAGAATCTACCCCTCATTTAAGAATCTTAAACATTATTCAAAGCTAACTTGTCTGTCTCAATTCGCTGCTTTGTTATCAAATTTATACATTCAGCACCTTGATTCTCGACTCGCAAGAGTGATGTTTTTATTTTGATTGAATTGTTTTCTGTTTAGTCTTTTTCTTTTTGCGATTGTGTTTTTTAGCTTAGTAATATTTTATTCTATTGTTGTTTTTAAGTTATTATTATTATAAATTTTATTGCATTTGAATACGTAGTATATTATAATTGTGTATATAGTATAGATAGGTCTACTGCGGTTTTTCCTCATAATAATACTGCTCTCATTATTTTTAAAGCTAAATACGGGACACCGATTTTTGTAGCAAAAACAGCCTCTACTTCTTCTCCCGAATGCTTTGTTTTAATACTTCAAATTAAAAAGGAATGAAATTTTTATTAATTGGGTTTGATATCTAACAAACATAATTTAAAAAAAAACTAAAAGACAACAATTTAAGTAAAACATACCTATTAATAAAGTACTTTAATAATACAGGGTGTCCTTTAAAATACCAATAATGTTTAAGGATGTTATTCTTAGGTAAACTTATTCTCAAAAATAAATCGTTGTGTAGTTATAACGTATAACGTATCTTTAATGTTAATATCATGTATCGGGGATTTAAGAAAAGTCTTACTATGGTGTTACCTGTCATATATCAATTCATTCATACATATTCCATTGACGTATGCTATTTTATTTTAATTTTAAGATCAATTTTCTTCAAAAATATGTGTATATTGTCGTCATTGAACAAATATTTAGATCTGATTTTGAATAAAAAGATCATTAAATTTATAGCATGCAAAGAAAATATTGTTTTATTAAGTATTTAAAAGATATAGGTAATACTCTAATTTAAAAAGGTTACATTTAAAATTTTGCGTTCGTTCAAAACAATTAAAAAACACAATGTGCTAAAAATCTATGTAAGTTTATTTAAACAAAACAAAACTATAGAGTTTAAATAAATAAGGTTTTTCTTAAGCAGGGAATTTTCGTTTCACATAGTTGGTTGGCAGGGAACGAAATTGTGTAAGAACTATGCGATGCAAGATCAATCGATTATATTTTTAGCAACATACATATGTACATACATATATTATCATTTGATATAATTTAGTACTATCGAGTTATTTAACAACTAAGTTTTAGTAGGAGTTTCCCTTTCCCAACTAGACTTATATTTGTCGCAATATGTAGAAAAACATTTCGCTGTAGGATAATTTTGATTGTTATATGTAAATGTGAAAATAACATCTTTAGGAAGTTCCCGACTATTGTATAACCATTGGGGTAAAGTCAATGAACAAAGCATCACACTTGGCACATAAAACAAGAACTTTCTCAGCTTGCTTACTTATTTATCTAAATTATAACGTATCTTTATTTATAAATACATATGTACATCAATACATCAATGTTAAGATTAAATTTATGTCTTTGAAGGTTTTGACTTCTAGGGATTTGGGTTTTAGGGATTTTGACTTTTCGGGATTTTGGATTTTAGGGAATTTAAGTTTTCGGGATTTTGGTTTTTGAAATTTTCTGCCCAATCCAGCAACTTTTATTTAACCAGTTACAGCTCTTATTGAATTTCTTTGAAAATTCTGTTTCGACATTTAAAAGCGATAACAAAATTTATATTTGTTATGTTTTTGATTTTGAAATGTTCTTTATTCCTACAATGGATATTTGGTCAAGTGCTGCTATTTTAGATGTTTTGTTAAGTACACAGATTCTATTCAAAGATGCACTACACGAATGTGGAATGCTTTACCAGGCTCAATATGTCCACCTCCCTGCAATCCAGCTCGGTCCCTAGCTAGCTGTCTCCAGTTCGCACGCCTAGTTGGTTGAGGTCCTGTCCCACCTGCACGTGTCACCTAAGTCGCGGTCTTCCTCTAATGTGGTATTGGATTCGAAGGCTTTCCAGGCTGGAGCGTTGATGTAAATTCGCTCTACATGACGCAGACATCTTAGTCTTTGGCCTTTTATTCCTTTAACCAGGTCAGTGTCGATGAAAGGCCGATTTACTAGGTCGTTGTATCTTCCACTCTCCCTCTATATCTATGCAGACGGGACCAAAAATCACCCAAAGAAGAAAGTTGAGGTATCGATAATAGAATCAAATTGATATGAATGAATGATAGCTATAACTGGACCGTTATAGCAAAATTCTTATGTCAGGAGACATTTTATACTACAAATTCAGTGACTCGGTCAATTACCAAAGTAACATGATACCTAACGGGTTATCCATTTTACGGTTTCAAAAGTGTAGGGCTGAAATTCGACATCTGTCGAACTAAGTTATACATTTACGAAAATGGATCGCCTTATTTTAAATGATTGACTTTGTAAAAAAAAAATGTTTAGAATATACGTTATATTTATTTTACACAGTTTTTACTTTAATGTTATTGCATGTAATGTAATTCTTTTGTTTAGTCATTTATTTTTTTTTTCATTATTATTTTTGATAAATAATTGTATAGTAATAAAATTTGTTTTTATTTTGTTTCTATGTCCAATTCATCTTTTGAATCTTTTAATAAACTTTTTAATTTTAGCTTGTTACCATAATATTTCAATGCTGGATTCTCTTAAGTTAAATGTACAATTTGTTGTTTAGTTAATAAAATGTATTCCTAATCTTCATCCTAATTTATTTATCTAATAAATGTATTTATTTTATCTTCAGCTATAAATAGTAATAATTTAATTTTTTTAACAATACGTGTGAATATAAATTTCAGTGATCTTGTGTTTTTAAATATACTTAAATAAAAATTATCTCTTAGAATTTAAGGATATTCTGTGGATCGTTGTATTAATGAAATTATTTGTTATAAAAGGTTTTTTGGGTATTTTTGTATGAAAATAAAAAAAAATATATAAATGAAACAACGTACAAATTGTTTTTATAGTATTATTTTTCTTTTATCAGTTATGTTTAATCTCATTTGTTTTGTCGATTTTTAGATTTTTTTAAATTGTAGAATTGTTTATTTATAAATCGACATTGGTAACGGGAGTGAGGTTATGCGTGTGTTATACGTATTTCACTTTTTCAGCATAACTAGCTGCAGTAAAACGGGCTGAACACAATGATGATTTGAATATAGCTTGCAACACTGTAAAAGTTCAAAATTTGAAAAAGTATAGAAGTATATGCAATACTATAGTGAAGAACAATATGTTATTTTTCAAGATTTTTCGTCTGATTGATAGGTGTTCTCTTATCAACAAAATTTGTAAAAACACTTTTATAATAATATTATTTTTAATATAGTAACTAAGAAAAATCAAACAAAAATTAAGATAAATTCATGAAAAAACGCTCAACTTATAAATATACTGCCTAAATTTAAATTACTTTTTCTGGCTTACTTGAACAATAAATTCATGACTATTAAATTTGCATCAAATGAATTACCGAATTTATTTTACAAATGTCTCGTAATAAACCATTAAAATTGATGATTTGCAAAGAGGTCTAAGACTTTTGGGAGACAGTTAACTAAATTTTAACATATCACTCATCTTCTTACAATTCAAGATCTGTCAATATTTGATAAGCTAGCTAATCACGACCAACCAATCACGCAGATCCAATTTGGCACTTGTCATTGGACTCTATGGAGTCACTCGGGACTACCAGAATTTCCAAATTGTCGAAATTGCTACTGATTCGGGCGAGCTCAATGATAAAATTTAATTTCTAGAAAATAAGGAATCAACCAAACAAAATTGGTTTGGAGCTTAATCAAAACAATAAAAATATAAAATGATTAGATCGGTCATGTGTGTTTATAAGTATATTGTTAAAAGGACCCTGATTTTATGGCAAAATGTTGAAAAGGATGGAGGCAAAAGATAAAGCCTTAATTCTCCTGAGTTTATATTACAGTAGCACTTATAGTTTAGCACTAATACATCACTATGCCCTTCAGAATAAATTTTAAAGTACAGATTCTTTTGCGGGATAAGCACATTGTTTATGTTATTTAATTATGTATTGAAAAAAGTTGAATTTTGTTAACATTTTATTCTCTTCTCCTGCACGGAGGAAATTCTCAAAGATCTTTCGAATATTCAAATCAAATGTCTGTTTTCGACGATTACGAATTCGTCATTAATTTGGAAGTTTATCAAACTAAATTTAATGCTTTATTCAATTACTCGACGAAAACCGTAAAGAAGACTGGACATTTTTAATAGTTCGTGGTTTTATGTACGTAAACGAAATAGGATCTATTGAAGTTAACGATTTTTGTATTGCAAAAACAAAAACTAAACTGCAATTATCGTGATCTAAAGTTAATTAATAATAATGAAAGCTAAGTAGTAGTACTAACATGAAAACGAAATGAAATTAGTTAATATATATAAATTGTCTATCTCACAACTATAAGATGTTGTCTAAGAACGATCTTATTCTAATTTATATACAATAAATTTATCATATTTTTTTTTGAAAAATAATGTTATTTAATGTGATGTGGAAATTTCTTTGTTCAACAGAAATAAATCAGCTTGTATAAGAAAACAAACAAAGAAAACGTGTACCTAAAAGTTTATTTTGTTTAAGCTTTCAATTTTTTTATAAATTTATTAAAATTTGTTGGCCAACTTTTTGGTCAATTATTTAAATTATGCAAATAAAAACAAATACAAACATTTTATCCCAACCGGCGGCGTTTATCTATTGAGATACATTATTTAATTGAAACACATAAGTTTTCAGTTATATTTGTTTTTTTTTTTGTTTTAAGTCTAATGATTTTAAACTTACATCATACTGGACAAAAAGAGACGAACCACAATGAGGAACACACAAAAACGTACTTAAAGAAAGGTGACATTTGGTACATACAAATTTTGAAATATTGAGAACATTATATGTATGTGTGAATTTTGAGATAATTGAGAAGTAGGCACAAAAAACTTCAAAGAAATAGTATTTTTTTGCTAAAAAGCTCACAACTCTATCTCATGTATGGTCGCCATACAATTTTGTCCCATCTTCTTCATCATTCTGTGATATTAATGTTTTACATTCAAGTGTTTATTTTTATTGTAAAATATAATATTGCCATTTATTTATTTCTTAATTATTGAATGTTGAATAGAAATTGCAATATAAGACATTAAGTTTAAAACAATGAAATAAGAAAATTTTAAAATTAAAAGTTAAAAACAAATGCATAGATATAATTAACTCCCTTGAAGATGCTGAACATTTCCAGCGAAACCTTGGTCGGGATCAAATGTATGTAAGAATGTTTTTTTTTGTTTGTTTTTTCATAATGCAAACTATTGATTAAAAAAGTCTGCAAAAACAATTTAATAAAATTTCTTTGGAAGTTTCCATTAGGTTCCTATATAAAATTTGAAAATATTTATCGAAATATCTTTAACATATGCTTTTTTACTTCTATTCTATTTTAAATAAAATGTTGGGAGTTATTTACATAACAGGATACTTTAATATTCATTACAATTACGTACATGCTTGTATTTAATTATTGGCATATGTGAGACAGAATGGCGAAACTTTACTTTAATTAAATGAATGTGCTGAGTTCGTTGAACATGAGTTAGTAATGTTTCACATTTACGTTTTAGTGTTTCGGAGGATTGATTTTTCAGTAATAGGTGGAAACAAATGTACGCATTAGCCTACGAATATAGCAAGGATGCAATTAATTCTGAAACATGCAAAATATTAAAACTAAACATGAAACAAATTACACCCTTATTTTAATTTAATATAGCCAGTAAAATAATAGATTAAATAATAAATGTGAGAAAATTTAATCCATTCAAATACGTAGTACAAAGTAATTTAAACAAAAAGATCTATGTATGTGTGCGATTCATTGACGTAATATAAAATGTGAAAATAGAAATTATAATAATATATCAATGAACATGTAGGAATATTTTTTTTGGTAGAAAAGTTAAAAATGTGGTTTGTGTTGCAACTTAAAAAGCTTTACAAAATATGATCACGAAAATATAAAATATTCGATTTTTAAATTTTGTTAGTGTTTTTTTTTTTTTTATACTTGAACTTTAGAATTTTATAATGTTGGAATTAAACATCTTTTCTCAATCAAAGTGAATTGGTACTTGTCTTTCTTTTGTTTATTTTACACGCTTTAAATTATTTGTCTTAATGTATTCACATTTTTTATTATTAAAAACAGATGAATATGCAGTGGAAAATACGACAATAATCAATATATAATTCCCGGTTTTATTTTGTGTTTCAAACCTACTCTCAAAGGGGACTTGTATCGGAGTCTCGATCCTGTATTGCTGTGATGGATTGTTGTAAGGCGTTTGGTGTAAGCCATTCTCTGCAAAAAGAAAGATATTACTGTAACTATAAAATTCTAATGTATTTATACATTTGTAGAAGTAGAAGTTGCATTTTTTTAAAAATCAGATTTGGAATGTAACTAAAAAGCAAGCAAAATAAATATTAACTTATTAAAATGCAAAATCAAAGAAATTCGTATATTTTCTAAAAAAGAAGAAAAACTTCAATTTGAAATAATTAATATTATTGGTTTCAGAAGTAAAAAGAAACAACTCTTTTTATCTTTTCTTCCTATGGATTTGATGTTATTGTAATAGCTGAAACATGATTTGATTCAAATTGTATGTTTATTTTAAGCTTTATAAATTAACAAATTGTGTTAGATTTGTTCAGTTAATGAATGAATTTGATTTCTTAATACGTTTTTAAACAAAAAAATACATATGAACATAAATATTTATTCATCATGTAATAGACTGAAAACTGATGACAAAAAAAAGTCTAGTCATTTGCAAACTTTTCTAAGGCTATCAAAAGAAAGGTTTCAAGGTTTAGAACAAAGAACACCAAGTTTGTCTACCATTTTATACTTTGCACTTAGACAAATTTTCGTTAGCTTACAGACAAGTAGAAGTAACATCTTACGGACCAATATTGCTTTTACCAATCATGGCAAAAGTTTTCTAAAAACTTTTCTTTTTAGTGTTCAGAAAAATAATAGAAGAAAGAAGACTAATTCCGAACCATTACTAAACTAAAAAAGGATAGGGTTAAAAAGGAAGATTTTGATTCCAAAGAATCTCTGGGCTTCACAGTACGTCTACTTCTATTTGTTTTATTTGGCGTAATTGAGTTAATGATGTTATTGTCACCAATCATTTTAAAAGCTCTTCTTTGAATACATTCTAAAAAGGTTTAGTAAGTTGCTAGAACACCAGCCCAGATATGGGAGTTTTTATAGGTTTTGTAAATTGTAGCCAAAGCAGAAGGAGAGACAAAATTCTTGCATAGCCTTTTGCGAAACTGTCAAATGCTTTTCAAATACCAAGTGCAATTATTTCACTTTTTCAAAAAAATTAGCTCTACATTTCGGATGAACCATGAGATCACCGACCTAGAGATATTTTTTGAGCTGGAGAATATTCAGCGTTTCTATTACCTTGAAAATAAGGACCGTAAGCGTAGTATGTCGTTAATTAGAAGGGGAGAAGGATTCGCCTTTTTTAACTTCCCATATGAAGTTATTGTAATCGGTCCGATTTGTCGAATTATAAATTTTGACATTTTTCGACGTTTCAAGGTCCCTAGAGTCGAAATAAAAGATTTTTAGAGAGATGTCTGTGCGTGCGTACGTCTGTACGTCCGTACGCTCGCGACGTTTTTTTCGTCGTCCATATCTCAAGAACCAGTAGAGATATCGACTTCAAATATATTTTTTTACACAGAATGCAGAAAGATGCAGAAAGGGCTCTCAAGAAAATTGAGTGGGTGGTTTTTTTAACATAGCAATTTGAAAAACAGGTGAACATTTTGGTTAACCCCAAATATCTCACGAACCAATAACGTTAGAGACTCGAAATTAATTTAACAAATATATTTTTGGGAAAAAATCCAATTAACGGTTTTTTATAAATAAAAAAACTGAAAAATTAAATATTTGTAACCTCGAAAATTTTACGAATAAAAAATGATTTTATCTCCAAAACAATTTTATGAAACGAAGAATAACGTTTTCAACATCTGGTAAATTTTTGAGAAAAATCGACAGTTTTCTTACAAAAAAGAAAAACCTAAAAAAAATTAACAAAAGTTGGTAAAATTTGATTTTCGACTCAAATACCTTTTCAAAAATTTAAGATATTGGATTCAAACTAATTTGATCTTATAAGAAATATTGTTTTCAACATTGGATAAAATGTTGAGAAAAATCGAATTGACAGTTTTTTTACAAAAAAAAAAAAAACAAATACTAAAACTTAGTAAAAATTTACTTTCGATAGAAATAGTTTTTTAAAAATTAAAATTATTGGCTTCAAACTAATTTTATCTTACAGAAAACATTGTTTTCGATATTCCAAACAATTTTTTTTTAAATCCAACAGTCCGTTTTTTCATAAAACAAATAAAGTACGCAAATTTCATAAAAATTGATGTTCGGTTCTCGATATCTCTCAAATTAATTTCATTCATCCAATTTGTATTTGCTTATATAAGAAATAAAAACTTTTAAGAAATGCTACTAAAATTGGTAAAAAATTGTTTTCGACTAAAAATCTCGTTAACAAAATTAGATTTTGAAATAAAACAATTTCATTATATGCAAAATATTGTTTGTAATTTTGAAATTTTTAAGAATAATTCAACTGACAACTTTTTTAACACAACACGAAAACATACAAACTTTTAAGCAAGACAAATCGACAGACGGGATTAGAAGTTATTAGTGTGGGTCGCATCCCAGCCTCTTTTTGGCTTTTATAGGCTGAACAAATGCTATTTTCCATTAACTCAGAATGAGACCTAAAGAGTAGGATAGATGAAAAAGATTAAGCAGTGTTTTTTTCTCCTTGTAACAATAGCGAGGACCCATTATAGACTATTTAAAATTTATACAACAAATTCACCAACTGTTCCTTGAGAAAATAACGGATGCGGCGGATCTTTACCTCACTCTCTTATGGATTTAAAAAAAGTGTAGAGGAAGGGCTTAGTGTATTTTCTATGCTTTTGATGTTTTAATGTTATATTTTTTTTTTTATTTAAAACGAAATAATGAAGTAAAACTACTAATAGTCGGTCAACATAAACGGTTACCGCTTTGACTCTCTTACGAAAAAATGAGATAAAAATCTGTCCTAAGGATGTCACATCACTAATCACTGCTGTCATGCTTGCCTTGGGGCCCTTCTATCAACTCAAATTTGAATCAAAGCAAAGTTTCAAATTCAGATGGAATCAAAGTTAAAACAAAAAACTTTTTTTATTGGTTCTTATAAATTATGAAACATTTTGGCCTTTTAAAAAATTCCACTATGGAGCGAGGGTTTCTGGTTGAAGTTTATACATAAACATAAACACAGGAAAGAAAATAAACTTCATTTTCAAATTTTGGAAAACATTCTCACATTGGACCATTCTAAAATATGTTAAGTTGTTGTAGAACAATAGACCCTAGACCTATTAGCTTATAGGGTTTTTACAAATTAAAGTGTTAAATTTAAAAAAAAGTGCTTTACAACACTCTAGAATTTGAAAAAAAACTAAAGTTAATGCAGATCTGCTCGATAAAATTGGCTCATCAAAACATAAACACTCACCTTGGTAAACATCTTTGTAGAAATGGCACACATGAGCTAAAATGCGCTAAACGATTGACCCAACTTGGAATTTCTTGGCCGCAAAGGATCTAAAAGAAACACAGTTTGTATTTTGTATATTCGAATTCAATTCATATTAATGGAGTGCTTACCTGTGTAAGTGAGCTGGAAAAATGATTGCAATTATTATTCATCAAATGGTAGCGGTCACCTCGAAACTGATTACCCAACTCTTCAACTATCCGTCGCACTTCTTCGTATGTGAAATCTGTACATCCGATTTGTATACTTTGTCTGAATTGAAATTGCTCGCCCAGTTCGTCATGGTCGCGCGGAGTGATTTCGAAAACTCCCGTAAACGGAAAGGGGTGTCCACCATAAGCGAATTCTGTGCCAAATATTTCAACTCCCGAATGGAAAACACCCAAGCCAATAGAGGTAGTGTACTCATTGATCCAATACTGTAAGGACACGGAGTAAACAATAAAGCCCTTATGTGTTTTTTTCTTATTACTATACCATATCATAGACGTTTAGAATAACTGGTTCCCGATTTCCCATATTGGCGGGCAACAGTTCGTCGCTTCCACTATCCTTGGGAACACCAAGACAACTGGGAAATGGCAAATTACAAGGAAGACCGTTGGAAAACATTACACAACAATAATAAACAAATGAAAACGAGGAATTTCGGACGAGATAAACTGAATCAATCTTAAACTGACTGCAAAAACAGACTTTAAACAGTCACGGAATGATTTCTAGACTACTCGACAGATATGAAATGAGCTTCAAGGAGAACGGTAGAACAGCGATAAGCGATATTTAAAATTAACTAAGAAATAAATATAAAGGGCACATAGGAAAATCAAGACGAAAATTCGACGACACCGACAAAGACAGAACACTGATGTTCTGGTTGAAGAAATAATTTGATGAAGTTTTTGAATTAGAAAATACCGTGTGTTAATCTTAAAAAAAAAGATGACTAGGGAATTTTCTTGCGATGAAACAAACTGAACTCCATATTCATTACTTCTTCTTTAAAGCGAAGCGACGAATACAACACAATGTTTCTTTTTCACCAAAAAAAAGATTTGTTGTGCCTCAAAATTTAGTTCGAAAATGGCTCCTGCATAGTATAAAATATCACAACTCTACAATGCCACTATTAATGGATAGTTTTATGATTTGTTGTTAAATAAAGTTATGTGACTGTAGTTTGAGAATACTTTTTTTGGAAATGGTTGTTTACAAATTGTATGTCGAAGATTTTTTCGTGAGGTAATGACAGCTGGCAGAGAAAATTTTGTTTTTTTTTGACAATCAAATTTTGAATGGACAATCAGAACGACAACATTGAAAACTCAAACTTATTGGTGCTTAGAGTAGTGAAAATGTGTAACTCAACGAAGAACTATATGCTTAGGTATGGTTCACACTTCGATTTCAATTTATTCGATAATGATAAAACGACAACAAAACCATAGCTTTAGCAGAATAAAAAATTGTAATATATTTCTTGCAACGTTTCAGGCATGGGTGGAATCGACAGATAGATTCAAGGTATTTATGCAATGACATAATTGTCTGTCTGCACTGCAAAAAAATATAATTTGAAAAAAAACTTTCATGACAGCCATTAAGAAATAATAGAGAAAATGTAAGAACAATTGCGTTTTGTTTTCCCTTTTTATTTTGTTTCGCAATTTAAATTAAAACTTATTTTATCTTTTAAATAAATTGAATTAATAATGTAATAGCGTATGTATACTTAACATTTGTATTTTTAACGATGTCACATTGACCAAACACTCAATTAGCATTATCGTAATCGACTTTATATTTATGGACAATTATTTTTACATCAAATTTTATATTGAAATTAGTGTGCTGCTACAGATTTCTTAACTATCGATTTGAATTTTTATTGGATCTGCCATCCAGCAGGATTTTCGTTAAAGTTCTAGGGCCAATCCCCAAAATTATTAAATGGATGTTTAAATAGTAAGATATTCGTTAGCATGTGGAAGCATGGTCTGGTGAAATGCATTTGACAAAGGCACAAATCTTAGAACCATGACCAGGGTACAAAAAATAGCTCGCATTGGTATCACAGGGGCAATGCTCAACTTAAAACTCCTAACTAATAGCGAACTGCAGCTATGTTATACTGATTTCTAAAAATCTAGCGCCGTTGTTCAAGCACTGATTCTACAGAAATAATTTCGGGCTATAGCTCGGGCTACGCCCTTGGCAGGCACTGTCGTGGGACTCTTAGAATAGGATTTAATCTTGGGTATCTCAATGGGTTAACATTAATCTCAGAGTGACGGTAACAAGATGAACCGTTAGCTCAATAATTTAACCCGAATTAGTACAATTATATTTTTTTGTGCAAACACTATCAATTAATTTTTTTAATTTTACCGAAAGTTTTGAATACGGTACTATAGCACTGGGTCTCTACGGAAGCAGCATCTAGTGGCCTCGGCGACATTAGCTCGTGCCGAATTTGTTTGACTTACCCTTTTAATATAAAACCAATTTCGGCTACATGATAATACACATATGTAGAAGGATGAAAATTACCAAGAATATTTTGCATGAGTTCAAATGTATAAAGTTTATAGTCAGTACCCTTATTTTTATTGAAATTGATAGCGTTATTATTTCGTGAGATATATACTTACTTACTTAAGGTGGCGCTACAGTCCTGTGTAAACTAGGGCCTCACCCAACAAACTTCTCCATCTAGCTCGGTCCCTGGCTAGATGTCTCCAGTTTCACGCTTCAAGTTGGGTGAGGTCACTTTCCACTTGTGCGCACCACCTGATCCGTGGTCTTCCTCTACTGCGCTGTCCTGTGGGTGTGGATTCGAAGACTTTCCGGGCCGGAGCATTGGTTTCCATACGCTCCACGTCACCCAGCCATCTTAGTCGTTGAACTTTTACCCTTCTGGCTAAGTCTACGTCGCTGTACAGCCCGTACAGCTCGTCGTTCCATCTTCTCCTCCACTCCCCTTCGATGCATACGGGACCGTAGATCACACGAAGAACTTTTTTCTCGAAACGACCCAAGGTGCTTTCATCCGCTTTTGTCATAGTCCATGCTTCTGCACCATATAGCAGGACGGGGATGATGAGGGTCTTATATAGCGACACTTTGGTCCCTCGAGAGAGGACGTTGCTACTCAATTGCTTTCTTAGCCCAAAGAAACAGCGGTTAGCAAGAGTTATTCTCCGTTTGATCTCAGCGCTGGTGTTGTTTTCTGCGTTTATAGCGGAGCCTAGGTAGACGAAGTCCTTGATTACCTTAAAGTTAAGTCTATCCATGGTGACGTTTTGACCGAGACGTCGGTGTTGTAAGTCTTTTCTTGACGACAGCATGTATGTACTTTGTTTTGCCCTCATTAACCGTTAAACCCATTTTTGCCGCCTCTGCCTCAATACTCACAAAAGCCCTATTGACATCACGCTGAGTTCTTCCGATTATGTCAATGTCACCAGCATATGCTAGTAATTGGACAGACTTTTGAAAGATAGCGCCGCTAGTGTTGACGTGTGAGCTCTGCACTATTCTTTCAAGTACGATGTTAAAAAAATCGCATAACAGCGCATCACCTTGACTAAAACGTTTTTTGACATCGAAAGGTTCTGTTAAGTTGTTTCCAACCTTTATGGAGCAGCGTGAATTCTCCATGGTCATCCTGCACAAACGGACGAGTTAGGCAGGGATGCCAAAACTAGACTTAACATGGCTCTATACAGCTCGTCCCTGTAGGCCTTGAAATCGATGAAAAGATGGTGGGTGTCGATTTGGTATTCTTGGGTTTTTTCTGCCGTAATATGAATATTTGATCGACTGTGGACTTTCCTAGTCTAAAACCACACTATGAGGTTGTTGACGATGGGCTTTAGACATTCACATATCGTCGCCCTAATATTGGGTTGCCGTAAGCGCCATTGCCCATTTTAATGTTTCTGGGATATCGCATTTGAAGCTTTGACAGCCTATTGCTCGAAAACCAACCGCTGGGATTTTTTCATTTTTTGTCACGATATTCATACGGATATCTTCTTTCAGAAAAAATGAAATGAATTATTCTACAATGTTTTTAGTTTTCAAAATATTTAAAATTAATTACAAAATGAGTTTGCCGTATACGCTACTGAAATCAATATTTTCTTTTACTCATACACGTACGTCAAAAATTGTGCACTTTTCACGTTTCTGTCTAAGTCTCTTTCGGTCTTTATGAATATTTTGTCATCTTTATGCTCATTAAACTCTGCAATTTGAGGGAAAAACTTTTTATTACAACCAAAACAATGTTTTGACATGTGATGAAGATGGAGGTATGGAGTTCTTACAACAACTGACATTTGATGTGTCATCAAATAAATCTCCCACCATAGACTCTCAAACTGTAGGTAGGCAGGTGCTGCCAAACTATATTTAATAAAAATGCCGTCAGCCATGTTTACACTAGTAATTTATGTAAAGATTTTAAAAATATTATTTCTTGTAAAATATGTTCTTATAATGTATCAGGATTAGCCAACAAAACTGTTTTTAAAGATTTTTTTGATAAAGTTAGACAAAACGATATTTTTATGTTATTTGAGACCTTCATCGAGAACCCAAAAGAAAATTATGACTATCTTTTTCCTGAATTCGTTCTTCATTGGATCCCAGCAACGAGAACTCACACACATGGAAGAGCAAGCGAAGGATGTCTTTACGGAATCAGAAAATCTTTTAAGAAATACACAAATTGCTTTTTTGTAAGACGAATGGATAGGATAGTAGTTGAAATGACTATTAAAAATGAACAATTTATGATCGTACCAGTGTATATCAATTGTAACAAATGGATGGATGAGTATGCGGAGCTTTTTAATTTCCTTTCAGAAGAAGGCATGGAAAATTTAATGCTAATTGGAGACTGTAACGCGAGGGTTGGGAACTCGCAGATACTGCAGATGCCGCCAGACTTCACCCCTTTATCAATTAGTTCAAACAGGTCAGCATGTGACGCAACGCTTGACACGAATGGGAGAAAACTTATAGAAATGTGTGAATCAATTGGTCTGACCATGTTGAATGGAAGAACAAGAAGTGACAAAACTGGTAACTTCACCTTTTTCAGAGGAACTGCCAACTCCACAATAGACTACTGCCTTTTACGTGGAAAGTGGCTCGAGTACACAAGAGACTTAACGGTGGAACAACTGGTATACTCAGACCATCTTCCAGTGGTAATTTCTTGTGAATTCACCAAAGACTCAGAACAACCCACCGAAAGCCTAAAACTCTTACCGAAACTCCAGTGGAAGGAACGTTTTTTGCTGTCATACCAAACAAGCCTTGACACAAGTCTGAGCCTTGTAAACGACGATCAAATTCAATCGATAAGGGGTGTTGAGTTATTGGTTGCATGTGTCGAACAAGCCGCCCAACCGTTCCAAGCAAACCGTAGGCAAAAGAATTGGAGGGACCCATGGTTTGATGCAGAATGTGAAGCAGCTAGGAACAAATCTTTCAGACTGCTAAAGCTAGTCAGGGCAATTAATTCAAATTCAACAAAAATGATGTACCAAAACGCAAATGTGGCTTACAAAAATCTCTGCAAAGAAAAACAAAAACAATATTCCCTTTCCCTCATGGTAAGGCTGAACACAATAAGAGATAGCAGCTCTTTTTGGAAATTAGCGCGAGAACTAAATGGGATACCTTTCGTTAGGAAAACTGAAATTAGTACGGGTCTATTAGCAGATCATTTTCAACGATTACTAGGAAGGGCAGAAAGACCTTTTCAAATACAGTTAGCTTATCCTTGGATCGAAAACGAAATTCTGGATCAAGCATTCACAATTCAAGAAGTAGCGACTGTCCTTCACAGATGCAACAACAACAAGCCTCCAGGAGACGATCGCGTTCCCTATGAATTTTATAAATACGCTACAGAAAACTTTTTAATAAAACTAACAGATGCATACAACTACATCTTCATGAGCGATGACTTTCCGGAAAGCTTCCGAAAGAATATCATTTTCCCAATTTTCAAAAAAGGTGACGTAAACGAACCAACAAACTATCGTGGCATATCTTTTATGAACTCTGTCAGGAAAATCTTTACAGGTGTAATTTTAGACAGACTTACGCTATGGGTTCAAGATAACAATCTGCTAAGCGAATATCAGGCTGGTTTCAGAAAAGAATATTCAACGGTGGACAATATATTTTCTTTAACGTGTATTGCCAGATCATTCCTAACGAAAGGTAAGAAGTTATACACTTTCTTCATTGACTTCAAGTCAGCTTTCGATTCAATTGATCGGAATGCATTGTTTTACAAGCTAAGCTGCTTAGGTATATCCACAAAAATGTTGAATACGCTGAAAGGACTTTATGCGAGCAACCAAACAACGGTATGGAATGGAACAGAAAGATCAGAATGGTTCCACACGACATCAGGTGTTAAACAAGGCTGTCTTCTGAGCCCAGTTCTATTTTCTCTTTTCCTAGATGATCTCACTACATTTTTACCTGGTGGAATTAGTTTTTCCGGTGCCACAATTAAAGCACTGTTATATGCAGATGATGTTGTCATATTTGCAGAGACTCCAAATATGTTGCAAATAATGATAAACAAACTCCAATCATATTGTAACCTATGGAATCTAACTGTTAATACCAATAAATCGAAGGTAATGATATTTCGCAACGGAACAGGACGATATGCAAGAGAAGAAAAATGGAAATGGGAAAATGTAGATCTTGAGGTGGTGAGGGAGTATAAATATTTAGGGGTAATCATAACGCCATCACTATCTCTACAAAAACATTTGAAGGCAAGGCTAATCGAAGCAAAAAAAGCTATCAACTGTAACTGGAAAGGAGTCTTAAGCAAGAAGCATATTGCGCCAAGCACAAAGTTTAAACTATTTGAGGCCGTAATGCGATCGATATTATGCTATGCTGGCCAGGTATGGGGATTTCAGCAGTATGATGACGTAGAAAAACTTTTAAGATATTTTATTAAAAAAATGTTCTGGCTCCCTGAAAATACACCTACCTATATGTTGCACCTAGAAACAGGAGTTACACCACTCTATATCTTCACATTGAAGATGCACCTGCAATATATATTTAAAGTTATAGAGCTGCCAAACCATCGGCTACCTAACATAATCGTTAGACATCTGCTTTCTAGGAAATCCCAGTTCTTTGAAGAGTGGACTCGACTTGGTCTTGAACATGGCGTCCAGTTGCTAGAATCAGGTATAGAGGATTGGAAAACTTTATGCCCACTTTTGCTTGGAAAAGTTGAAGCATCCTTTTTTGCAAAATTTGGAGAGTCGGCTCAACAAAGTGAGTCCCGAATCCTATATGGACAGTTAAATTACGACATGGGTGTGAACAATTATTTCGACGATCGATATCCTATCAGTACAATAGCCCTAATTTTCAAAACCAGAGGGGAATTGCTGCGTTTAAATTACCAACCACACAGCTCAAACGACAACACTCGGTGCACATTATGTAATCTCCAAGAAACCGAAAATGTAACGCATTTCCTAGGAAGATGCCCTATCCTTCAGACAATCCGACGCGCTTTCTGGGGAAAAAACGTCCTCAACAATGATGATATAATTTTAATTCTCAATGGTGAAAACTGGACAGCATTGTCCAATTTCGTCCGCACGGCGCTGAACTATAGAAAACAAATTATCAACCAAGCTTTTTAAAAATGATCGAATACCTCATTCAATTTTCTTTTTGACATCAAAACTATAATTAGAATACATTTATGTTTTTTGTATATAAATTTAAACTCCTTTTTTCTGGCTGACGGCAAAAGCCAATGCTATATTTTGTGAATTTTTAAAACAAATATGTAAATCAATTTTCTGCTTAATAAAATCACACATTTTACTACTACTACTACTACTAACTCTGCAATTTCATTACGTGTAGGATTTTCTTTAGCTTTAAAAGCCAAATCAAACACCGATCGCATTGGTCTTTTTTTGGCTTGCAAAAAGACAAGTTATATGCATTGTTGAACTCCTTCCGGTATATGCAATCTTTGACAGGGTCATTCGTAGACTCCTTATACAAGGAGTACATCTTTGTAATATTTAAGTGAGGCTCCAAATATTTTCTATCTGAGCTCTCTCTACAATAATGGGAATCTACTGTAGGGAAGCTCCTAATGTGATCATGAATCTCTTTTATTTTGCCGGGTAGGGTCACTTTTTTAGTGTTTTTTCCTTTATTGTAGGACTTATGGCTTCATTATTTATTTAATCCGTTAATTATCTAACGTTAATATAAACTTATAGCTATTTAAATAATTTTAATTTGAAATTTTAAATTAACATAGAAATAAATAAATACTATAACATATTAAAAAAGCTTTCTTTAAATTGTTTACTTTTAACATTGTCATTAACAGATGAAATTAAATTATAAAATTTATTGAAGACTGAAATCAATTGATTTAAAGGGCTATTTATACCATAGTTAGTTCTGCTAAAAATCGGACATAAAGGTATCTGTCTTCTTATGCTAGTTTGACTATAGCTAAAATTTAGACGATTCAGAGCTGTTGCGGATATAATAGAACCATTAATTAATTTTAAAATAAAACAAAATTGGAGATATTGTCTATGTTGTGAAAGTGTAGGGAGGTTTATTAGCAAAAGTCTCTGAGAATAAGGAGGTGGTGTGAATATTTGGGAAAACGGAAGAAAACGAAGACAAAAACGCATAAATCTTTTTTGGATACTTTCAAGTCTGTCTATATGGATCATTACAAAATGGACACCACCAGAAAGCAGAAGACCAATTGGACGACCGAAGAAAAGATGGGCACACGATTTGCTTAAAGAAAGACAAAGTTGGTACAATGACGCAAAAGATAGAGATCTTTGGGCAACATTGGGGGAGGCTTATGCCAGATCATAAAATTTTGACACGCATCCATTTATTTATTCAAACTTTGCTCACATATTAAAGTTGAATAAAAAAAAAAAAAAAATTGTCGATTTTATAATTTTATATAGTAATTAATTCCAAAGAAACAGAAAATGTAAACAAAAATGTAAATAAATATTGTACAAAATATCAATAATGGCAAATAAAAGCTTATAATAATATAATAATAATAATATGGACTGAATAGTATGGTGCCCATATAATACAGCCGTATTCAAGTATTGGTCTGACAAATGATACATAGAGAAGTTTTAAGACGTAGGGGTCACGAAAGTCACGAGAAAAACGTTTAATAAAACCTAGAATCTTGTTAGCTTTTTTAACTATAAAGTTATAATGGTCACAGAACGCTAATTTATTGTCAAGAATAACACCTAAATCAGAGAAAACGGAAAGCTTACAAAGGGAGGAAGAATCTAATAAATAGTTATAATCTATAATTGTTTTTTTGCGTGTAAAACACATAGTTTTACATTTGTCAATATTCAATAAAAGTCGGTTTGTATTGCACCATTCCCTAAAACTATGAAGATCTTTTTGAAGCTGTGAGCAGTCATTAATTGAACTAATAGATTTGAAAATTTTAATGTCATCAGCGTATATTAAAACGGAGGAGTTTTTTATAACGGATGTTATGTCATTTATATATAAGATAAAAAATAAAGGACCTAAATGGCTACCCTGTGGAACACCAGAGTTGACGTAAAATTGGTCGGAGAGTTCATTTCTGAATATAACGCTATAACTTCTGTTCTTAAGATAAGACGAGATCCACGTCAAGAATTTGTCGTTAAACCCTAAGGCCTTAAGTTTATGGACTAAAGTCTTGTGACACAATTTGTCAAAGGCTTTACTGAAATCTGTAAATACGCAATCTACTTGCTTACGATCTTCGAAGGAGTCAAGGCAGAAAGAAGTGAAGTGAAGTAGGTTTGTAATTGTTGATTTATTCTGGACGAAACCATGTTGATTTTCACATACAATTGATTTACAATTAAAGGATAACATCTTACAGATAATGGACTCAAACAGTTTGGGAATAACGGAAAGTTTGGCAATCGGCCGGTAATTCGTTATTTCATTCTTAGACCCTTTTTTATGAATCGGAGTTATAAATGCACTTTTCCATAAAAGTGGGAAAATTGAGCTTCTAAGAGATTCATTGAACAAAACAAACAGAGGGTACGATAAATGAGACACACATTTTTTTAAAACACATGATGGTACTCCATCAGGGCCAGGGTGAAAACAGTCATCAAGTTCTGAGACACAACGAACAATTGAATCCTCACATATTGTCAAGTCAAGTGAGTTAAGGTGTGGATAGTTTTGGGCTGGAAAGAACGAATCGGGAATTTGAAAAGAAGGAGGCACGTCGAAAGCATCTTTGAAGAAATTAGCAAACATATTTGAAATTATTTGGGAGTCATGACTTGTTGTGTTATTAAAAGACATAGAGTTTGGGTAACCGTCAGTTTTTCTTTTACTTTTCACGAAATCCCAGAAGTTTTTTGGGGTCTGTTTCAATTCATTTTCAATTTTTATAATATAGTCAGAGTATAGAATATTGGAGTAGTCAATGAAAATATTTTTAAGTTCGGAGTAAATCCTGAAGTCTTCTTCAGCTCTAGTTTTACTAAATTTTAGCCATGTCTTATTTCTTTTATTTTTTAAGTTTTTAATTGAGTGTCAAACCATGGTGGGGTTTTAGATTTATAGCGAGATTTCCGTAATGGCGTAGTTTCATAAAAACAGTTAAAAAGAATACCTACTATAAAAATTTAGACACATGTCATCAATATTACGATTTAGGAGCAGTTGATTCCAGTCAACATTACACAATAAGTTAGTTAGTTTATTAAAGTTACATTTTTTAAAATTGAATTCAAGTTTTTCATTTGATGTATTAGGGATATTGCACACGTTTATATTCAGTGATATATTTAAAGCTGGATGGTGACGGTCTTCTTCTACTAGTTTAACATCGGCTGGAGATACAGCGACGTCAGTATTTATCGTGTCGGAGAAAAATATGAGGTCCAAATATTTTTTGTATTGATTGGCAACCCCATTAAATTGAACGAGTCCACAAGAAGCTAAACCATCAATAATTGTGAATTCATTGGTGCTCGTTGGACTAATAGGTGTAAAATAGTTGAAATCTGATGATTTTGTCCAGTTGAGGTTCGGAAGATTGAAATCACCTACGATCAGCAGTTCATCATTAGGTTCCATTTGGTCGTGGATCTCCTCAGTTAAATGTATGCAATTTTCATAGACAAAACTGGTAGATCTTGGAGGTACATATGTATACTGAGATGATAAAGAGATAACCTGTTTCCAATTTGATTTTAATACATAGCATTTCTACGTCAGAAAGATCAAAAGTATCAACCAAAGTGCATATCAGGTAGTTTTTTACCGTGAATAGTATTCCACCACCAACTTTCTCCGAGTCGCTCGATTGGTGCCTATCTCGTCTAAAAACTTGGTAAGTTGAGTCAAAGAGTTCGGTATCTATGAAGGAATTATTTAGCCATGTTTCCGTAAGAGTAATTATGTCATGTTGTAGATTGTTAATATTTTTATAGATCGTATTGATCTTTGTCCTTAGGCCATTGACGTTTTGGTAATAAATCAAAACTTGTTGAATCTGCTTCCGTTTTTATTGAGGTTATTAAAATAATAGTATATTCTCTTTTCGTTTATTGAGAGAGTATTTAAAACAAATTTTTGTAGACTTGATGAATTATGTTATCTGTTTCCAAATAGAAGTGAAAAGTTTGTGTTTTTTTTGAAGATTCAATTTTTCTTCTACGCTTAATTGGAACCCAGTACCCTTATTTTTATTGAAATTGATAGCGTTATTATTTCGTGAGATATATACTTACTTACTTAAGGTGGCGCTACAGTCCTGTGTAAACTAGGGCCTCACCCAACAAACTTCTCCATCTAGCTCGGTCCCTAGCTAAATGTCTCCAGTTTCACGCTTCAAGTTGGGTGAGGTTACTTTCCACTTGTGCGCGCCACCTGATCCGTGGTCTTCCTCTACTGCGCTGTCCTGTGGGTGTGGATTCGAAGACTTTCCGGGCCGGAGCATTGGTTTCCATACGCTCCACGTCACCCAGCCATCTTAGTCGTTGAACTTTTACCCTTCTGGCTAAGTCTACGTCGCTGTACAGCCCGTACAGCTCGTCGTTCCATCTTCTCCTCCACTCCCCTTCGATGCATACGGGACCGTAGATCACACGAAGAACTTTTTTCTCGAAACGACCCAAGGTGCTTTCATCCGCTTTTGTCATAGTCCATGCTTCTGCACCATATAGCAGGACGGGGATGATGAGGGTCTTATATAGCGACACTTTGGTCCCTCGAGAGAGGACGTTGCTACTCAATTGCTTTCTTAGCCCAAAGAAACAGCGGTTAGCAAGAGTTATTCTCCGTTTGATCTCAGCGCTGGTGTTGTTTTCTGCGTTTATAGCGGAGCCTAGGTAGACGAAGTCCTTGATTACCTTAAAGTTAAGTCTATCCATTGTGACGTTTTGATCGAGACGTCGGTGTTGTAAGTCTTTTCTTGACGACAGCATGTATGTACTTTGTTTTGCCCTCATTAACCGTTAAACCCATTTTTGCCGCCTCTGCCTCAATACTCACAAAAGCCCTATTGACATCACGCTGAGTTCTTCCGATTATGTCAATGTCACCAGCATATGCTAGTAATTGGACAGACTTTTGAAAGATAGTGTCTCTAGTGTTGACGTGTGAGCTTTGCACTATTCTTTCAAGTACGATGTTAAAAAAATCACATGACAGCGCATCACCTTGACTAAAACGTTTTTTGACATCGAAAGGTTCTGTTAAGTTGTTTCCAACCTTTATGGAGCATCGTGAATTCAACATGGTCATCCTGCACAAACGGACGAGTTAGGCAGGGATGCCAAAACTAGACTTAACATGGCTCTATACAGCTCGTCCCTGTAGGCCTTGAAATCGATGAAAATATGGTGGGTGTCGATTTGGTGTTCTTGGGTTTTTTCTGCCGTAATGTGAATATTTGATCGACTGTGGACTTTCCTAGTCTAAAACCACACTATGAGGTTGTTGACGATGGGCTTTAGACGTTCACATATCGTCGCCCTAATATTGGGTTGCCGTAAGCGCCATTGCCCATTTTAATGTTTCTATGTTTCTGGGAAATCGCATTTGAAGTTTTGACAGCCTATTGCTCGAAAACCAACCGCTGGGATTTTTTCATTTTTTGTCACGATATTCATACGGATATCTTCTTTCAGAAAATGTAATGAATTATTCTACAATGTTTTTAGTTTTCAAAATATTTAAAATTAATTACAAAATGAGTTTGCCGTATACGCTACTGAAATCAATATTTTCTTTTACTCATACACGTACGTCAAAAATTGTGCACTTTTCACGTTTCTGTCTCTTTCTCTTTCTTTAATAAAAAATTAAAAAAAGGTATCAAGAATTCAGTTTTATGGTTAAGTTAAGTTCATTATGTTTCAATTTTAAAACAAATACCTTATGTATAAAGCTTTCAATTTAAAATTAAATAAAAGGAACAAGTTTTGACAAGGCTTTTAAAATGTTTTACATTTTTTTAAAAACATATACATATATTAATATTATTTTTAAAACGTATATATTTTTGATAAGGTACATACTAGCGCATTAATTAGGATTTTTGTATTCTTTGAAAAAATAAATAAAATTGTACTGCAAAACTCAGTAAATTACTATATTTTTTTATTTCATTAAGTTTTCGAGTATTTTTTTAAAAAAATTGTTGAAGGTTGCCATTGATGTGTGCTATAGTCACTTAACAAAGACTTTGCTGAAAGAATTCCACATACGGTGGAAACATTGAGGCAATTTCGGGTTTTTGTTTTTATTAAATTAACACTTGAAAATATCCGCTCGCAGGTTGCACTGCTGTGTAGTAGAGCAAGTAAATTTCCAACAAAAACCTTTAAGTTTGGAAAACGGAGTTGTCCCAAGCCATTTTTTGCAAAAAATACATCGTGCCAAAACTTTTCCAAACCATGTTCTTTTGACATCTCATTGCAGTTTAAAATAGCCCTCCATTCAGAATCCAAATCTTCTACTTCTAGGTCTCTAGCAATGTTTGGAAATTGTAAATATGTATTTATACCATCCTAAGTTGTATACATACATAATACATATGTATCTCACATTCATACATTTCTTATCTACCTTCCTTCATGATTGTCACATCCACCAATTAGAACTTTGCTTATCTCAAACCTTAATTGATAAATATTCAACATTCTCAAACCTTAATTGATAAATATTCAACAATCTTCCCAAAAGAATTCAACGAGCAGAAGACGAATTAGGGAAAAAAAAACAAAATAACACCCAAATTTTCCATTTGCAAATTCACAAAATTTTAATTTATTCAAGAAAAAAACTAAACCTAGACCCTAAAATACCTACGAAATGCAATACAATAATATTGTGTAATAATATGTATAGTTCTAAATTTTTCTCAGTGTAACTTTCATTTTTTTTTTCAATTCATTTTTATTAATTCAATCTTAAACCTAGACAAAAATTCATAAAACTAGCCTAATTAACCATAACTTACAACTAACTTACTGGTCCCATACGGACACTCTAAGTTAAACAATAATACTTAATGCTAATGCCTTTCGGCCCTAAGATCTATTTAACTTCTATTCATTTTATTTATTTTTGTATTAATTAGAAAATTTAGAAAAAAACTAATGTCAATATCCTTTTTTTATTTTTACTTAAAAACTACTCAAAATAAGGTCCTTAATATAACTTTCATCTCTTATTTTTCACAAATACTAATTTTCTATTGCAACCAGAACAGATCAGCAAACAGTCACATCTGATTTAAAATACGATGGAAAAGAGAATTTAATTTCTCTCTAAATTTTTGTTTCAATTCAAATTTTCGTTGTGTGCAATATTATCATAGAGGAAATATATTGGGCCTTATCGGGAATCTCCCGGGGAATTTTATTTCCCACGGAAAGTTTCATTCCCAAGAAACATTTCGAGTTATCGTGAATTTCCCTCGGAATAAATTTTTCCCAGGGAAATAACTACCAACATCGAAAAAACAAATTTTTTTTCGGAACTCAATTTCGAATTGTGTGCAGTGTTATCATAGGATCTTAATTAAAAAAAATTTAATTGTTAGTTGAAATTCCCTAAAATTCCCTGTACAATAAAACAATATCCCAAACAAATTTCCCCTATTATGAATTTGTAAAATCTTTTAAAACATCAACTTTATTTGGCTCAACTTTCCTTTACGACAGCACGAATTTTCACACGCGTTTTTTTTTAATCGATAGATATGTGCAAATAAATAATAACTATAGCAATTTTAGAGCGAGGAAACATTTGTTTCTATTTTAAATTAATTTTTAAAGTTCACTTTTTTACATACAAAACACGCAAAAATGGTTGATTTTGACATTTCTTCCCTGTTTTTTGTTCAGTGTTGCCATACTTGCTTTTTTTTTTGGGAATTTCTTTAATTTTAGTGCTCAAATGCAAAAAGTACTTTGCATATACCCAAACTCGCACCCACCCCAAATCCTATAGTGAGCCCAGGCAGGGGGGTTGCAGGGGGGCAGCATGCCCCCCCTTACATACCTAGCTGTTAGTACACCGTGCTTTCAATTCAAAAAAACTTGTCTTAGGCTCAAAAAATGAAATATAAAAAAAGTAGGGTTAAGTCCGAAAAAGAAAATATTTTTTTCTATGACTTAAAGGTGTTTCCTCGCCTTAATATTTAAAACATGTTCTATTGAGACCCCTACCTAACTGTACAAAAAAAATCAGACCGAAATTTGTGCTGTCGTAATGGAAAGTCGCCCCCTTTATTTCTTTATTCATTAAGAATATTTGGAATCATCATTTTACGTTTCTTTATTCAGCAGAATATTCCGGATAAATCATTTTGCTGTTTTTCTTTATTCGTTCCGGAATATTTTAAATGCATTCTTTTTTTTTCATGTGAAGAAAGAAATATATGGTACTTTTGTTTCCTCAAAATTGGCATAAAATAGCATAAAATTGTCCTCTTTGACTCTTGAAGAATTTGAAGAAGAAAAAGTCCCTCCATCTGAAAACACTGTTTTGACAGTAACATTTCTTGTTGTTTGGAATAATTTTTGTTTTGGTTAGATCGAATTTGAAATCTTTAAAATGCATAGCATAGGATGCCGAATATTTAGCCGTTGGACAGGAAATAAGAAGAAGTATTGGAAACAGCATTTGAAACTTATTTTTTTTTATTTGATATATCACATCATCTTCAATTCACAGTCAGGAACTTCACAAACATATCTATATGTATCTTAATATATAAAAATCCAGTGTCATATGTATGTTCCCAGTGAACTCTTCACCAAGTCAACCGATTTCGGTGAAAGTTGGCATTTTATGTGTAATTTGGTCTAACTTGAGATATAGGATAGTTTATATTTCGATGAATGGTCTAAATTGTATATAATGTTGCATTAATATATAAAAATGCAGTGACATATGTATGTTCCCAGTGAACTCTTCACCAAGTCAACCGATTTCGATGAAAGTTGACATTTTATGTGTAATTTGGTCTAACTTAAGATATAGGATAGTTTATATTTCGATTAATGGTCTAATGGTCTATATGTTGCAAATGAAAAATCTATAATATAAAAATAAGTCGGGTTTTCCTTTCTGACGTTATTACTCCAGAACGCACGAACCGATTTCCACGGTTTTGCATTCGTTGGAATGGTCTCGGGCTCCGTGAGGTTTATAGCAGACAAAATTCAGGAAAATTTTCAACAGAAAAGTGGTGAACTCCGTTTAGCTTCCCATAGAAAGCTATTGTAAAAATTCCGATACTTTTGGGAACCTCTTTTAGTCAACCATATCTCTAGAAACGTCAGAGATATCGACTTCAAATAACGTTTGTTTTAAAGATAATAAGAATATTTGCCTAGAGTACGACGTGCGAACATCGGCCTCCGCACAAGACATGCAAGGCAGCAACAAGTGTATTCACAGAACTTAAGCGAAGAAAGACAAAATATATTAAGAGAAAATTCCAAATTGGCCACAGGTGTTTTCCACTGATGCGCTAGGTCGCATGTACATGTACACTGTTCATCTTAGAAATGATGAATGTTTTTATTTGCGACTGCTGTTGGTAAATGTACGAGGACCAAAATCATTTGCGCATTTGAAAACTGTGAATGGCCACCAATGCCAAACATATCGAGAAGCTACTGATTGAAGTAGGAATGATTGCGCCAAATCGATCGATGCACGATGCATTGAACCAAAAACTAAATCGAGAGCTGCATTTTTTTTCGTTCGAAATAATGTGCCGTTGCTGAATGAACAGAAAAAACAAGTATACGAAACATTAATGCAGGCGGTGGACACAAATATTGGTGGTCTATTCTTCCTGGACGCACCTGGAGGAATAGGGAAAACATTTGTCATTTCATTGATTTTGGCCACTATTCGATCAAGATGTGACATAGCTTTGGCGTTAGCATCATCTGGAATTGCGGCAACTCTTCTAGAAGGCGGTCGTACTGCACATTCTGAGCTTAAGTTGCCACTCAATTTAAACACAATTGATACTCCAACATGCAATATTTCCCGATCCAGTGCAATGGGAAAATTGGCAAGCTCATTGTTAGGAATGGGTGCACAATGGCACATAAGAAATCACTTGAAGCACTTAACTTCACACTGAAGGATATTCGACGCAGTAACAACATCCAACGGAGTTTTTGAACTCTCTGGAGTTACCATGATTTCCACCACATAATTTCCAACTCAAAGTTGGTTCAGTTATTATGATATTGCGTAATTTGAATCCACCGGGACTTTGCAACTGTACTCGACTCTCGGTAAAAAGACTTATGCCGAATTTGATTTAGGCAACCATTATTAACGGAAAGTACGCAGGTGAAAATGTATTTATTCCTCGAATACTGATTCCGACTGATCTTCCACTTGACTTCAAACGATTGCAATTTCCGGTTCGCCTTGCGTATGCAGTGACAATTTACGCTTCGATTCAGTATTTACTTTGGATTCACTTTCAATTTTTACTTAGAGAAGTTCAACTAAATTACACTTCATTTTTGTAATCGAAATGAATTCATTACTGTTGTTAAATGAAATAAAATTTTTCCTTTTCAAATATAAAACAAACAAAAATAATTTTTCTTCATCTTTTAATCCCCAAACGAAATGTTACAAAAAACGAAGCCATCTGGTGGCGAAACGGAGTTCGACGGGTTTGCTAGTATATATATATATTACTTAAAAAAAAAATAAAATAAACAAAAAAAATAAACATAAAAATATTTCACTACATAAAATAAATAAAGTAACTGGTTACAAAACTTTCTTCACTTAAAACAAATTATTGCATCTTTCGGAGCTTTTCTTCCTCAATTTGAATGAGGTCCTCTTTAAATTTTATCTTCGATTCAATTTCTTTGAGTCTCAAGTTTTCCATTTTGTTGTTGTGGCGTTTAATTTCTTCAAATTGTTGTTGTTTTTGCTGTTCCCATTGGATGTTATGGCGACACATTTCTTTCAACATAAGTTTTTGCTGATCATAGAGCCTATCTATAGATCGGTAAATTTTTTGTACTTTTTGAGAAAATTCCTCTTGATGACTTTCCAGAAAATCGACGGCTTTTCCTATTTTAGTGCAAATCTCTTTTTGAATAGTAAGCTCTTGTTCTAGATATTCTGGGTTCGTCGTATTAAATGATTTCCTTTTTTTTGTCGATTTGCTTGAATTCATAATGTCATCAGTAGGGCAACCAAAAATATGTCCTAAAAAACTAGTTTTAAGCGCTTATAATATACCCTTAAAAATTAAATATATGCCCTCAAAATATGCTCAATAAATGTAAAAGATGTTTATAAGAAGCGTTATTTGCTTTAGGAAATTAATTATTAAGAACAATACCAATCAAAAAAATAAAAATCAAAATTCTTCTTCACTTTAAAATTTTTGGAGATAAATAAAACATCCACAAAATTTGTTAAATGGCGAACAGTTCAACTTCGCACACATACATATATTATTTAAGAAAAAAAAAAAAAAAAAAACAAAGTTAACAAAGTTAACAAAGCAAATTCATTTTTGAATAAAAGGAATTTTTAAATGTCAGCGATCAGTCGGAAAATGTATTGCAAATTTTTGTTGCAGTAAATAACTAACATTTCACTTAAATTTTTAAAAATTAAGCTTTGTCTGTTTGATTGAAAAACACTTTTATACATGAAAAGGCTCCGTTCAACGTCACAGAAGTGATCGGAGCGTATTTGAATGCTAAAACTTCAGAAATTGTATATTCTTCAACTGCTATGGATTTCTCTCCTGACAAAGCCATTGCAATTATTTTTAGTTTTGTGAAGCCAGCATTTTTTCCATTACATGTTCTATTTTTTTCTTCACTGATTTTGCAGCCTTGCTGTTAATGCTGTAGATTGTCTTCACCGCATCACTTATAATTTGTGTGCTGGAATTGAGCGATAAACCACATGATCCAATTTTTGAAATTGATGTTACTAGAAACCCATAGCTTGATGCCAAAAAAAAGCATCAAAAATCCAAACAATCTTTTCAAAATGCAATATTATCATAGAGGAAATATATTGGGCCTTATCGGGAATCTCCCGGGGAATTTTATTTCCCACGGAAAGTTTCATTCCCAAGAAACATTTCGAGTTATCGTGAATTTCCCTCGGAATAAATTTTTCCCAGGGAAATAACTACCAACATCGAAAAAACAAATTTTTTTTCGGAACTCAATTTCGAATTGTGTGCAGTGTTATCATAGGATCTTAATTAAAAAAAATTTAATTGTTAGTTGAAATTCCCTAAAATTCCCTGTACAATAAAACAATATCCCAAACAAATTTCCCCTATTATGAATTTGTAAAATCTTTTAAAACATCAACTTTATTTCTTTATTCATTAAGAATATTTGGAATCATCATTTTACGTTTCTTTATTCAGCAGAATATTCCGGATAAATCATTTTGCTGTTTTTCTTTATTCGTTCCGGAATATTTTAAATGCATTCTTTTTTTTTCATGTGAAGAAAGAAATATATGGTACTTTTGTTTCCTCAAAATTGGCATAAAATAGCATAAAATTGTCCTCTTTGACTCTTGAAGAATTTGAAGAAGAAAAAGTCCCTCCATCTGAAAACACTGTTTTGACAGTAACATTTCTTGTTGTTTGGAATAATTTTTGTTTTGGTTAGATCGAATTTTAAATCTTTAAAATGCATAGCATAGGATGCCGAATATTTAGCCGTTGGACAGGAAATAAGAAGAAGTATTGGAAACAGCATTTGAAACTTATTTTTTTTTATTTGAATGCTAAAACTTCAGAAATTGTATATTCTTCAACTGCTATGGATTTCTCTCCTGACATAGCCATTGCAATTATTTTTAGTTTTGTGAAGCCAGCATTTTTTCCATTACATGTTCTATTTTTTTCTTCACTGATTTTGCAGCCTTGCTGTTAATGCTGTAGATTGTCTTCACCGCATCACTTATAATTTGTGTGCTGGAATTGAGCGATAAACCACATGATCCAATTTTTGAAATTGATGTTACTAGAAACCCATAGCTTGATGCCAAAAAAAAGCATCAAAAATCCAAACAATCTTTTCAAAATGCTTGGCGTAGTAGTTCACCGCTATGATTGGTCCCCATCGCTTTATGATTGGTTGTGGAGGAAGTTCCAGTCCAGGTTCTATGTCTCTAAGAGTTTTCACTCTGGATGAAGCTTTTAAAAACACTTTTTTTCCATTTGCTATAAAGCGGTCAATGTCAGCATATTTACTTCTAATTTTTTCACATACTCGGTAAAGTCCATAGTTTGTGCCGCTTTACCATATACGGAGCAGCATCTGATAAAAAAAAGTAAGATCGAGTCTTTGTTAAAATCTTCACCCAGAATTCTAACCGAATCATCGAAGAGCCGGGCGATGATGGTTGAGTGATTTGTCATTTCCAGTTGAGCTACATTTAATACAAATGTTTCTTTAGCGAACGTCTTATCTGGATCCAAAATACCAATGATTTGCAACATATCTGTTTGCTGCGTCTATTGTCTCGTCCATTGAAACACATAAAAATCGATTTTTTATTTTGTTTTTGATTGTATCGATTGTTTTTTTGTACAAATTGTGTACATATTTTTAACGAAGGGTTGTTTCTGAAGGAATTTTGTGCTCGGTATATTTTTCCAAAAAAGAACGAATACTTTCATTGCGAATTTTGAACAAGGGTATATCTGCCCCCACAAATCTCTTTCAAACTCTGTATGTTTTGAATCACTCGAAGATTGTCCAAAAAACTGTTGCGTTTCATTCTTCGTTCATATTAATGCTTTGTTTTTATTGCTTGCCTTTACAAAAAAAAAGAAAAATATGCAATAATATGCCTTTTGAAAGCAAAAATGCAAAAGTATGCATTTTCAGTGAAATATGCAAAAATATGCCCTAACAGATGACGTTTAAAAGACGAAGGTTTCAATGAAACGCATTTCTATCACAGTCTCGAGTCAATAGTGATTTTAACAAAAAATATGTTCGGACATATTTTTGGTTGCCCTAGTCATCAGCGACAGGCTGGGGTTCTGGTTCAATTTGTTGACGATCTACTGGAGACTTAGAATGACTTTCATCGAAGTCAAGAACACATTCCAAACTTGCTTGAAGTGAGGGAACGTTTTCTTTATCTTGGTTCCCCATTTTCCTTTTTTTACTACACGAAGGTAATCCAAATGAAGATGCATTTCGGCAACCTTCTATCGAATCCTTCATGGAACATATTCTGATGATGGTTTCCTCCAAACGCGAAAATTTGTGTTCCTTAAATTGACCTCCTCCGGTAGCTTTTTTATTTTTTATGTTTTCTGACATTTTGTTCCGAATATATTTTTTTTTGTCGAGCCATACCTGTTTGTATCAAAAAAAGAAAAACATTTTTATAGCCACAAGCATTATAATTTTGTAAAAAAATATTACTTTTTTCCAATCGGATACGGATTTGATTGGTGGACCAAGGCTATTGAGCTCAGTCTCCGTTTTCTTCCAAAACTTTGCCAAATCTTCTTTTTCTCTGTAGGTGGTAAATCCAGTCGCTATATCCGTATTCTTTTCCATAATACTAACCAGAAGTTCTAATTGGTTTTGATTTGTTGAGTTCGTCCTATAATAAAATTAAAAAATTGTTTTTATTTATCAAAAAAGTTTCAAATGCACTTACATTGCTCCGTCTCGCCTTAATTTCTTCACCAAAATAAATGCGGAAAAATTCCAGAGAAATCACATCAAATTTCCCATGCAAATATTGTTCACGATAGCAATAAATTCCGAGGGGAATTTCGAACATCATTCACGATACGAATTTTTCGAACGTGGGAAATATTTCCCGGGAAATCTCGTTCACGATAGGGCCCATTATCTAGAGTCCCGACTTAATGGGTTTGCTCTCTTTCGGCCTACAAACTAAATTGAGCGAATTTTGCCCATTAGCATAAGCATGTGTTAGTTGTCCCGTGCATTTCTTATGGGAAAATGCAGATTCTATGTAGTTGTTACGGGCTTTTAAGAGAGTTACCTCAAATAAAATTTGAGGGTGTTTCAGGCAAGACGGGTACCAGTCGGGACTCTAGATAATATATTTCCTCTATGAATATTATTTTGATTGAAAAGGAAATTTACAGTGAAGGAAATTTTATATAAAAGTACTCATGGGTAAATGATTTGTATTTTCTTGCATTTGATTGCTATCTGATTATATAGATGTATTCAAAACGGTTTTGATGTTTGCTTATGACCTTGCAACTACTTTGAAAATTTAATAATTAAGGTTATAATTCACAGAATTTTTTTTCATCACCGATACACCAGATAAGTAATAATATAGGAAAAATAAATTTGAAGACCGATCTGTTGATATTGCTTTATACTCAGTGATAAAATTTCAAATCAAATATTTTTTTTTTCATGCAAAATTTATTTTCAATCAATTTTTAGACTTACCATCAAAAAATCCTTGTGGTGGTGCACCGCTCCAGAGGATACTGCAAATCTAGAATTTCTTTTTTTAAGGGAAAATAGTTGAATAATACCTTAAACACTATATTACCGACCCACAATTTGCGAGACGTTTTTGTTTTTGTACCAATTGGGAAATTCAATCTTTGTATATGAAGTGGAAGATAATATATACAAAGGTCTAACTTTCTTGCATTCATTTGTCAATTCTATGAGCATATTTTGTATTTGTCCGGAAGTTGATGAAATGAGAACTGTGTCTTCAGCGAATCTAAGGTTGCTCAAATATTGTCCCCGAATATTTATTCCATATCTATTGTCCCAGTTTAGTTTCTTGAATATTTCTTCCAGTACGGCAGAGAATAATGGTGGTGACATTGGATCCCCCTGTCTTACGCCTCTCTTTATTTTTATTTCTCTTCCTATTCTCTCGGTTTTTATTTTCGCCACGCCGCACAGTGGTTCGGTTTGTATGGGAGAGCGGAAAAAAGTCTGTAAAATCTAAACTATTAAACGAATTTTAATGAAATCTTACACACATGTTAAGAGTAGTCTTATACACGCTTGGTAAAAAATTTGGTCAAGAAAAAATTATTAGAAAAAAAGTTATTGACATTTTTTCTAAAATTTGAGGCTTTTGATGTTATATTTAAATAAAAGTTTTTTTTTAGTAAAATCTTAACTTTTTATTTTGAACAAAATATTATCTTTGTATATAGAGTGGAATAGTACAATCATGAAGAGGAACGAACGAAGCGACGTCTGGGCTGACGGCAATGAACTAAATCTGCAAAGTTTGTGCAGAATTTTATTTGGGAAAATTAAGAGACAATTTGAAAATACAAAACAGAGTTATAAAATAAAAGAGAAGAATGTAATCAAAAGTAGCTATGGTTGGAGGGAGAGAATAAAGAGAAATTTGTTTGTTTATTTATTTATGTATAAAGCAATAATAAAGACAAATACCAATAAGCCAAATACGAATTCAAATTTAATTTTGTAACTGTTGCCAGTTTGCCGATTGCCAATGAAAAAGGCAAAAATACGTTAAAATACATATTTTCAAAACAAAAAGAAAATAGGTACAATGTTTTTGTTTTTCTTAGGTATGTATGCATCTACATACATATGTATATTAGGTCAAATGAAAAGTAGGAATTATTATTATTGTAATGAAAAGAATACGGTATCAATACAGGTATGTACCTAAGTGTATTTGAAAAGAAGACAAATAAAAGTCAATGGCGGATCCAGGGGGGTTGTAGGGGTTATGACACCCCCTGGAAGAATTTTTTTTTTTTTTTCATTTTCTTAGAAATTCCCTTGAGTTCAAAAGTTATAGTATTGCCGTAATGGATTTCACACCCCTTAAGTTAAGTTGCACAATTAAAGACTTTATCTAAAGACTTTTTAGTAATTTAACGACATTCTTAAAGTGTTTTTTTCTTTCAAAATGGATTTCCTATTAAATACAAAATCTTTTAATATCTTAAAAATAAAAGAAATCTACTTTTTGAAGTGAATTTGCTTTGGAAGCTCTAGAACTAAGATTTAAACACGAATTTCAAGAATATAAATGTCCCAAAAACATCAAAAGTGACACTTCCGTCAAACTAATTACAAATTGAAACACATAATAAACTTTTCATATCTGTTAATTTAATATAAAAACGTTTTCGACATCTGTTATAATTTTGATAAAAATCGAATTGACAGTTTTTTTTAATAAAAAAACCTAAAAAAACATCTAAAAGTTGGTAAAAATTAATTTTCGACTCAAATATCTTTTAAAGAATTTAATATATTGTTTTTCACTAAAGGAGTCTGATGATCGGGTTGGCCCCCGTGAAATAGCTATAACTCCAGCCAAACTTGGTGGTAGCACACACAAGTTGTTGTTGTTTCATTCTAAATTTTCAATTAACATTCAATTTTGTTGTAAAAATTAAAACGCAAAATTGGTTAAAATTGGCTTTCGACTAAAAATCTCGTTAACCAAAAAAAAGATTTTGAAATCAAACTATTTATGCAAAATATTGTTGGTAATTTTTATTTAATCTTTTAGAAAAATGTAACTTTTTAAAAAAAACACGAAAACCTATAGAAACAACAACAAATGAATTATGAATGGTTTTTGGCTTAAATATTGAAAGAACAAAGCAAAATATTGACATCAAATTATTTATCTAACACAAAATATTGTTATGAATATTTTGTAAAAGGTTTAAGAAAGACAAATCGACAGACGGGTCGCATTATTATTCTTATTATTATTAACTTCCCATAGGAAGTTATTGTAATAGGTCCGATTTGTCAAATTGAACATTTTGACATTTCTCGACGTTTCAAGGTCATAGAGTCGAAATAAAAGATTTTTGATGATGTGCGTGCGACGTGCGTGTGTACGTACGTCCGTACGTTCGCGACGTTTTTTTCGTCGTCCGTAGCTCAAGAACCAGAAGAGATATCGACTTCAAATAAATTTTGTTATACAGATAATAATCCAGAAAGATGCAGAAAGGGATCTCAAGAAAATTGCGTGGGTGGTTTTTTTTACCATAGCAGTTTAAAAAAACGGTGAAAATTTTGGTTAACCCTAAATATCTCACGAACCAAAAACGTTAGAGAGTTGAATTAAGTTTAATATTATGTATTCTAACGTGATACCAATAAAATATTTTTTTTTGAAAAAAAATAAATAAAAAAAACTGAAAAAAAATGTGTCACCTCGAATATTTTACGGACAAAAACTATTTTATCTCCAAAATAATTGCAAAGAAAAATAACGTTTTAAACATCTGGTAAAATTTTTGAGAAAAATCGAATTGACAGTTTTTTTTATAAAAAATGAAAACCTAAACAAAAAAATTAATAAAAGTTAGTAAAAATTGATTTTCAACTCAAATATCTTTTGAAAACTTTGAGATATTGGCTTTAAACTACTTTTATCTTTTAAAAAATATTGTTGTCAACATCCAGTAAAATTTTGAGAAAAATCTTGACAGGTTTTTTACAAAAACTTCAAACTCTTTTTATTTCACAGAAAATATTGTTTTCGATATTCAGTAGTTTTTTCATAAAAAAATAAAATCTACAAAAAATAGTACGCAAATTTGGTAAAAATTGATGTTCGGTTCTTGATACCTCTCAAATTAATTTCATTCATCCAATTTGTAAAAATTTACCAAATGCTACTTAAATTGGTAAAAAATTGTTTTCGACTAAAAATCTATTTAATAAAACTAGATTTTCAAACTTAACTATTTCTTTAAATGAAAAATATTGTTGGTAATTTTAAAATTTTTAAGAATAATTCAACTAACAACTTTTTTAACCCAACACGAAAACCTAAAAACTTTTAAGCAAGACAAATCTACAGACGGGATGGAAAGTTATCAGTGTGGGTCGCATCCCAGCCTCTTTTTTTAGTTATAATTATTAACTTCCAATAATAAGTTATTTTAATCGGTCCAGAATGTCTTAATGCAAATAAGAATAACGTTTCCGACACATGGATCAAATTTTGGAAAAATAAATTGACTTCGACTCGAATATCTTGGCCAAAATCATAGAGGAAATATATTATCTAGAGTCCCGACTGGTACCCGTCTTGCCTGAAACACCCTCAAATTTTATTTGAGGTAACTCTCTTAAAAGCCCGTAACAACTACATAGAATCTGCATTTTCCCATAAGAAATGCACGGGACAACTAACACATGCTTATGCTAATGGGCAAAATTCGCTCAATTTTGTTTGTAGGCCGAAAGAGAGCAAACCCATTAAGTCGGGACTCTAGATAATATATTTCCTCTATGGCCAAAATGAGGAACTGGCTTCAAACTAATGGTTTTTAACATTAGGTAAAATTTAAAAAAGATCGAATTGACACCTTTTTCCAACAAAACAAAAATTAACTATCAATTGGTAAGTTTTTTTTTGCTCCAAATATTTCGAGGAGAGTTGAAACTATTGTCTTCAAAATTAATTTATTTAATACAAGATACTGTTGATAACATTTCTTAAAATTTTTAGAAAAAGTCAACGTACAGTTTTTTCTATATATCTGTACCTATCATACTTTATAACTATGCTTACAATAGAATATCAAATACGAATAACCTATGATAAAAATGTAGCTATACCTATACCTACATGTGCATAGGTACAAATTTGTAAACACTATCTAATTAGTGTTTTCAAATTTGTACCTAAATACATATCCAACTTACGAGTAACAAAAATTGTACTCACCTCCCTACATACATATCTGACTCAAAATTGAATTTCCCTACCTACCGTATTATTTCTTTCCAAAAAATGAAAAAAAAAACAACAAAAATCTGTTGCCAATTTTTAAATATGCACATCCACACAACTATGTACAATATTCAAAATATGACAACAGTGTATTCATCATAGAGGAAATATATTATCTAGAGTCCCGACTGGTACCCGTCTTGCCTGAAACACCCTCAAATTTTATTTGAGGTAACTCTCTTAAAAGCCCGTAACAACTACATAGAATCTGCATTTTCCCATAAGAAATGCACGGGACAACTAACACATGCTTATGCTAATGGGCAAAATTCGCTCAATTTAGTTTGTAGGCCGAAAGAGAGCAAACCCATTAAGTCGGGACTCTAGATAATATATTTCCTCTATGGTATTCATTGTGAAAAGAAAATTGAATTATTTTAGATTTTATAAATTTGAAATCAAATGCAACAAAAACAAAACCTACATAGCTCAATTCATAGGAATATCTCCATGACAAGACAACACACAATAAAAAACCTAAGCAACTGTATTATTTTGTTGCCTCCCTTACTCTCTTAATTTCTAACAAGAGAGAAAATAATAAAACCCTCTTTTCCTCAACTCATTTTTGTTTTAATTTCTGAAATCTGCACAACAAATTTTCAGTACTCCGAGCGCCGCCTGTAAGTCGTCAATGAACTAAAAATTCGTGTTCCATAAGAGTACTATAGATTATATATACAAAGATATTATTACTAACTATGTAAATTATAAAATTAAATAAATAAATACATGCAAAAATGAATAAAAAACAATTATGAAGTAGTCATTTTATAACGCTAAAATGAGGTTTTTAGCGTCTGCGCTGATTGGAAGTATTTTCTTCTTAAACACCTTGCACAAATGATCAATAACTCAATACTGACTTTTTTTTAATTTATCCTTTATATATATAGATTTAAGTAAGAGATTTTATTCTAATAAGCCATGTAATAAAAAATTACGCAATACACAACAAAAACATAGCAATAAAACTTTAAAAATAACACCTTTTTTATTTCTACCTGCCCTACTTTTAGCGAAAAATTAAAAAAATGAAAGACTATCCCTAATCCTTTTCTTTATTTTGTATTAAGCTCTATCATATAATTTGAAATATCATAAAACTATATTATTTTTCGTGTGTTGTTTTCAAGAAAATTGAGTTCAAAGTTGAAAAAATTTTCGGGGCACAAATAAATGGTTTCTCAAAAATCGAAATTCTCAGACCTGTGTCAATGTATTAATTTTGTTTTATTTTTAAAATAAAGTTTGACATTTTTTCTTAAAATAATGGGCTTAACCAGTTCATTCTGACAATTAATAACGAAGAAATCAAACTTTTTGGTAAACACCACCGTCAAAACGCAGTTTTTTGAAATCCGATTCAGTGAAACATTTTCGCTCATAACTTCCACATCTGCACGTATCTGCAGCTGATTTTTTCTGTGCTTTTACATGAATGTATGGAGCATATGCTGGCATCAGGGATGAGAATGCTAAGCGCGAAAAGTGAAACATTTAGCCCAAAAAAACGAAGTAGATTTGTAAAATATGTAGCAGATAATGAAAAAAACAAAAAATACAAACAAAACAAATTTATTTTCATTTTATTTTACATCCATATAACGAAAACATACATTGACTAGAACAAGTCTCACAAATTCATAAATTAGGTACATACATATATGTATATACATATAAAGTACATACTATGTAGGTAAATTATTACATTGAAATAAATAGGAACATTCTGTTTTAAATTAAATTAGATTCTCCTCTAAGGGAAACATAACACAAATTCATAGAATATTATAAAGTATGTATATGCATATAATAAGGATTTTAATCGGTTCTTAATACGTAGCCCTCCTGAACATATTTAAACTTTGAAAAATATCGTAATAACTTCTTGGGAGCTTCAAAATCTTCCAGCCCAGCCACGAACTCTCTTATTAATAAAATCGTTTTTCGGCTGCTGCACTGCTATGCGGTAAACTAGCTAGTGTAAGCATATAGTCGGGCAACACCCTAAACATATCTTCTTCCAATATATTTTTCTGAGAGTGTAAACGCGTCCAAAACTCAACAACATCTTCGTCGTCGTTCATTTTTATACTTTTAGTAACCATAAGCGTTCTTAATTCGGAGTTCAGAGTTTCTATGTTTGTTACATTATTATCAAAATAAGGAAATTCATTCAAAAGTGGAAGGATTGTCGGATATGTTTCAGTTTGTATTACTTTTGGATCCAAAAGTTCTAACAATTTTTACTTTTTGTCAGTTAAATCAAAACGAAGTTTTTTCAGTTAACAAAAAATTAACCAATACAACACATCACATTACACCGTGGCATGATGGTTAGTGCGTTGGACTGTCATGCGAGAGGTCTTGGGTTCGATCCCTGCCTATGCCACCTAAAGTTTTTTTCACGGGTACTGCCTCTTGCGAGGAATTGAAAAATTCTCCAAGAGTAATTCTTGTCATGAAAAGTGCTTTCTCAAAAATTTGCCCTTCGGATTCGGCTTAAAACTGTAGGTCCCCTCCATCCCTGACAACAGTACTCGCACACAGGAATGGTCGAGAGTTGTCAGTCACTAGGCCCTAGTTCTCAAACGGACTGTTGCGCCACCCAATTTATTTTTAATACAACACATCTTAAATGAAATTTTGTGCGTTAGAAAAAATTTTAAAACGAAGTAGAAATAAGTTGCTACGTAGCAGATACATACAAATAAATTAATGAAGTAGATCTGCTACATATGAAGTAAATACTCATCTCTGGCTGGCATACTTACTTTCTTGGAGTCTTTTGGAGCTTTTTTTTGAAATCAAAAAGTTTAAAAAAAACGCATTTTTTCCTAGTACTTAAGCTTCAGACTACTTATAGAAGGTATCTTTTATAAATAATCATTTTTTTTTTATTTTAGATAATCGAAAATAGACCAATTAAATTATTTAAGAAGCTAGAGAATTTATTTAAAGGAACTTCCGAAAAAAACATCTCAAAATTTGTTGAAAATACGGTTCGCGATTTGAGTAAAATTATTTTTCAACTTTGTGGGCTTGTAAATCAGAACATACAATATATATGTTAAAAAATACTTTTAAATCATACGCTCGGGTTATATAAGAGTACTTAAACATAAAATTTAAAAGGATAAATATAACTTCTTAAAAAGACTTTTTTCCGCTCTCGCACCACTGTGCGCCGCTGTCTATATATATATTTTTCAACGTCCTTATAAAGATAGGATGAATTCCTTGGTTTGTCAGCGCTGTCCATATTTCGTCATGTTCTACTGAGTCAAATGCTTTACTGAAGTCAATATATAAAAGATACAAAGGTTTTTCAAATTCGTTAGTTTTTTCAATGAGTTGGTTCATTGTTTGTAGATGGTCAGTTGTAGAAAAACCTTCTCGGAATCCTGCTTGTTCTCTTGGCTGATTTCTGTTTAATGTGTCCTTAATTTTTGGAGAACAGTTTATATATCATAGAAATGTTGCTTATTGGTCTGTAGTTATTTATGTCATCTTTATTTCCTTTTTTGTGGATAAGCGTAATTGTAGCTTGTTTCCATTGTTTTGGAATCTGCTGTGTTATAAGTATGTCATTAAAAATCGTGGTCAAGACTGTAGAAATTGGTTGTTTTCCATATTTGAGCATTTCTGTTACAATACCGTCATTTCCTGTACACTTATCTGTCTTTAGATCGTCAATTGCTTGTTCAATATCTGTTTTTGTAAAAAGTGTAACAGTATTTAAGTTGGAGTAACTGTCCGCCATCGATATATTATCATCTTTTATTTCTTTTGTCGATTTGAAGAGTTCTTCGAAAAACTTGGTAGCAGACTCATTTATATCTCTCTTATTAATAGCGTTGTTATTTTTGTTCTTAATTGATGTTATCCACTCTTTTCCGTCGTCAAGAAATGATTTTTTTTAATAGATTTTGTGTTGCTTAATATATCTTTTATCATTGTTAAGTTATTGTAATGGGTCCGATTTGTCAAATTGAAATTTTTTACATTTCTCGACGTTTCAAGGTCCCTACAGTCGTAATAAAAGATTTTTAGAAAGCTGTCTGTGCGTGCGTGTGTACGTACGTTCGTACGTCCGTACGTTCGCGACGTTTTTTTCGTCGCCCATAGCTCAAGAACCAGAAGAGATATCGACTTCAAAGAAATTTTGTTATACAGATAATAAGGCAGAAAGATGCAGAAAGGGCTCTCAAGAAAATTGCGTGGGTGGTTTTTTTTACCATAGCAGTTTAAAAAGAAGGTGAAAATCTTGCTTAACCCTAAATATCTCATGAACCAATGACTCTAGAGACTTGAATTAAATTTTATATTGTAAAGGCTTCTTTTGTTTTAAAGGCTTCTTTATTGAAATAATAATTAAGTAACAGTCTGTTCACATTCAGCTCAAGAATAATAATAATTGAAAACATCAAAATAATAATTTCTATAAAAAGGTGTTCTAAGGTTTTTTTTAGATTACAAACAAGTAAAAAGTACTTATAACTCGGCCAATCCTGACATTTGATCGCCCCGATCATTAACTACTTATAAAAATTCAAATAATACATCATTATGATCAAAAAAAAATATATATAATGTTAGCTAGTTACAAAAATTAAGATAATACCTAATCAAATTAATTAATAACTTATCAAATACATATGTACCTACACATAATCTAAGAAAATAATAAAAAGTTAACATTTTTAAGAAAATTTTTAATAAAATATGAAATTACATAGTGTTAATTTTACTCAGAATTAATATCATAATCCAATGAACTACGCCAATCTGCCCAATTTCGTATGTGTCTAGCTTCAATAACACCGTCATATGGCAATTGAGTAAGTTGACAATTTTCAATGTCCCTAATTACATATCTGTCATTCGGAAGCACTTTATGAAATTTATATGGGCCCTTAAACGTATTTATCAATTTTTTGTTTGTTCCAATAGTTGAATCGAAATTTCTAATTGCAACAAACTCACCTTCAGAGAATTTTATGTGTGGCCGAAATTTGTTTTTAATCAACTCTGAGTTTCGTTGCTGAGATTTTTCAATTTGCTTGGAAGCCTTTTCACGTATACCGTCTAAATCACGATCAAAAGAATTAAACTTTTCATCCAAGTATTCAGTAAGGATATCAACTTTAGGACCCCGCTGATCTACCCCATATAGTAACTTGAAAGGAGTTTTGCCGGTGCTACAGTGCACAGAATTATTTATAGCATACTCAACGTTTGTTAACATTTGTGTCCAATCAGAATGTTGAATGGGTTCCGAAAGCTTTGCGAGCATAGACTTTAAGACTTTGATCAAGACATTTGCCAGTACTAGCGTTGCCAGATTTTTCGAACAGCTGACCGGGACAAATGGCTTAAATGATGAGAAATCCCGGGAATTCAACATTTTGCCCGGGACAAAAAAAAAATTGTAAATGCATGTATATTTATATTAAAATAAATAACTTCTCTTATTAAAATCTTATAAAACACAGTTTTTAACTTTACGTTGCATAGGTATATTAATAATAAAATAAAATTCGTTCACGAAACTTAAAAATAAAATCTTCTACTTCAAAATAACTTTATTATTATTATAGTTTAAATTATAGTATTATATAGTTTAAATTATAAGATAGTGTAATTTAGTTTTACATAAACGATCAGTCTTTTTGTAATTGGGTACATAAATTATTCATATGCAGATAAAAACCTTATGTTGGACAAAATTACTAAGAATATTTTAAGGAACTTTTGGCACATTTAATTATATCAGTATTGTTTTTAACGTAATTGTTAAATTCTGAACAGGTAAAGTCAAAGTTAAAGGTTGTAAGTAATTCGCCTCTAATCAATTCAGGGGAGCATTTATTTCTTACATCCGTTTGATGTAGAATTTGAGCTTGGAATACTAAAGACAAAGGAAATTATTTTGAATATATTTGGAATTTCCTCAATTGAAAAGCTTTTAAATATTTGGCTCCATTTTGATAAGGAGTTGAGGTCTTTATCTTTTAGATCCAAAATTACTTCTAATGACGTTCGAATGATTTGATATTCTTCATAAAGAGAATCCACATTTATTTCATCAATATTGAGTAAGCGCACAGCACTTTCAAAATATTCGAATTTTAAAGAATCATTTAAATTTAAAAATGAAAGCTTGGACAGAATATTATTATCTGAAAAGTCATATCGTTTTTCTATGTATTCAATTAAATTAACATAAAATCTTATAAAGTCATTTTGCAAATGCTCTTTGACATCCAAACTCGAATCAGATAGAAATTCTCTTACTCTGCTACCGAAAAACTTATCACTTAGTCTTTCCTTAAACTTGGTACTAATTTCGTGCATTTTCAAATGCATTTCAACTACAGTGAGAGAATTTGATTAAATGTGTTTCATTGTTATTTCAACCGAAAAAATCACGTTATGAACAAATGATAAATAGGCAAGCGTTTTTCTTTCTTCGCACTCTGTTTAATAGCTTTCTCAATAAGACGAGGACATTCAGTAATCTTTCAACAGCTGGGCCCAATGATACAAATCCGGTAGTTACATGTTTTAATATTGATGTACGACTTACCTCTTTCGGAATCCAAACACAATTTGCAAATATTGGTCTTCAAATAATATTTTGTCAACTTAAATGACAGTTGTCAGGTTGCAAAATACATTATTCGTTAAGTTTGCTTTGTTTGATTGAAATTTTAAAATCAATTTCTTAAGGTTAAATCACAATGTAGCGATTAATCTGTATTAATGAAAGACATTTACATTGGGCATTATTTTTTGTGATTTTCAGTAAAACCCCGGGAAAAAAGCTGTCCCGGCGGGACACTTAAATTTATGCCTTAAAACCGGGACGTCCCGGGCAAACCGGGACGTCTGGCAACGCTAGCCAGTACCCAAATGACATATTTTTACGTGAGCAGCCCTTATAACTTTACTTTCCATTTCGCGAGGAACATAGAATAATAAACGACCGTTATGATCTTTTTTATAGACTAGTCCATTATCTAAAACAAAGTCAGGAATTAATTCCAATTCTAACATTTCTTTTAATTGAGCAATGTGCTCGTCACGATTTTGTGTGGCTTGTAGCTGAAAATCAATGTTGTCAATATCAATAGCATAGCGGATATTAAAGAATTCGATTTATTTTCTGTACAAACAGGAAAATATCGACTTAAAGTATCTACGTGCTCCATCAATGACCCATTTCTGTGCTTTATTGTGTAGTTATATTTTTCTAAAGCTAGCGCCCAATGAGCTATGCGGGTATTTATAGTCTGCTTTTCTAAAGTTTGAGGTAATGAATTACAATCAGTGATTATTCGGAACGGAATACCATCAACATATGCATGAAATTTTTCAAGAGAATAGATTATAGCTAATGTTTCTAGTTCGTAGCTGTGATAACGAGATTCACAGTCGGAAGTTGCTTTTGAAAAGTTTCCAATTGGATGAAACTTTCCATCATCCTGTCTCTGAAGAAGAATACCCCCATATCCTAACGAACTAGCATCACAATGCAATTCAGTTTCACGTGTTGGGTTGAAAATAGCTAGTACTGGGCTAGTCACTAATTGTTCACACAAAGAAGTAAAAACTCGTTTACACGTTTCATCAAAGTTAAATGTAATATTTGGTTTAATCAGCTGTTTTAAAGGATAGGAAACTGTGGAAAAAGCTTTAATGAATCGACGGAAATATGAAAACAATCCAAGACATTTTTGTAATTCAGAAACATTAGAAGGGAATTTAAGATTGTTTATGACACTTAAATGTTGATTGTTAGGTCTAATACCAACTTCGCTAACAGTGAATCCCAAATATTCTATTTGGGTGTAACAAAATTGACATTTCTGAAATTTGAGTTCCAATCGGAATCCAGCTAAAGATGTAAGACACGTTTAAGTAAAATATGATGTTCTTCAATTGTATCAGATGCCAATGTTATTTATTTATTTATAGAAAGATTTGATGAGGCCTCCTAACTCAAAATAGGTTTTTAAGGCCCAGTAACATTAATATTTTACATTTTTTTTTCTCTTAAAACTAAATGATAAGATGAATGATAGATATATGTATAATGAATTACATAAATTATGTTCAAAGATGATTGAAATAAGGTGTTTTTAATTCAATAGATAATACAAAAGAAAAATAGAAAAATATATTCATGTGATTCAGAATTAAAAGAGAATAATATTAAGAGAAAGAATTATACATAGGTAGGTATTCTCGATAAAGTAACTTAACCTGATATAAAAAAAAAGATTATGTACGATATAACAAAACAACAAGAAAAATATTTTATTTCCTTAAATTAATCTAAATTTTACTGTAAAGTCCAATTTGCTTAAGAAAATTAAGACATCGTTTTAAAGAATCTAAGTCATTTTGGTTTAATATTTGGATATTTTGTATTTCAAAAGAGTTTCTCTCCTGTGCAGATAAGAAACAAGTCTCAAATATATGTCTAACAGATAGAACTACACTGCAAGCACATCTAGGGAGCTCGTTAGGTTGTGTAAATAAGTAATCATGAGTGAGTCTAGTATGACCTATTCTAAGCCTGGTAATTATTGTAGCTTCTCTTCGACTAAGGAAATCTATTGAGTTAAATGGGATGTCTAACCTGTCTTTTATGAATCGGAGTTTATTTGTTGTTGGCAGTGAGATCCATTGAGTATTACATTCAATTTTTATTTGTTTCTTTATAAGTTGTTTCAAATCTTTGTATTGAAAAGCAAAATTTGTGTCTGGAGGTTGTAAGGTTGATTTTTTTGCCAGACAATCAACTTCATCATTAAAACCTAATCCTAAATGACCAGGTATCCAGAAAAATACGAACTTCTTATCTTGCTGTTTATTTAATAGGTCTTTGATTTGTATTGCTATTGAGTTTGTTGTATATAATTGCTGAAGGGTCTGGATTGCAGCTAGTGAGTCCGAACAAACTAAAATATTTGAGATGTTACTTTTTTCAAAATATTCTACTGATTTAAATATCGCGTAGAGCTCCGCAGACAAAATGCTGGTATTTTCTGAAAGTTTAAATAAAGATTCTACAGAGTCAATTTTAAATGCACATCCAGTTTTTCCATTTAAAACTGAGCCATCAGTATAGCATTTTTGAAAATCTGTATATTTTGAGTCTAATTGTTCCAAGAAAGTTGCCATGAACTGCTCCTTAAGGGTTTCTTTTTTAGTGAATCGGGTGAGGGATAGGTTGAACTTGAAATTTTTGAATTGCCATGGAGGATATTTCTGAAATCTTGTTTGGTCAAAATTGTGATTTAAGGGAATTTGGAGTCTATTGAGTGTAATTTTTGCTCGAGTTATGGAAGATTGAAATCTTAGAGGTCTATTTTTAAGTTTATTAAATATTTCTTCATCTAAAAACTTTTCGTAGAGTATATGGTTCTTAATAGAAAGTATCTTGATCATATAAAACGAAATTTGCTTATCACGGCGGAACCTAAGGGAAAACTGTTCGCTTTCAGCTAAAATGCTAGGTACGGGACTTGTTCGAAAAGCACCTGTAGAAATTCGAATTCCAGTGTTGTGTATAGATTCTAGTTTGTTAAGATTTAATTTGTTTGTTGAGCTATACAGAAAACTTCCATAATCTATTATCGGGAGTATAACCATGTTATGGATTCTAAGAAGAAGTTTTCTGTCTGATCCATAATTAGTATTTGCAAGAATTTTAAGAAGATTGAGAGCTCTTGTTGATTTTGAAACAATATGTTTTATATGCTGATTCCAGTTTAATTTTGAGTCAAAAATTATGCCTAAAAACTTATGTTCTTTTGTATATGTGATCAATTGATTATTCAAAAATAGGTCAGGATAGTATACATTTTTAATTTTTCTAGTAAATAGTATGGCTTTTGTTTTGTTTTCTGAAAATTGAAATCCGGTTTCGTTACTCCATTCACTAAGATTATCTAACGCACTTTGGATAGTTCTTTTGAGTTGGTCTAAGTTTTTTGATGTCGAAAAAATTATTAGATCGTCAGCATACATCGCTATTTTAACTTGAGATTTGATTTTAACAAAAACATTATTAACAGCAATAAGGAATAATGTAACACTTAACACAGATCCTTGAGGGATTCCGTTTTCCATTTTTTGAGTAGATGACATATATTTTCCCAAAACTGTATAGCAAGTGCGATCTTCAAGAAAATTTTCGACAAAATGAACGATATGCCCTTTAAGACCCATTACTAACAATTCTTCGACAATTTTACGTTTCCATACCATATCATATGCTTTTTTAATATCAAAAAAGATAGATAGGACGAATTTATTGGAAGCAAATGCTTCCATAACTTCAGACTCGAGAAACATCAAATTATCGGATGTAGATCGGCCCTGCCTGAAACCTGATTGGCATCTACTAATTTTGTCGTTGCTTTCCAGGAACCATTTTAAACGCTTATTAATCATCCTTTCTAAAATCTTACATAAGCAATTTGTCAGGGCTATGGGTCGATAACTGGAGGTTGAATTAGAATTGTTTCCCTTTTTAAGAACTGGGATGAGAATAGCTGTTCTCCAATTAGATGGAAAGGTGTTCGTTAGATATACTTTATTAAAAAAATCAAGTAAATAACATTTATTCCAGAAGTCCATATTTTTGATCATATCATAGTGTATTTTATCAGGTCCAGCAGATGAACCTTTACAATCTAAAAGAGTATTTTCAAGCTCATCAATTGAAAAGGCTTGATTATAATTGATTGTTTTATCAGGAGGTATTTTAAGACGTTTGGATTCAGATAAATTTTTATGAATAAGGAAAGTTTGAGAATAATTATCAGAGCTTGAGAATTTATGGAAAGAGGCGGCAAGTTCTTCACAAATGTCTTTTTGTAAAGTTATTAATTTTTCATTAACAATAAGTGACGTAATTTGGGTAGATTTAGATTTCCCGTTAAGCTGTCTAAGTTTCTTAAATACTTCTGATACAGAAGTTTTACTAGAAATGCTACCTACGTATTCTTCCCAGGATTTTTGTTTATGAAATCTTATTATCTTTCTTGTTTTATATTTTATAGCTATAAAATTTTTATAGTCAACCAAATCCAAAGACCTTTTATATTTGCGAAATAATCGGTAACGAGTCTTAATAAGGTTCTTAATTTCATCATTATACCATGGGACGCTTTTATGGCACTTAACATTCTTTGAAAAAGGCATTGATTTATCGGCAGCTGTTAAAATATTGCGTCTTATAAAATCTTCATACTCGTCAATTGTTACGTCATCATTTTCTATTTTTAAGTTGAGTTCTTGTCTAAAAATGTCCCAATTTGCTTTTTTTGTTAAATAGATTTCCCTGTGATTATTATTAGATTCTGAGTTTAGAATTGGCATGATGACAGGAAAATGATCACTGCTATGTAAATCATCTTCAACAAGCCATTCAAAATGGTTTTGAATAGTGGGGGAAACTAGTGTGAGGTCGATTGCACTAAACGTTTTATGGGCAAAACTAAAGTGAGTTGGTTTACCATTATTTAAAATATTAAGACAGTGCTCATGAATAAAATTTTCTACCATTTTACCTCTAACGTCACATTTTTCAGAACCCCAAAGAAAGTTATGAGCATTAAAGTCACCGAGTAAAATATATGGAGCATCTAACTGCCTTATAAGATTATCTAAAACTGACCTTGAAATATTTTCTGAACCAGGTAAATAAATATTGCAAATTATAAACTTTATGGGATAAAAAATTTTAACAGCAATGGCTTGTAGATCTGTTTGCAGTGAGAGTTCTTCCGAAACAAAATTTGAGTCTACTAAAGTAGCAACTCCTCCATGAGAGTTTGTAGTAGATTCACAATTTTTATAAAAAACATTATAATTCTTAAATGAGGGTACATAATTTTCTTTAAATCTTGTTTCTTGAATACAAAAAATAAATGAGTTATATTTATTAACTAATAATTTAAATTCTTCGAAATGGTTGAGAAAACCATTGCAATTCCACTGTACTAAATTTAGTTGTTTACTCATGATCGCTTAGGTTTAAACTGGATAAGCTGCTTACTTCCATCTTATTATTTTTGTCGGTTTTATTTTGTTTTTTAAGTTCTCTTTTCTTTCGTGTACTTAGCTTAGTTGGAAGAATAGAAATTCTCTCTTTTCCTGTGTCAAAGATTTTAATGGGTGGTTGGTCATTCGATGATGATGTTGATAATGATGACGCAGATTCTGCTTCTTTCACACGTTTGTTTGTTTCTTTATTATTTGGTTGTTCTTGCAGTGTTGTTGTTGTATTGTTTTTCTGGGAGACTTCAGGTGTTGTTTCTTTCTCTTTTGCCTTACAGGTGCAGCGGCATTGGCAATTTTGATTTTTGATGGTGGTGGTAGGTGGAGATGTTGAGGTTTGTAGTCGTTCTCTATGTCTTTTTATTGCTTCTTTGATGCCGACTCGTTCTAATGCTTTGATTTTTTGCACCTCTCTTTCATGTAAGTATTTAATGCAAGACGTTGAAAGGGCATTGTGGTTAAGTTGGCAATTGATGCAAAAAGGTGGTCTGTTGCATTTCTCCATCTCCTCTTCTCCGCTGTTGCTATGGAAAGTTTGGGAGCAGTTGGCACATTTTTTTTCGGCAGTGCAATTAACAGTTATATGTCCAAACCTTAGACATGTAGTGCAACGTAGCGGTGCGGGGATGTATGGCCTGATTTTAATGTTATCGTAGCAAACGCTAATTTCTTTAGGAAGGTCGTAGGATGAAAAATGAAAAATATAAAGGTTCCCTTCTTCGTACTTGTTGTTGGTTGGGTTTTTAGTTTTGATTCTTTTAAAATCAATTACGAGTTGGTCTTTTAATCCATCAAGTATTTCATCTCTTGATAAGGAGTTAAACTGAGGACAGTGTGCTACACCTTTACTTCCGTTTAGGGACTCATGTTCCGATATTGAAATTTTGATGAAGGGATTTAGTGTTTTAAGCTTTATAAGCTTGTTAGCTTGGGATAGTGTTTTTGTTTTAAGCAAAATCTTTCCGTCACGCAAACGAGTGCACTGATCAATGGGACCACTTACCTTAGCAATCACGCGTTGTAGTAAGAAGGGGGAAACGTTATTCATAGTTTGTCCATCGCATCTCTCCATAAGTAAAAACTTTGGACCGATTGTTTGGTTTTTTAATTCTATGGAGTTGTCGAAAAAAAGTTCTTCAATTTTTGTGAGATTGGAAGAATTATTTGTTTCACCCATTTTAAATTATGTTGCACTCAGTTAATTTTATTTAAAGTAAGTAAATAAACACTTTAAGGTCACTTCAAATTTCACACTTCACAATTTAACTAACAAAAGATTTAACGACCCGTTCGTGGAGACTATCAATGGTCAACTGATGCCAATGTTATATCATCTAAATAAACAACCACAGATCCTTCTTTTAAAAATGGACTTAAGACATAAGTGATAAATCGATGGAATTTAGGTGGACCATTTTTCAAACCAAAAAGCATAACTAAATACTCGTACTGTCCATCTGGGGTCACAAAAGCGGTGTACTTAACAGAATCTTCATCCATACGTATTTGATGGAATCCGTTTCTTAAGTCTAAAGTAGTGAAGTATTTTTTTCTATAAGAGGTAATGGAAAACTATCACGAACTGTTATTTTATTCAATGGCCTATAGTCTACACATTCGCGTTTCTCGCCACATTTCTTTGGAACCAAAACTAGTGGAAAAGCGTAAGGCGATTCACTCGGACGAATAAAACCTTTTTCTAATAATTCTTGGACATTATTCTGAATGATCTTTTTATCCGCATATGACATTCTTCGAGGAGCGTAACTTATAGGTATATCGGAAGTAAGATGTATTTTCATCTTGTAATCGTGTTCAATAGTTGCAATTTTATCATTGTCTAAATAATCTGCCCCAATGATTCCTAAAATTATATTTTTTTGAACGGAACTCAGATCAGTTAATATTATACTTTTCGGAATCATTTTCAAATACATTAATGGCATAAATATCAGGCACTAAATGACTATCAATGTTATCAGGTTTATCACTAACCGTTACACACATACGGAATTAAATCTTAATTCTTTACCCAAAAACGAACTGTATGCACAATGTAATACTTTATCCGCAATATTAATCTTATTAAAGTCAGAATCTATATTCAATTCAACACTCGGTTTCTGGATTAAATTAGATATAAAAGATAGGCACATTTTAAATGCTCGCAGGAAATTGCGGCCCAACAATAATGAATTTTTAAGTAAATAATCAGGAATTACATAAATTTTGATTAGTTTGGTAACATCACGGAAGGTAACATTTATTTTAATTTCACCATAGGTACAGATTTGGAAATTGCCTACTCCACTAAAACCAGATGGCTGAATGGGTCCAAACTGCACTTCTTTGGGAACAGCGGAACGTTTAATCAAACTGATTGGACTACCGGTATCGAAAAGAGAGACAAATATATTACAGTGCGCAACAGAACTCCTAGGCATAAAACTAACACTTACTTTATTTATTTCATCAATATGAGTAGTTTCTTCGGAACTTCTAGTGTTAATTTGTTCGGCATCAGAACCAAATCGAGATTCATCTATTAATGCCACTTGTCGGCTTGTTGATGGTTGTTTTGGGCAATTGTTGATTACATGTTGTGTGGAGCCACATCGAAAACATGATCCTCGTTCTCTTTTTCGTTCGGGACAAGATGATGAAAAATGTTCAACACCAGAACAATTGTAGCAAAGAGTCGGTCTAGGATACTTATTAACATTTTTTCGAATATTCTTTTTAATTATTGTAGACGAAGTCGCAGGTTTTAAATCAATTGAATTAGATACATTTACGTGAGCGGAATTCATATCACGTATGTAATTGAGAATAACGGTGAGATAACTGTTTTAATTCATCAAGATTGCAAGCAGGATATAAAACAGCTATGTTATTTGAACGATCGCGAAAACCATCGATTATAAATTGAATTGTTTGACGCTCATCGATATTCGCACGGGAAGCCAGTTCTTGCATCTTCAAAATATATCCCATGATGGATGATTTTGAAGAGTTGAACGTTGTTTTCCGCATTTTGTCAATCACATCGGAAATTGAGTAATTATGACCAAAATTTGTGAGAAATTTGGCACGGAATTCTTCATAAGTCTTGGAGTTATCGATACGAACGAATAATTCTGCAGCGGAACCTTGTTTCATAAGACGACGGATACATTTTAATCGGAATGTAGATCTCCATGAACTGATTCACAAGTTCGTTCAAAAACATCCAACCACATTTTGGATGGATCCCCAGAATATTCTGAAATAGAATATTTTATATCTTTGAAAGAAACTTGTGAACTGTTGCCATTATTTGATGAACTAGCTTCTTCTAACAATCTTAATTCGTTGCGTAATGTTAGCAATTTTTTTCGTTTTTCTAATGAACGAATTTCCTTCTCAACACAAGCTTCTTCGTCATCTAATTGCGTAGTGTTACTCGGAATCAATAAATTAGGCGGAACGCCTTGTTGCTCGGAATGTCCAGAAATTTCACTATTTTCGGTCCTTTCATCCTGTTAGGAAGTTGTTGACAGCTCAGGAACCACGGAATTTTCGGAATTTATCCCATCAGGTTTTGTAACCTCAGTATAAAGGTCTCGCAGCTGACCTATGGTTGCACTTAACGGAACTTCCACATTATTGGCTTCACACCATGCTAGAAGATCGCTTTTATTCATTCTTGACATAACCGGAAAATGGTATTGGTTTTTCTTTTTTTTTATAATTGCAACTAATCCCACTTCTGATGTTGTAAAGGCTTCTTTTATTGTAAAGACTTCTTTATTGAAATAATAATGAAGTAACAGTCTGTTCACATTCAGCTCAAGAATAATAATAATAATTGAAAACGTCAAAATAATAATTTCTATAAAAAGGTGTTCTAAGGTTTTTTTTAGATTACAAACAAGTAAAAAGTAAAGTACTTATAATATTATATATTGTAACGTAATACAAAACAAGTATATTTTTGGAAAAAAATCCAATTAACGGTTTTTTTTATATATCAAAAAACTGAAAAAAAATGTGTCACCTCGAAAATTTTACGACCAAAATATGATTTCATCTCCAAAATCATTTTGTGCAACGAAGAATAATATTTTTGACATCTGATAAAATTTTGAGAAAAATCGAATTGACATTTTTTTTTTACAAAAAAAATAAAAATCTAAAAAAAAAATTAATTAAAGTTGGTAAAAATTGATTTTCGACTCCAATATCTTTTCAAAAACTTGAGGCTAAGGCTTCAAGGCTTCTTCATAAGTTGTATCAAACTAAGATACGTCCCTAAGAGCTGGAAAAGGGTCAAGGTAGTCTTTATCCCAAAAGCAGGGAAACCGACTCACTCGACCGCTCAGGATTATAGACCAATAAGTCTCTCTTCGTTTCTCCTTAAGACACTAGAGAGGATAATTGATCTACATGTTAGAGAACTTCTCAACGAAAACAATTTGTGGAACTACCAACACGCTTACCTTAAAGGTAAATCAGTGGAGACTGCTTTGCATGAAGTAGTTTCACATATTGAGAAAAGTCTTAAACATAAAGAATATACCCTGGCAGCATTTCTTGATATCGAGGGTGCGTTTAACAACGTTAAAACGGAATCGACCAAGACTGCCTTAGTTGAGGTTGGGGTTGAATCTGTCATTGTCGATTGGATCTTCACCATGCTAAATGGCAGAATTATCAACTCTCAAATAGGAGTTAGCACTATCGAGAAAAAAGTTACTAGAGGCACACCACAGGGAGGAGTCATCTCACCCCTGATCTGGATCCTCGAAGTCCAACAAAATTCTCACAAAGTTCAAAGATCACGGAATTAAAATAGTAGCATATGCAGGGGTATGCGACCGCAAGTCATCCAATGGATGTACACAGCGATTGTCAGACCCATTCTTACCTATGGCTCTATTGTATGGTGGAAGGCGGTGGAAAAATCAAGCTATCTCAAGAACCTGAATAAGGTACAGAGACTAGCCTGTGTAGAAATAACAGGGGCTCAAAGATCCACACCACAAGCTGGATTGGAAATGATCTTGGACCTCCCGGCTCTGGATGAGTTCATAAAGTGCACGGCAGCCAAAACTGCAATTCGTTTAAGAGAACTGAGTTTTTGGAGGCACAGCACTTATGGCCACGGGTCAATCTTACAAAGATATGACACGATTCCAGGACACTGAGGGAGACCACCGATTACATCCCCCCTTTACTAGATTTCGATAGGAAATTTTCTATTTTCATACCAGAAAGACAGAGTTGGGATCCCAATTCACTTATAAGTAACCAGGGTATCCCTTTCTACACTGACGGTTCAAAAATGGAATCAGGAACAGGTGCTGGAGTGTTTTGCCAATCTCTCAACATCAGAGCGTCATATACACTCCCAGCTGATTTGATTGTAGTGTCTTTCAGGCCGAGATCTTTGCCATTGGAAAAGCAGCTAAATTGGCACATCATGAAAAGCTAAGCTCTTCGGAGATTACTTTTTTCGTGGACAGTCAGGCTGCTATCAAAGCCTTAGCCAGTGAGACCATAAGATCAAAAGCAGTTTTAAACTGTAGGAAGGAATTAAACAAAATCTGCCACACTAACCAGGTAAAGCTCTGCTCAGGGCCGTCGAGAGGAATTCCGGGCCCGGGACGGAAAAATCTCGGGCCCCCCATATTTACCATTTTTTTCAAAGTTCATGCCTACTAATATGGTACGTTATAATTTCAATTACGAATAGCATGAAATTGGTTGGAATTAACGGAAATAATAAGTTTTTGTTTGCAAAGTGAACCGAAAAAAAAGTGCTAATCATCAAATCAATCTCACGGGTATAGTCCAGTTTAGTTGAAATAGAAGATGGATAGAAAATAATTCTACATGCGAGTGGATCAGATTCCGAACAGAATCATACTTTCAATTCGATATTGCCAACGACATTTTGGTTGGTCGATTAACTATTTAAAAAAAAAAATTAGCATGAAGATCTATTACCTACTATGAAAATAAAATAGAGCGAAGTAAAAGCATTTGAAATTGGTCTTTTTGCATGTATTTAAAAGGTTTACATTAAATACTCTTTATTGTTTTTCTTTATATTAAAATATTATCATAATATTTTCATTAGAATTAGTTAGGTTAGGTTAGGTACAGGTACGGAGAGTAACACAAATGTTGGGGAAAATCGTCTCCAAGTTCTGGGAATAAATAGTATTGAGCAAATACAATGGCGGAAGTTCTGCTTCAAAATTGTTTTTTTAGATGAATTATTTCTTCTTTCAACTCTTGAGACACATGCGAGTTATACTTTTGGATGAACCTTGTAGGGGAGTTTTTAATCTCAATTTCGTCCATTGTTGAAAACTGCCACAAAAATGAAAATGTAGCATTCAAATTCTTCATCGTATCGAACCGACGAGAAATTCCAGATATAATAGAATCAACTATGATTTAAAAGGTGTTTTTCTTGAAATTTATTTCTTCGTCTGTTTCAATTTGTTCTCCAGCTCCTCGATTTTCTCCAAAATGTCTCTTTAATTTCCTTATTCGGTTCGATGGGAACGACTCTGGAAAATCCCCCAACCCAGTAGCCACTGCTTTGCATTCAGATAAATTTGATCCCTTTCGTTTCGAATAAAGTTCAAATCGGAGATCAAGTTGTCAAGATTTCGAATTTTAACGTCAATAGTCATGTTTCTGGCTTGAAGAATGATACTTCTTTCATTTATAGCGCTAAGAACCTTGCACCAAATCGAAGACATCAGGACGCATTCAAATTTGTGCATATATTTTAAAACGCCATTTACATCTCTTCGAGTTTCAGTTTCAGTAAAATTAATATCACTTAAGGGATCGAATGATGTTCTAAGGTTTTTCAGATGGTTTCGCTGCTTCAATTCTAGCTGACCATCTTGTATCGGAAAGTTTGTGAAGGGATCCGGGCACATTTTTCTTAAGAATTTCCCAACGTTGGGCACTGCTGCTAAACAATTTGAAACACTTTTGAACAACTCCAAAAAATGTCATTGCGGCAGTACCTACAACATTTCGCTGAATCGACTCCACACAAGTTAAGGCTGTGAGCTGCACATGGTGAATACACGGCATTCGGATTTTTGTTTAATATATGCCTTTGTGCACCATTATACTGTTCTTTTATATTGCTTCCATTTTCATAGCCTTGTGTACAACAGTCTTCTAAAGGGATTTCGTTCTTTGCCAATGTTTCGCAGATCAAATCAGCTATTGCGGTGCCAGTTTTTTTTGTTGCAATCGACAAATTCCAAAAACCGTTCTTAGATGGTGAACACATTTTATTCCAATCGCAGATATCGCAAAATAAATGTGTTTTGTTCCACATGACTTGAATCGGGTGTTGCATCGACAATTATAGCGAATTATTTGGCGTTTTCAATCTTCTTCAAAATAGCTGAATTCACATGTTGGGCACAAATTTTGATGAACTCATTTTAAATCTCAACGGAAAGGTAGTGGACTTGGAAACGTTTGTGCTCTTGTTGTGAAATTCTTACTTTTTTCAAGTGTTCCTGAAGTAAGGGGTCATAATGACTAATTAATTCCAAAATGCCCAAAAAATTACCATTATTTGGCTCTCCAATAAGATTGCCATCGCCTCGTATTCCTAGTCCCCTGGTGGGATTTTTCGGTCCCCCGAAACCGAATCAAAAATTTCGTTTACAGCAGAAACAAAAATAGAAGAAAAGAAACTTTATAAAAACAGAAACCGAAATGAATATTTGTGTTTTGTTTTAATTTGCCGGGCCCCTTATTTTGACTTTAAAAATTTTCAAAATAAAATAAATTTGAAATTTACGTTAAATTAAATAAGAAAAGCGAAACAATTTATTATATCCTTCTTTTAATAGTTCAGAGTTGCTCAATTTTCCATTAAATATTAACAAAAATGTACGCCAATAATAATCAGGGGCCCAGATCGGCAAGCTTGTGACTGATAGATGATTGGCAGATAACATGCAAACAGGGGCCCGGTTGCGAAAGCATGAATGATTTTAAATTTTCGGGCCTCTAAAAATAAGTGGAAATAGGTATGTTGATGATAAATATAGAGTATATTCTCATTACTTTCAATTTTACGGGCCCCTAGAAAATCCCGGGCCCGGGGGGTTCCCACCCCCCTTCCCCCCCTCTCGACTGGGCTGGCTCTACTGGGTTCCCGGACATAGCAATATAGAAGGGAATGATATAGTAGATGAACTAGCCAGGAAAGGGTCAGAAGCAGACACAAGTAGTAGCAACCATTCAGTTAGGGGACCACTCGTCCCGATTGGGGTACTCAAGAGGAAGATAGATCTTAAACTAAAAGAGAAAATCAATAGAAATCTAGAAGTTTATAGCCTAACACAAATGAAAAGGAAACTCGGTATATTCTATCGCTGAGTAAAAAGAACATAGAAACTGCGACTGTCCGAACCTCCAAACCAGCCGACTCCGTCATTTCGGAAACAGGTTTGTTGGAAAACTGGATGATCTAGCACAGGTCTCAATGGCAAACATGAGGAAATTTATAGAAAGCACAGGCTGGTTCGTTAACGAGCCAGTCTACGCTAATCGACAGAATTGAAGAGCATCGATGCTAAATTTTTACTTTTACAGGGGATCACAATGGACCAGTAGGCCCCCGTGTACGCAACAGCTTCATGCTGTGCACACCCCTTACAACCTAACCTAACCTAAGGCTTCAAACTTATTTTATCTTATAAGAAATATTGTTTTTGACATTCAGTAAAATATTTAAAAAAATCGAATTGACAGTTTTTTAACAAAAAATTAAAAACAAAAAAAAAATTAACAAAAGTTTGTAAAAATTGATTTTCGACTCAAATATCTTTTTCAAAAATTTGAGATAATGGCTTCTAACTAATTTTAACTAATGAGAAATATTGTTTTCAACATGAGGAAAAATTTTGAGAAAAATCGAATTGACAGTTTTATTACAAAAAATAAAAACCTAAAAAAAAAACAATACTAAAACTTGGTAAAAATTTACTTTCGACTCAAATAGCTTTTCAAAGATTAAAAATATTGGCTTCAAACTTATTTCATTTCACAGAAACTATTGTTTTCGATATTCAGTAATTTTTTTTATAAAAATCCAACAGTCCGTTTTTTCATAAAAAAATAAAATCTACAAAAAATAGTGCGCAAATTTGGTAAAAATTGATACATATAGACAAATTTTTAATCAAGATAAATCGACAGACGGGATGGGAAGTTATCAGTGTGGATCGCATTCCAGCCTCTTTCTTCGTTATATGTTTGGATATAATTTTTCACATCTTCTTTTATGGTTTTTCGAAGGTATCTTAGTTCATTTTTTTCCTGGTCTGATAAGTTTTCCTTGTTTCGTAGGTTATCTCTTCTGGTTATCAGCGCTTTAGTGTCATCTGTTAATTTATCAGGTTTTGGAGTAACAGTAGTCATGATTGAAACTTTCGCCGAGTTCTTTATTATCTGTTCTAATGAATCATATGTATTTTGAAAGTTTTCATTTATTCTATTTGTAGTTATATTAAGTCTTATTTCTTTCTTAAACATGTCATTATATTTTTCAATATTTTCGGTTGGTATCATTCTAGGAATACTGAGTGTTTGTTTGTTTCTTTTCAACGTATTATGGTCCACTTTTATTTTTGCTCTTACTAGCCTATGGTCACTATCAAATTTAAAATTATTCAATACGGAGATGTCATTAATAGTTTTCAGTTTATTTGTTAGAACTAAGTCAATTTCGTTCTTTGTTATCCCATTCGGGTGAATCCAGGTCCATTTTCGTGTTTCTCTCTTTTTGAAGAAAGAATTTGCAAATCTGAGATTCGTCTCTTCTAGCCACTTTATAAGTAGGTCTCCTCTTTTGTTTCTTCGTCCGTATCCAAATGGTCCCATTACTTCTTCATCGTTGTCAATCTGTTTCCCTAACTTGGCGTTGAAATCTCCTATAACATACATTATCTCCGTTTTTGTTTCATTATATACGTCCAATAAATTGCAGAAGTTCGAATTTTTTTCGTCACTTGCTGTTTTGGTCGGGGCATAAACCTGAATTTTCGTCATTTTTGTGTTTTGTATTTTTAAACATAGGCTACAAATCCTTTCACTAAAAAATCGTACATTTATTATTCCGTCCTTTAAACTCTTTTTGATGAGAAACCCAACTCCATGCAAGCCTTTGGTCTCACCAATGTAACAGAATATATCATTCTGGTTTTCAATTATGTTTTGTCCAAACATTCTTAGCTCGGATAGTCCCAGTATATCCAAGTTGATAGTTGATAATGCTAGTCTTAGTTCTGATTGTTTTGCTAATGTTCTTACATTGTATGTACAAATGTCTAGAGTGTTTTTGGATTGGTCTTGGTTTGATGGTTAGTTTGGAGGGAATTGGCCGTCATTCCCCACGATGGCTAATCGGCTTGGGTTGAGTCCTTATTATTCAAAATTTGCTTCTTTTGTTGGTAGTTGTTGTGTTGGTCACTGTTCATATTATTAATTTCTTTTTGGTTTGATTGTACAAATCTATGAATGCTGTTGTTTCTTATTTTGTTATGTTTGTCATTTTGGATTTTTTCATTTGTTTTTGGTCTCTTCAATTTGGTCGAACATGTTGGTTCATTTTCATTTACATTTTGATCGTTGTCATATTGTCGATTTCTTTTAGGCATTCGTTGTTGTTTCTTCTTAATGTCGTTTCCTGATGTAATTTTTTGATTATTTTGATGTCTGGAAAATGTTTTATTTTCTTGGAATGTCTTTTATGTATATAATATCCTTTATATAATATCTCAGCTTAGTTTTGTTTTTCATATAGTATCTTTTTTTATTTGTTTTGTCAATCCAAGTAATATAGGTCTTATTTTGTCTCCTGTATTTCCTAGACGTCTTGCAAAATCGATTTCAAAATATTCAGTTTGTATTTCGAGAATAATGTTTAAAAGGTGTAAAATGGTGTCTACTAATTCTTCTTTGCTTTTTTCGGTTTCTTTTATATTGTAAATAACAAGATTTTTTCTCTTTATACATCTCTCTAAATATTTTCTTTTCTTTTCTAGGTGTTCCTGTTTCTCTTTAATTGTGTTGTTTCTGTCTATTATTGAGTTTAATTTTTGTTCTAAGGTTTCAGTTTGTTCTTTAATTTCTTTCCTTAAGTTTGTCCCATGGTTTTCAATAGCAGTCAAAAGTTTGTCCAATTTATTGTCGACTTGACTGTCCTCCATATTGGTCTTTTTAATTAAGGACGCTACTGTTATTTCAGCTGTCAGTGTGGTGTCAGAAGTTTATGTCAAAGTGAAGAGTGTTTTGATATTTGTGTTGTTTATATATTTTGTATTTTTGTGTGCTAATTTCTAATATTATAAATAATAGTAGTATAGCAGTTTTTATTTTAATTAATTACTATATAATAATAAAGTGCAATTGTTTGCAGTTTTATACAAAATCGAGTTTATTTTTCTGTTTTGTTTTGTTTTTTACTCACCTCGGCTGTGCTTTCAAAGGCAGGAGGGAATATTTTTTGTTAATTTAAGAGAGATAAAAACTCTCTTAAACAGAACTTACAACGGTTTGTAAACAAAACGGATATGTTTTTGTTTAAACTTTTTATTTATTGGGTTACATTTTCACTTTCTTTATTTTTTCTTTGGTGTAATGTTGTTTTTTGTTTTTCGTATGTAATGCCCAACATTCCGAACCTTGAACAAATATATTTTCACTCAGTAATTAAATCTCAGTTTGTTTCTTTATGTTTCCTTCTTATTTTCATAGAAGAAATATATTATCTAGAGTCCCGACTTAATGGGTTTGCACTCTTTTTGCCTACAAACTAAATTGAGGGAATTTTGCCCATTAGCGTAAGCATGTGTTAGTTCTCCCGTGCATTTCTTATGGGAAAATCCAGATTCTATGTAGTTGTTATGGGCTTTTGGTGAAATGTGGACAATTAGGGGGAAAACAATGTGAGGTGAACTCAGCCGTTCAAAAAAGAGATCCGTTGAATTCAAAAATTGAAAAATGAATGCAATATTTTAAGAAAAATGAATTTTACAACTTCTTTTTAGTGAAAACTGTGCTAAAAATAATATTTGACTGCTTTTGGCACACAATTTCTATGATTTTTATGAAAAATTTCGCTAAAAACAGAAAAAATCATGCTGAAAGTATAGGCGCACCTTAGAACTGCAATGTGAACGTGGCCCAATTTGAGTTAAGTGCAGTTTTGACAGATTAACAGCGAGGTGAGTATTTTGACATTTCTGCGAAAATGTAAACAAAACAAAATTCATATTCAATAATGCAAATGAAGGTAAAACAAAAATATTAATTTTTTGAAATAAAAATATATAATGAATTTAATTTAATCCTCAGATAAAGAAGAAACCAAGGATAGTGATGCAACAAGAAAAGTGGAATCCCCCGAGTATGAAGCCAGCAACGCCGACATGTTTATTCTGGAGCGAAGAGGTACAAATTCAAGGTAAATATGTTCTTCACATTAATTTTAAACACAAATTATATGAATATTGTTTTGTTTTGTTTTTTAGTTAAAATTACACTTCTCAACAAGTCTTTGTTCCTGGCAATCAAATCTGATGGCTTATATCCTCATTTTTAACCCTGTAGGAATGAGAAGGGATCGATGTCGCAGAAGACTAAAAAGCTTCGTTATTAAACCTATCTGACATGCTTCATTTGTCGAGATGGATAAACAAGTCGAGAGTTGCTATGTAGTTGAGGAATCTCTTTACTTGGTGGACATTCATAGCCAAGCCAACTTGAACAAATACAAGTTGAATCAATTGCAGCGTTTGATAGCAGTATAGCACATTTACGTCATGTGTCACCATCTGTGCAATGCAAAGCACTTCTTTCAGCCAGTCCTTCCTCATGATGTGAACAATAGTAAATTTAATCTACAGTCAGTTTTTCAAGACAGTACCTACCACCGAGGATTGGCCAATTGATCTGTTTCACTATGTTCTTTTTTGCAGAAATTCACATTTTTTGGCGAACTCTGTGTTTATAAATAATAAAATAAGAACTATCTTAATTTTTGCTTTTTTCTAATTTAAATTTTAGGTCTCTGGAATTCAATTGAAATACCTTTCTTCATTCATGATTTATTGCTTTCGATGCCGTCAACATCTTCAATTCAAAACCGAATCCAGAATTACTCTATCAATTTAGGCTCTTGAGATATTATTTTGTTTGTAATTCGAAAGCAATTATATACATACATACATAAAAGCCTTTTCGAAGCTATCAATTTCATGAAATAGTTTTTTTTTTTTAAAGAAAATGTTTGATAATTATCAAAATCTTTAATATCTTCCTTCAATATTTTCTTCCTATAACGAATTTGTAGTCTTAAGATTATAACATCAAGTTCTTGTAATATATTGAAAAAAATACAAAAATAAATAATAAAATATAAAATAAAATAAAATCGGAGTTGGGATTCGTAATCAGCATCAAGAATTAAACGAAGTATTTAAAACCACAAAAGAATTACAATCTAGTTTTTTCAAAACTGCAGGTGAAGTCAAATAAAGACTTATGAGTCTTTCATAACTAATAAGAAATTACGAAAACTAAGTGAAATAGCAAAATGATTTGAACTGGAGCTAAAAGCAATGATATGTACTTTGCAAAATCATCTTGCAATTTAAAGTTAAGAGATACGTCATGCTTCACCGGTTTTTAAAACCTGATGTAATAGAAAATTTTGAAGGTGAGGTTCGGTCAGGATATCTTAATCCTCTCAAAAAATAACGAGTTTCTGACTAATGCTATTGACCACATGAAATCACAAAGAAATACATACCAACGTGATGAACCAAAACATAGGAATAGGATTAAAAATACTAAGTTTTTAAATTGTTAAATTAAACATATGTATGTCTGAATAAAAAAAAATAAAATCTACCTAAAACAGCTTATTTATTTTTTTATTATTATTTGCTTAAAACGAAACAAAAAATAAATAAAGTGCACGACTGGGTCGCACGAACTTGCTCCTGTATGCAAAGAGTCTGTTTAAAAAAGTATCTATATAATATTTAAAAATATACCTGTAAAATAAGTTTGTCTTCAAAGATATATATGCCATTTGAGTTTTCGAAAAAAACTCCATTTTTCAATTTTTTGGGAGGGGGTTACATTTAATACAGTTAAAATAATTTAAAAAAAACTAATTTAAGATTCAAAATTTTACCTGAAAAATAAGTTTGTCTTCAAAAATTTAAATACCATTTTATAAATCAAAAAACCCTTGATTTTCCAATTTTTTGTTTTGAAAATCGTTAGAGCGGTTTTTTTTTAAATTAATTTTTTATATATAAGATTTTTCAATTTTGTTCTAAAAATATTTTTGGTATGCAGTTGTTTAGTGATTGTAAATATACGCTCTAGATTTCAATTTCGTAAAAAAATGTTCACCCGTTTTTGAGATATAGAATTTTGAAAAAAAAAATTCAATATTTTTTTAAAAATCCAAACAATAAAAAATTGCACTTTTGATAATCAAATATTGTTAAGGCAATATAAGAGCTCGTTCAGAAAAAAAATTATTGAAATCGGTTCATAAGTTGCTGAGAAAATTAAAAAACAAAAAAACGGTTCTATGAGCGGTACCTTTCCTGAGCAATACAAAAATATGTTTTTCTTATTAAAAGAAGCCAAGTTAAAAAATAAAATTTTAGAGAAAATTAAAAAAAAATCTATCGGTTTGTTTTTGAGAAAATTCGAATTTTCGTTTTTTGACCAAAAAAATTGTATGGGGGCCACTGTTAGTTTTGATCTGAAAAAAAAATGAAAAAAACGCCTAACGCAAATCTGCTCAAAACCTTAACTTCCAAGTTTGAACTCAATCGACCCAATGGTTTAGGCTGTAGGAGCGTGGACAGACAGACAAAATTGACCGGACGGAATCGCGGGACCCACTTTTTTCGACTTCTCTACCATCGTAATATCATGTTTGATTTAAATCTCGAGTTCGAAATTTTGCACGAATGCAAAACTTGCCATATAGTTCCTATATGTCGCAAGTAAAAAGTTATAATCCACTATAATAATTGACCTGAGCAGATCAAATTTGGGAAAACCAGAAAGAAGTATTTTTCTTTGAAAAAAGTACATTTAATATCTTTTTTATTTACTCAAAAACTAAGAAGTTACATTTTAACATCCAGTTATTGTTTTTTAAGTAAAAATACATAATTAGCGTTGAATTTAAAACAAAATTATAATTACTAAATTACATACAATTTTGAAAAAAAAATTACAAATTTATGTAAAAACTAGCTGCGCCGCGAACCTTGATTATTAACGGATGAGATTTTAAACATGTTGTCGACTATAATCATCTTCACTTCAGGATTTGTTGCAATACCGCTTCGTTTTGTTGCTGAAAAAAAACATCAATTAGGTAGTCCTTTCAAAGTTTGTGGTTTATGTGAAGCTTACTTTGAAGTAGTCTTGCCATCATAAGCCTTCTCGTCAATGGACGCAAAATTAAATTGTAGCAAGTTGATTGGTTTATAATTATAAAACTCCCGCTGGTAATTCGATCCGTTGATTAAAAAATTGTGGCAAGTCGTTTGTGACATTCTTTTGCGAGGCAAATTCCAAAATCCCAATCGGACCATGTCATAAATGCACAATTTCTGGTTGTATTATTTTTGTGAAGGTTGCAGGTGAAGGTTGCGGGAAATTCTTAAAACATCATTTGGACAGTTCCTGTGTCGATGGTCTTTTATGTGATTCCAGTTCTTTTGGTGATTCAATAAGCATTGTGTATTTAGGAATTCGGCTTCTATTTTTTCTGTCTAATTTTAATTATTTATAATTATTTTACTAATTATTGAATAATAATTTCTTATTTTATAGGCATAGATTTACTTTCCTATATAAGAAAATTCTAAAATAGTACATACGACATTGATTAGATTTTCATTTTTAAAAAGACTTACCAATGATTTTTGATTCCCGTCATTTAGGAGGTGTTCTCCCAGCAGGTTGCTTCAATGTCGACATTCATTTCATCATCTACGTGGTCTGCGTCGGCGTAAGTGGCCGCAGTAGCCGATGACTCGGTCAGCGGTTCTTTAGTGATATATTTGGCGTTACACGCATCGATTTAGATCTAGAAGGTGAAGATTAAGCAAGTTAATCACGATATGATTGTTTCGATTTGTACTTACACAACCGAACCTCATGTGCTGTTGCACTCAATGAAACCAGATGTTGCTTTAGTTGCAGCTGCAAGAGTCGTTTTTTTTTTGGTCGGCTTGTACCATACTTCTTGGCAGCTGATGAATGGACAAAGGACGTTGGAAATCCTAAAGAACCATAAAATTTAAAATATCCGTGTTAAGATTACTCGTAAGTAAATGAATGAACTTACCTGATTTGCCTGCATACTCTGCCGTTGCTATTGCCGCTGTTAAGTCATTCCAAAACTGGGCGGTCGACTATTGAATGTCAAAGCTTTCCCTTGCACCATTCAATTGAATTTCACAAAGTCGATGACATAACTGTAGCTGAGGATGTTCGCTAATTCGGAATTGAATTCTTGATTCTGGTGGTGTTGTTGCATTCCATGCATCTTACTATTGGCAGAGACGTTGACACCTCTATCGTCAACGCCTGCGCCCACCATAGCCGCTGAGACAGATCTCAACGATCATGATACAGCAGCAATTGAGTGTAGAAATATATACTTTACTTCAACAGGCTTCGAATAACTATTTACAAATAAAGGCGAAAGTCTGTGGTTAAAAACATTGATATTAAGAGAAATATAATATGAAATAAATTCACCTGGGGACTAGCACCCTTGTTTTGAGCAAACCTTCTAAATTTCTTGAGAGAAATTGCTTTCTGTATCGTGGTTTGTAATCGGCAGCACCCGAAATGAAAACACTAAGGAGATGCTAATAAAGTCGATTTTTATTCTTATGTACATCTTCTTGAGTTGGTAGTAAAGTATATTATTGGAGCAATCCATAGCTGAAACAAAGCAACATAAATATTCTTTTGTTTACGAGATTCTTTTTTTTTAACGTACCTACTTGAGCTCCGAGTAGAGTAAGTCTCATTGTTTTCTTATGGTTCCTGGTCTATCGTTTTTTAATTAAATGCACTTGTAGCTCTTAATCGTAAAGGTTTTTTTTCTGAAAAGAAATAAATTCTGTTAAATGTTTAGACAAAACAAAATAATTAACAATAACTTACTTGTAGAATTGAATGTTTTGTTTTTGAAATCGAAATTGTGGAACTGTCATTTTTGACAAGAATTCAATCTGACATTTTGCCTTTTTTCCACCACTCACATGTATTCACTGATACGGAATTTGAGAGAGTTCACTTCGAATAAAATTTGAGGGTGTTTCAGGTAGGACGGGTACCGGTCGGGACTCTAGATAATATATTTCCTCTATGCTTATTTTGTTGTTTTCTTTAAGAGCACTTTATAAACACGTCTTTCACAATGACAACTCGTATTCACGACCGACGTTGACCATTAGAAATTCATAATTTGCGTTTGTGAGCGCCATGAGTATAATATTGAAAAATTGCGTTTATAGTTAAAATAGAAGGATCCAGAACCAGGTGGTTTAGTAAGTTTAGCTTCTTTTTTCCATTCATGTTCATTTTCAGGTAGCTGAAAATTTAGATATGTATATGTATAACTTCGTTAAATTATTATTATATTTATATAAAAATTATACACATTTATGTTATGTATGTACATTTGCTTCTCTATTTTTTTTATTTTCAGGACAACTCATTAAAATTAGCTTGTGAGCACTTAAAAGAGAGCTGCAATGACACAATATCACTAGCAAAAGGATGGGCATAAACTTTTTCTGAACTTGAGAACAAACAGCAATGAATGTATGACAAAAAACTTGTTTCGGATATTTTATTTGCTGGGTCTTTTGGACAACTCAATGAAAGTGTAATCCGGCGGGTTCAAAATCTTTAAGACCCTTCAGTCAGATCTTCGACACCTATTTGGAGTGATTCTTCCATATCTTCTCCATCGCCAATGCCGCAACAAGTATATTCAACAACCACGGCACTCGACCTCTAGCATGCGGAAGTACTCAAATACGCAAGAATTTTTTGACGAGTTCTCACAAAATATTGATATGTGAAATGCATCCCTTTGTACATACATACATACATAAATCAATTTTAATAAAATGAAAATAAAAATATACGCACTTTTATATTTAATTTCAAAACTGTAATAATGGTCTCACAGTTTTCCATCACAATACTACCTATTGTTTGCGGCGCAATAGCACAAAGAAATGTAAGGTCTTCAAAAGATTCTCCACTTGCTAGGAACCGTAGTGTTAAAGATAGTCGATCTTTTGGTGAAATAGGATCTTTCATCAAAGTTGTTTTTTAAATAATAACTGGCGTAACTTTTTGTAGGAAATCTGTTGAATTGGCGTAAACAATTGTTTGTAAGAAATCTGTTAAATTGGCGTAAACAATTGTTAAAGTCAACGGTGGACGAGTTTTCCAATTAGTTGTCAGCCGTTCAAAAAAGAAATATGTTGAATTCAAAAATTGAAAAATTAATGCAATATTTAAAGAAAAATTAATTTTGCAACTTCCTTTCAGTGAAAACTGTGCTAAAAATAATATTTGACTGCTTTTGGCAAACAAATTCTACGATTTTTATGAAAAGTTTCGCTAAAAACAGAAAAAATCATGCAGAAAGTATAGGCGCACCATAGAACTGCAATGCAAACGTAGCCCAATTTAAGTTAAGCCCTCAGATAAAGAAGAAACCAAGGAGATAGTTGCAACAAAAGAAGTGGAATTCCCCGAGAAGGAAGCCAACATATCTATTCTGGAACGAAAAATCCACAGCCACGAAGAGGTACAAATTCAAGGTAAGTGCGTTCGTCACATTCATTTAAAACTCAAATTATATGAATATTGTTTTGTTTTTTTAGTTGAAATTACACTTGATGACAAGATGTTGCTCCTATCAATCAAATCGCTCTATTCTGATAGGTTCTTATGTCCTCACTTTTGAACTGTAGGAATGAGAAGGGCCGATTACAGCTTTATTCGTTGAGAAGGATATACATGTCGAAAAAGTGGCTATGAAGTAAGGGATCGCTGAATCAATTGAAACATTTGATAGCAATAGTACACGGACGTCATGTGTCACCATCTGTGCAATGCAAAGTACTTCTTTCAGCCTGGAATCTGGAACCGATAACACGAAGAGAAAGCATTGTGTTACAAGTTGTTCCGGTTGAGGTGAGAGATTGTATTTTTTTAAATTATCTCAAGTATAACTTTTCTTATCTTCAGGATCTTCAAAATCTAGTGGTCTTGGTTCGGATACATCGTCATCCCCATCTCGTCACAATCAAGAGGAACTACTCCAACGAAACGTATGCGCACAGCTGATAAAATAGCTAATAAAATAAACGCTAAGCAGTGAAAAAGAGTGAGCATATTTAAAGAGTTCTCTAAACTAAACACATTTCTAGATAAATTTCTTTCAGAGGAAACTGTTACAAGGCGATAAACAATTTTGATTCAAATCAAAAAATTAGCTACGGTTAGAGCATCAGCATTAACATCACCTACCATTTCAAACTCATCAGACAAACCAGAAGGCAAAGAAATAAAGAAGAAAAGAATCGAAGAGTTACTTAAGCAACTAAGAGCAGTCGAAGACGCCACTGCCAAAAAAAGATCCAAATCGACCGGAAAGATTAAAGTAGGTAGCACACTACAATTATGTATTACAACTCGTACTTAAACATCACAAACAATATATCAATTTTTCAAAAATATTTCGTTTCTTAATCAACAAAAGTGATCCGGAAAAATGTTTGAATATATATTTGACGGTGTTTCCCTTTGATTAGAAATGAAAATTATATACTGATCGATCGGAAATCACAAAAAGAATTTTTTTTTTAGAAAAAAAAGTGTAAGTACGCATTTATTTTTCTCTAAAAATGTATTTTCTTATTTTCCGGACGGAAATTCATTTTCCTGGACCACTGATTTGTGTTCCAATTTCCCACAATTCCAATGACAGATTTCTGTCATTAAAAAATTTTCGGTGGATTTCAATCAGGAAATTTTTTCAATGACAGAAATTTTTAATGATAGCTATAAACGACCTGCCAAAAAAATTCCAATGTTTGTTTTCAATGATGAAAACCAATGATAGCTATAACTGGCGCCTACTTACCGGGAAAACCCTAAGCCGTTCAACTGTGGATTTTTGCTATGTTCGTCCAAATCATATTGCTGCTGTTAATGCTTTGTTGCAGCTTAACTTCGGGCTTAGAAGTAAGTATGTTTACTATTACGTTTTTCTAGTTGTTAATTTCTCATTTTTTCTTTTGTTCATAGTGTCCGAATGCTGATTGGCTTCAATAAAGCATACATATCGATTTCGAAGATGCCAAGAAGAAGAAGGAAAATGCTGAAAATTCCAATGGCTTTCCCCAGACGATTTTGAAAAAGACAACTACTATAATATGAAGGACAGAGCTACACCATCAGAAGTAAGTTTATTTAAAAAAATTTAATTGATTAATAATCATTAAAAGGTTGTTCCAAATTATCCAAGACATCATAATTATCATGAACCAATCGGTCTAATTCCACCTCCAGAGCGCTTTGCCCGAGGATTACTACAAATCTACGATGAGTTAGATCCTTATGGACATTTAATTTTACATTTATTATGAGTCCTTAGCTATAATACTGTATTCTTTTTTAGTGATAAAGAATTATTTTAATCATGAAACATTTAGATTCCTTGGTTTGCTAATAATGTTTACTTTTTGTAAAATAAAATGGAATTAATAATATTATGTTTTTAAATTCTATTCGGCACTCAACCTTATAATTAGTGACATAATATACATATAAGGCTTTTCGAGGTTATCAAAATTCATGGAGTAGATTTTTTTCAAAAAAACTTGTGATGATTTTCCAAATCTGCATTATTTTTCTTCAATATTCTGTTTGAAATTTTTCAAAAATTCAGGTAGAGTCAAATGGAGGCATGAATCATCTTATAACTAATGAAAAATTACAAACATTAAGTGGAATACTAAAATGATTAAAGCTGTAGCTAAAAGGTAATGATATGTACTTCGCAAAATCATCTTGCTATTTAAGGTTAAGGGGGATACGTTGTTTTAACTCTGATGCAAGATGAAGATACTGAATTTCTAACTAATGCTGTTGACGTGATGAACCAAAACATAAGAAGAATAAGGATTACAAATATTTTATTTTTCAATTTTGTTGTATTTAACATATGCCTCAATTAAAACAAGATAAGATCTACTTAATAAATAATAATTGACCTGAGCACTGAGCAGATCAAGTTTAGTAAAACCAAAAAGAAGTGTTTTTCTTGTAAAAAAGTACATTTAATATTTGTTTCATTATTTAAAAACTGAGATACATTTCAAAACCTATAATCTATAAATAATGGCATTCAATTTAAAAAACAAATATTATACTAAATTACATACAATTTTGAAAAATTACAACTTCATTTAAAAAACTAGCTACGTCACGACAAATCTTGACTAACCATGGATGAGATTCTAAGCATATCGTTGAATCAAGTGAACGGCAGAGTAAAATCGACATCCAAGCTTCGTTTTGATTTCCTGCTGAAAAAAAAACACGTCAATTAGTGCTTTCACGTTTTATAGTATATTTAAAACTTACATACTTTGAAGCAGCCTTGCCATCATGAGCCTTCTGGTCAGTAAGCCCTCAATGAAATTGTTAAAAATTGATGTGTTATAATTATACCATTTCTGGAACAGGGCTCGTAATTCAATACATTGATTGAAAATGTGTGGCTTCTTAAGTCGTTTGCGTTGACTTTCTTTTACGAGGCAAATTCCAAATCCCAATCAAACATTTTCACCAGGTGAAGGTTGCCGGCTCGCGACTCTTTACGCAGCAACTCTTGGAACATCGTTAGGGCAGTTTGTAGATGCATTCCTGTGTCCATTCCGGTTAGTTCTAAGCAGAATGCACTTAGCTTCGGTGATACAATAGGCATTATGAATTCATGGAATTCAGCTTCTATTTTGTCAGTCTTTAAGTCTACAAAAATTGCAGGAAATTCTATAATAGTACATGCAAAACTGATGATATATTTTTTTTTATTCAATTTAGTTTTTAAGAAGGCTTACCAATGATTTCCGATTCCCGTCATGGGGAGAGTACGATAACTTAGGCGACAAAGTTTAATGACGTATTTGTATAGAACAGTTAAAAACAAGCATTTTTTTTCAATATTTTCGGTTGGTATCATTCTAGGAATACTGAGTGTTTGTTTGTTTCTTTTCAACGTATTATGGTCCACTTTAATTTTGCTCTTACTAGCCTATGGTCACTATCAAATTTAAAATTATTCAATACGGAGATGTCATTAATAGTTTTCAGTTTATTTGTTAGAACTAAGTCAATTTCGTTCTTTGTTATCCCATTCGGGTGAATCCAGGCCCATTTTCGTGTTTATCTCTTTTTGAAGAAAGAATTTGCAAATCTGAGATTCGTCTCTTCTATCCACTTTATAAGTAGGTCTCCTCTTTTGTTTCTTCGTCCGTATCTAAATGGTCCCATTACTTCTTCATCGTTGTCAATCTGTTTCCCTAACTTAGCGTTGAAATCTCTTATAACATACATTATCTCCGTTTTTGTTTCATTATATACTTTGTCCAATAAATTGTAGAAGTTCGAAATTTCTTCGTCAGTTGCTGTTTTGGTCGGGGCATAAACCTGAATTATCGTCTTTTTTAAGGGGTTTTGTGTGAAATTTTACACTCGCAGGTTAAGGCAGCTGCTTGCCGAATTTACAATTGAAAATTTTAGAATGAAACAACAACAACTTGTGTGTGCTACCACCAAGTTTTGGCTGGAGTTATAGCTATTTCACGGGGGCCAACCCGATCATCAGACTCCTTTAGTGGTGCTTAATCGCTTTTTGTTCAATTTAATTATTGAAGAACTTTTGCCCGAGCTGGGCTTGAACAAGCGACCTAGCGTGTGAGGAGCTAGTGCACTACGCACTACGCCACCGCACCCACATTAAAGTTGTAAGCCAATTACAGGTTTTTTCGTTCTATCGAACTATACTGAACCGATTAGCATTTTTCTAAGTACACACAAGTAATTGTTGTTGTTTTATTCAGGTTCTTTCTATTATCTCCTCTCTTTTTCATAAGCCAACAATTCGATTGGATTCGTATGAGGAGGGAGATGAGGCGAAAGAGTTTGACGCTGGTCAAGATTTTTAATTTTAACAATTTTTAAGGGGTTTTGTTTGTGTTTTGTATTTTTAAACATAGGCTACAAATCCTTTCACTAAAAAATCGTACATTTATTATTCCGTCCTTTAAACTCTTTTTGATGAGAAATCCAACTCCATGCAAGCCTTTGGTCTCACCAATGTGACAGAATATATCATTCTGGTTTTAATTATGTTTTGTCCAAAAATTCTTAACTCGGATAGTCCCAGTATATCCAAGTTGATAATGCTAGTCTTAGTTCTGATTGTTTTGCTTCTGTAGCTAATGTTCTTACATTGTATGTACAAATGTCTAGAGTGTTTTTGGATAGGTCTTGGTTTGATGGTTAGTTTGTTAATTGACCGTCATTCCCCACGATGGCTAATCGGCTTGGGGTAGAGTCCTTATTATTCAAAATTTGCTTCTTTTGTTGGTAGTTGTTGTGTTGGTCACTGTTCATATTATTAATTTCTTTTTGGTTTGATTGTAGAAATCTATGAATGCTGTTGTTTCTTATTTTGTTATGTTTGTCATTTGTTTTTGGTCTCTTCAATTTGGTGGAACATGTTGGTTCATTTTCATTTGCATTTTGATCGTTGTCATATTGTCGATTTCTTTTAGGCATTCGTTGTTGTTTCTTCTTAATGTCGTTTCCTGATGTAATTTTTTGATTATTTTGATGTCTGGAAAATGTTTTATTTTCTTGGAATGTCGTATTAAAATCTTCTTTTATGTATATAATATCCTTTATATAATATCTCAGCTTAGTTTTGTTTTTCATATAGTATCTTTTTTTATTTGTTTTGTCAATCCAAGTAAAATAGGTCTTATTTTGTCTCCTGTATTTCCTAGACGTCTTGCAAAATCGATTTCAAAATATTCAGTTTGTATTTCAAGAATAATGTTTAAAAGGTGTAAAATGGTGTCTACTAATTCTTCTTTGCTTTTTTCGGTTTCTTTTATATTGTAAATAACAAAATTTTTTCTCTTTATACATCTCTCTAAATATTTTCTTTTCTTTTCTAGGTGTTCCTGTTTCTCTTCAATTGTGTTGTTTCTGTCTATTATTGAGTTTAATTTTTGTTCTAAGGTTTCAGTTTGTTCTTTAATTTCTTTCCTTAAGTTTGACCCATGGTTTTCAATAGCAGTCAAAAGTTTGTCCAATTTATTGTCGACTTGACTGTCCTCCATATTGGTCTTTTTAATTAAGGACGCTACTGTTATTTCAGCTGTCAGTGTGGTGTCAGAAGGGTCAGAAGTTTATGTCAAAGTGAAGAGTGTTTGGATATTTGTGTTGTTTATATATTTTGTATTTTTGTGTGCTAATTTCTAATATTATAAATAATAGTAGTATAGCAGTTTTTATTTTAATTAATTACTATATAATAATAAAGTGCAATTGTTTGCAGTTTTATACAAAATCGAGTTTATTTTTCTGTTTTGTTTTGTTTTTTACTCACCTCGGCTGTGCTTTCAAAGGCAGGAGGGAATATTTTTTGTTAATTTAAGAGAGATAAAAACTCTCTTAAACAGAACTTACAACGGTTTGTAAACAAAACGGATATGTTTTTGTTTAAACTTTTTATTTATTGGGTTACATTTTCACTTTCTTTATTTTTTCTTTGGTGTAATGTTGTTTTTTGTTTTTCGTATGTAATGCCCAACTTTCCGAACCTTGAACAAATATATTTTCACTCAGTGATTAAATCTCAGTTTGTTTCTCTATGTTTCTCTATGTTTCCTTCTTATTTTGTTGTTTTCTTTAAGAGCACTTTATAGACACGTCTTTCACAATGACAACTCGTATTCACGACCGACGTTGACCATTAGAAATTCATAATTTGCGTTTGTGAGCACCATGAGTATAATATTGAAAAATTGGGTTTATAGTTAAAATAGAAGGATCCGGAACCAGGTGGTTTAGTAAGTTTAGCTTCTTTTTTCCATTCATGTTCATTTTCAGGTAGCTGAAAATTTAGATATGTATATGTATAACTTCGTTAAATTATTATTGTATTTATATAAAAATTATACACATTTATGTTATGTATGTACATTTGCTTCTCTCTTTTTTTTTATTTTCAGGATATAGAAATTCCGAAACAAAGAACATTAAAAAGAAAACGGGTTTCCAATGATGAGGACAAGTTAATAAAATTAGCTTGTGAGCACTTAAAAGAGAGCTGCAATGACACAATATCACTAGCAAAAGGAAGGGCATCAACTTTTTCTGAAATTGAGAACAAACAGCAACGAATGTATGACAAAAAACTTGTTTCGGATATTTTATTTGCTGGGTCTTTTGGACAACTCAATGAAAGTGTAATCCGCCGGGTTCAAAATCTTTAAGACCCTTCAGTCAGATCTTCGACACCTATTTGGAGTGATTCTTCCATATCTTCTCCATCGCCAATGCCGCAACAAGTATATTCAACAACCACGGCACTCGACCTCTAGCATGCGGAAGTACTCTTTTGGTGAAATTAGGATCTTTCATCAAAGTTGTTTTTTAAATAATAACTGGCGTAACTTTTTGTAGGAAATCTGTTAAATTGGCGTTAACAATTGTTTGTAAGAAATCTGTTAAATTGGCGTAAACAATTGTTAAAGTCAACGGTGGACGAGTTTTCTAATTAGTTGTCAGCCGTTCAAAAAAGAATTCAAAAATTGAAAAATTAATGCAATATTTAAAGAAAAATTAATTTTGCAACTTCCTTTCAGTGAAAACTGTGCTAAAAATAATATTTGACTGCTTTTGGCAAACAAATTCTACGATTTTTATGAAAAGTTTCGCTAAAAACAGAAAAAATCATGCAGAAAGTATAGGCGCACCATAGAACTGCAATGCAAACGTAGCCCAATTTAAGTTAAGCCCTCAGATAAAGAAGAAACCAAGGAGATAGTTGCAACAAAAGAAGTGGAATTCCCCGAGAAGGAAGCCAACATATCTATTCTGGAACGAAAAATCCACAGCCATGAAGAGGTACAAATTCAAGGTAAGTGCGTTCGTCACATTCATTTGAGCCGTTTATTTAGAAAGTGGCATAAGTCACTTTTTTTTGAAGTCGAGATATTTAAGATATTTGTTATACCGTTAATTACCAATACTTCCTTCGAAGAAATCTCAATAGTTCTCAACTTATTGAGTGCAAATTTTTTAAAAATGAAAAGATACCGTTCAATTGTATTTAGTGTTGCCATTAACTCGATTTTTTTGAAAAAGTGACTTATGCCACTTTCAAAATAAACGGCTCATTTAAAACTCAAATTATATGAATATTTTTTTGTTTTTTTTAGTTGAAATTACACTTGATGACAAGATGTTGCTCCTATCAATCAAATCGCTCTATTCTGATAGGTTCTTATGTCCTCAATTTTGAACTGTAGGAATGAGAAGGGCCGATTACAGCTTTATTCGTTGAGAAGGATATACATGTCAAAAAAGTGGCTATGAAGTAAGGGTTCGCTGAATCAATTGAAACATTTGATAGCAATAGTACACGGACGTCATGTGTCACCATCTGTGCAATGCAAAGTACTTCTTTCAGCCTGGAATCTGGAACCGATAATACGAAGAGAAAGCATTGTGTTACAAGTTGTTCCGGTTGAGGTGAGAGATTGTATTTTTTTAAATTATCTCAAGTATAACTTTTCTTATCTTCAGGATCTTCAAAATCTAGTGGTCTTGGTTCGGATACATCGTCATCCCCATCTCGTCACAATCAAGAGGAACAACTCCAACGAAACGTATGCGCACAGCTGATAAAATAGCTAATAAAATAAACGTTAAGTAGTGAAAAAGAGTGAGCATATTTAAAGAGTTCTCTAAACTTAACACATTTCTAAATAATGTTTCTAAATAACTGTTTATTTATTTATTTATTTAATCCGTTAATTATCTAACGTTAATATAAACTTATAGCTATTTACATAATTTTTAATTTGAAATTTTAAATTAACATAGAAATAAATAATTACTATAACATATTAAAAAAGCTTTCTTTAAATTGTTTACTTTTAACATTGTCATTAACAGATGAAATTAAATTATAAAATTTATTGAAGACTGAAATCAATTGATTTAAAGGGCTATTCATACCATAGTTAGTTCTGCTAAAGATCGGACATAAAGGTATCTGTCTTCTTATGCTAGTTTGACTATAGCTAAAATTTAGACGATTTAGAGCTGTTGCGGATATAATAGAACCATTAATTAATTTTAAAATAAAACAAAATTGGAGATATTGTCTATGTTGTGAAAGTGTAGGGAGGTTTATTAGCAAAAGTCTCTGAGAATAAGGAGGTGGTGTGAATATTTGGGAAAACGGAAGAAAACGAAGACAAAAACGCATAAATCTTTTTTGGATACTTTCAAGTCTGTCTATATGGACTGAATAGTATGGTGCCCATATAATACAGCCGTATTCAAGTATTGGCCTGACAAATGATACATAAAGAAGTTTTAAGACGTAGGGGTCACGAAAGTCACGAGAAAAACGTTTAATAAAACCTAAAATCTTGTTAGCTTTTTTAACTATAAAGTTATAATGGTCACAGAACGTTAATTTACTGTCAAGAATAACACCTAAATCAGAGAAAACGGAAAGCTTACAAAGGGAGGAAGAATCTAATAAATAGTTATAATCTATAATTGTTTTTTTGCGTGTAAAACACATAGTTTTACATTTGTCAATATTCAATAAAAGTCGGTTTGTATTGCACCATTCCCTAAAACTATGAAGATCTTCTTGAAGCTGTGAGCAGTCATTAATTGAACTAATAGATTTGAAAATTTTAATGTCATCAGCGTATATTAAAACGGAGGAGTTTTTTATAACGGATGTTATGTCATTTATATATAAGATAAAAAATAAAGGACCTAAATGGCTACCCTGTGGAACACCAGAGTTGACGTAAAATTGGTCGGAGAGTTCATTTCTGAATATAACGCTATAACTTCTGTTCTTAAGATAAGACGAGATCCACGTCAAGAATTTGTCGTTAAACCCTAAGGCCTTAAGTTTATGGACTAAAGTCTTGTGACACAATTTGTCAAAGGCTTTACTGAAATCTGTGAATACGCAATCTACTTGCTTACGATCTTCGAAGGAGTCAAGGCAGAAAGAAGTGAAGTGAAGTAGGTTTGTAATTGTTGATTTATTCTGGACGAAACCATGTTGATTTTCACATACAATTGATTTACAATTAAAGGATAACATCTTACAGATAATGGACTCAAATAGTTTGGGAATAACGGAAAGTTTGGCAATCGGCCGGTAATTCGTTATTTCATTCTTAGACCCTTTTTTATGAATCGGACTTATAAATGCACTTTTCCATAATAGTGGGAAAATTGAGCTTCTAAGAGATTCATTGAACAAAACAAACAGAGGGTACGATAAATGAGACACACATTTTTTTAAAACACATGAAGGTACTCCATCAGGGCCAGGGTGAAAACAGTCATCAAGTTCTGAGACACAACGAACAATTGAATCCTCACATATTGTCAAGTCAAGTGAGTTCAGGTGTGGATAATTTTGGGCTGGAAAGAACGAATCGGGAATTTGAAAAGAAGGAGGCACGTCGAAAGCATCTTTGAAGAAACTAGCAAACATATTTGAAATTATTTGGGAGTCATGACTTGTTATGTTATTAAAAGACATAGAGTTTGGGTAACCGTCAGTTTTTCTTTTACTTTTCACGAAATCCCAGAAGTTTTTTGGGGTCTGTTTCAATTCATTTTCAATTTTTATAATATAGTCAGAGTATAGAATATTGGAGTAGTCAATGAAAATATTTTTAAGTTCGGAGTAAATCCTGAAGTCTTCTTCTGCTCTAGTTTAACTAAATTTTAGCCATGCCTTATTTCTTTTGTTTTTTAAGTTTTTTAATTGAGTGTCAAACCAAAGTGGAGTTTTAGATTTATAGCGAGATTTCCGTAATGGCGTAGTTTCATAAAAACAGTTAAAAAGAATACTATAAAAATTTAGACACATGTCATCAATATTACGATTTAGGAGCAGTTGATTCCAGTCAACATTACACAATAAGTTAGTTAGTTCATTAAAGTTACATTTTTTAAAATTGAATTCAAGTTTTTCATTTGATGTATTAGGGATATTGCACACGTTTATATTCAGTGATATATTTAAAGCTGGATGGTGACGGTCTTCTTCTACTAGTTTAACATCGGCTGGAGATACAGCTACGTCAGTATTTATCGTGTCGGAGAAAAATATTAGGTCCAAATATTTGTTGTATTGATTGGCAACTCCATTAAATTGAACAAGTCCACACGAAGCTAAACCATCAATAATTGTGAATTCATTGGTGCTCGTTGGACTGATAGGTGTAAAATAGTTGAAATCTGATGATTTTGTCCAATTGAGGTTCGGAAGATTGAAATCACCTACGATCAGCAGTTCATCATTAGGTTCCATTTGGTCGTGGATCTTCTCAGTTAAATGTATGCAGTTTTCATAAACAAAACTGGTAGATCTTGGAGGTATGTATACTGAGATGATAAAGAGATAACCTGTTTCCAATTTGATTTTAATACATAGCATTTCGACGTCAGAAAGATCAAAAGTATCAACCAAAGTGCATATAAGATAGTTTTTTACCGCGAATAGTATTCCACCACCAACTGTCTCCGAGTCGCTCGATTGGTGCCTATCTCGTCTAAAAACTTGGTAAGTGGAGTCAAAGAGTTCGGTATCTATGAAGGAATTATTTAGCCAAGTTTCTGTAAGAGTAATTATGTCATGTTGTAGATTGTTAATATTTTTATAGATCGTATTGATCATTGTCCTTAGGCCATTGACGTTTTGGTAATAAATCAAAGCTTGTTGAATCTGCCTCTTCGATAATAATGCATTGTCCGGGTCTCTTGAAAAGGGTTAAAGGATGACGACTTTATATGATTATTTTGTTTATTCTCGAATTCGTGTATTATGATCCCTTTTGGCCAAAGCGATGTTGAGTTTAGAAGGTGGAAGATTGAGTCTGGAACTCTTATCTTAAAAGATGCATATTTCGAGTGGTTTCGATGAATCATTTTCTCAACTTTCAATAGCGACGTATTAGTCTTGTTCGAAATAAAGTTTTTAATATCGAGGGCGTTCGTTGCAGGGTCAAGTTTAGATAAAAATAAAGTTCGATGGCCTTCTACTACTTTCAATCCACATGAGATAGGTGAGTTTAGATGAGTTTTGTTTGAAAGAGATGAAAATAACAATGAGTTTGCTAACGTTGATGATGATGGGTTTGCAATTGCGAGTAATGGTTCTATTGATGATGGTGAGGTTGCTTTTGCTTTGATTGGGACAGAAGATGTTGATAAGGTTAGAGTTGATTGAAGATGTTGAGAAGGAAGTTCAGATGCAGAGGGAGGAGTAGACCTGGCAGGCTTCTTCGTTGAGGGATTAGCTTCACTATATTCGGCGTCACTTTCGTCAATTTTCCGCTTTAATGATGCTGCATCGTTTAGCGATCGGCTATGACTCGTTTCATTTTCGACACTATGAGAATCCGTGTTGTGAATTGTATCAGTTTCGTCAGTTATTTGGTTTACAAGGCGATAAACAATTTTGATTCAAATCAAAAAATAAGCTATGGTTAGAGCATCAGCATTAACATCACCTACCATTTCAAACTCATCAGACAAACCAGAAGGCAAAGAAATAAAGAAGAAGAGAATCGAAGAGTTACTTAAGCAACTAAGAGCAGTCGAAGACGCCACTGCCAAAAAAAGATCCAAATCGACCGGAAAGATTAAAGTAGGTAGCACACTACAATTATGTATTACAACTCGTACTTAAACATCACAAACAATATATCAATTTTTCAAAAATATTTCGTTTCTTAATCAACAAAAGTGACACAGCGTTAGGCACCAGTTATAGCTATCATTGAAATCGATCCGGAAAAATGTTTGAATATATATTTGACGGTGTTTCCCTTTGATTAGAAATGAAAATTATATACTGATCGATCGGAAATCACAAAAAGAATTTTTTTTTAGAAAAAAAAGTGTAAGTACGCATTTATTTTTCTCTAAAAATGTATTTTTCTATTTTCCGGACGGAAATTCATTTTCCTGAACAGCTGATACTTTTATGTTCAAAAGTGAAACGAATCGTTCCACTGATTTGTGTTCCAATTTCAGACAATTCCAATGACCGATTTCTGTCGTTAAAAAATTTTCGGTGGATTTCAATCAGGAAATTTTTTCAATGACAGAAATTTTTAATGATAGCTATAAACGACCTGCCAAAAAAATTCCAATGTTTGTTTTCAATGATGAAAACCAATGATAGCTATAACTGGCGCCTACTTACCGGGAAAACCCTAAGCCGTTCAACTGTGGATTTTTGCTATGTTCGTCCAAATCATATTGCTGCTGTTAATGCTTTGTTGCAGCTTAACTTCGGGCTTAGAAGTAAGTATGTTTACTATTACGTTTTTCTAGTTGTTAATTTCTCATTTTTTCTTTTGTTCATAGTGTCCGAATGCTGATTGGCTTCAATAAAGCATACATATCGATTTCGAAGATGCCAAGAAGAAGAAGGAAAATGCTGAAAATTCCAATGGCTTTCCCCAGACGATTTTGAAAAAGACAACTACTATAATATGAAGGACAGAGCTACACCATCAGAAGTAAGTTTATTTAAAAAAATTTAATTGATTAATAATCATTAAAAGGTTGTTCCAAATTATCCAAGACATCATAATTATCATGAACCAATCGGTCTAATTCCACCTCCAGAGCGCTTTGCCCGAGGATTACTACAAATCTACGATGAGTTAGATCCTTATGGACATTTAATTTTACATTTATTATGAGTCCTTAGCTATAATACTGTATTCTTTTTTAGTGATAAAGAATTATTTTAATCATGAAACATTTAGATTCCTTGGTTTGCTAATAATGTTTACTTTTTGTAAAATAAAATGGAATTAATAATATTATGTTTTTAAATTCTATTCGGCACTCAACCTTATAATTAGTGACATAATATACATATAAGGCTTTTCGAGGTTATCAAAATTCATGGAGTAGATTTTTTTCAAAAAAACTTGTGATGATTTTCCAAATCTGCATTATTTTTCTTCAATATTCTGTTTGAAATTTTTCAAAAATTCAGGTAGAGTCAAATGGAGGCATGAATCATCTTATAACTAATGAAAAATTACAAACATTAAGTGGAATACTAAAATGATTAAAGCTGTAGCTAAAAGGTAATGATATGTACTTCGCAAAATCATCTTGCTATTTAAGGTTAAGGGGGATACGTTGTTTTAACTCTGATGCAAGATGAAGATACTGAATTTCTAACTAATGCTGTTGACGTGATGAACCAAAACATAAGAAGAATAAGGATTACAAATATTTTATTTTTCAATTTTGTTGTATTTAACATATGCCTCAATTAAAACAAGATAAGATCTACTTAATAAATAATAATTGACCTGAGCACTGAGCAGATCAAGTTTAGTAAAACCAAAAAGAAGTGTTTTTCTTGTAAAAAAGTACATTTAATATTTTTTTCATTATTTAAAAACTGAGATACATTTCAAAACCTATAATCTATAAATAATGGCATTCAATTTAAAAAACAAATATTATACTAAATTACATACAATTTTGAAAAATTACAACTTCATTTAAAAAACTAGCTACGTCACGACAAATCTTGACTAACCATGGATGAGATTCTAAGCATATCGTTGAATCAAGTGAACGGCAGAGTAAAATCGACATCCAAGCTTCGTTTTGATTTCCTGCTGAAAAAAAAACACGTCAATTAGTGCTTTCACGTTTTATAGTATATTTAAAACTTACATACTTTGAAGCAGCCTTGCCATCATGAGCCTTCTGGTCAGTAAGCCCTCAATGAAATTGTTAAAAATTGATGTGTTATAATTATACCATTTCTGGAACAGGGCTCGTAATTCAATACATTGATTGAAAATGTGTGGCTTCTTAAGTCGTTTGCGTTGACTTTCTTTTACGAGGCAAATTCCAAATCCCAATCAAACATTTTCACCAGGTGAAGGTTGCCGGCTCGCGACTCTTTACGCAGCAACTCTTGGAACATCGTTAGGGCAGTTTGTAGATGCATTCCTGTGTCCATTCCGGTTAGTTCTAAGCAGAATGCACTTAGCTTCGGTGATACAATAGGCATTATGAATTCATGGAATTCAGCTTCTATTTTGTCAGTCTTTAAGTCTACAAAAATTGCAGGAAATTCTATAATAGTACATGCAAAACTGATGATATATTTTTTTTTATTCAATTTAGTTTTTAAGAAGGCTTACCAATGATTTCCGATTCCCGTCATGGGGAGAGTACGATAACTTAGGCGACAAAGTTTAATGACGTATTTGTATAGAACAGTTAAAAACAAGCATTTTTTTTCAATATTTTCGGTTGGTATCATTCTAGGAATACTGAGTGTTTGTTTGTTTCTTTTCAACGTATTATGGTCCACTTTAATTTTGCTCTTACTAGCCTATGGTCACTATCAAATTTAAAATTATTCAATACGGAGATGTCATTAATAGTTTTCAGTTTATTTGTTAGAACTAAGTCAATTTCGTTCTTTGTTATCCCATTCGGGTGAATCCAGGTCCATTTTCGTGTTTCTCTCTTTTTGAAGAAAGAATTTGCAAATCTGAGATTCGTCTCTTCTAGCCACTTTATAAGTAGGTCTCCTCTTTTGTTTCTTCGTCCGTATCTAAATGGTCCCATTACTTCTTCATCGTTGTCAATCTGTTTCCCTAACTTGGTGTTGAAATCTCCTATAACATACATTATCTCCGTTTTTGTTTCATTATATACTTTGTCCAATAAATTGTAGAAGTTCGAAATTTCTTCGTCAGTTGCTGTTTTGGTCGGGGCATAAACCTGAATTATCGTCATTTTTGTGTTTTGTATTTTTAAACATAGGCTACAAATCCTTTCACTAAAAAATCGTACATTTATTATTCCGTCCTTTAAACTCTTTTTGATGAGAAATCCAACTCCATGCAAGCCTTTGGTCTCACCAATGTAACAGAATATATCATTCTGGTTTTCAATTATGTTTTGTCCAAAAATTCTTAGCTCGGATAGTCCCAGTATATCCAAGTTGATAATGCTAGTCTTAGTTCTGATTGTTTTGCTTCTGTAGCTAATGTTCTTACATTGTATGTACAAATGTCTAGAGTGTTTTTGGATTGGTCTTGGTTTGATGGTTAGTTTGGAGGGAATTGGCCGTCATTCCCCACGATGGCTAATCGGCTTGGGTTGAGTCCTTATTATTCAAAATTTGCTTCTTTTGTTGGTAGTTGTTGTGTTGGTCACTGTTCATATTATTAATTTCTTTTTGGTTTGATTGTAGAAATCTATGAATGCTGTTGTTTCTTATTTTGTTATGTTTGTCATTTGTTTTTGGTCTCTTCAATTTGGTGGAACATGTTGGTTCATTTTCATTTGCATTTTGATCGTTGTCATATTGTCGATTTCTTTTAGGCATTCGTTGTTGTTTCTTCTTAATGTCGTTTCCTGATGTAATTTTTTGATTATTTTGATGTCTGGAAAATGTTTTATTTTCTTGGAATGTCGTATTAAAATCTTCTTTTATGTAGTCTTCTTTTATGTATATAATATCCTTTATATAATATCTCAGCTTAGTTTTGTTTTTCATATAGTATCTTTTTTTATTTGTTTTGTCAATCCAAGTAAAATAGGTCTTATTTTGTCTCCTGTATTTCCTAGACGTCTTGCAAAATCGATTTCAAAATATTCAGTTTGTATTTCGAGAATAATGTTTAAAAGGTGTAAAATGGTGTCTACTAATTCTTCTTTGCTTTTTTCGGTTTCTTTTATATTGTAAATAACAAGATTTTTTCTCTTTATACATCTCTCTAAATATTTTCTTTTCTTTTCTAGGTGTTCCTGTTTCTCTTCGATTGTGTTGTTTCTGTCTATTATTGAGTTTAATTTTTGTTCTAAGGTTTCAGTTTGTTCTTTAATTTCTTTCCTTAAGTTTGACCCATGGTTTTCAATAGCAGTCAAAAGTTTGTCCAATTTACTGTCGACTTGACTGTCCTCCATATTGGTCTTTTTAATTAAGGACGCTACTGTTATTTCAGCTGTCAGTGTGGTGTCAGAAGGGTCAGAAGTTTCTGTCAAAGTGAAGAGTGTTTGGATATTTGTGTTGTTTATATATTTTGTATTTTTGTGTGCTAATTTCTAATATTATAAATAATAGTAGTATAGCAGTTTTTATTTTAATTAATTACTTACTTACTTACTTACTTACTTACTTAAGGTGGCGCTACAGTCCGGGGCGGACCTGGGCCTCAACCAACATGCGTCTCCAGCCAGCTCGGTCCCTAGCTAGCTGTCTCCAGTTTCGCACGCCAAGTTGGTTGAGGTCCTCACCCACCTGAGTGCGCCACCTGAGTCGCGGTCTTCCTCTACTGCGCCGTCCCTCGGGATTGGATTCGAAGACCTTCCGGGCTGGAACGTTGATGTCCATTCGCTCTACATGACCCAGCCATCTAAGCCGTTGGACTTTTATTCTGCTAACTAGGTCAGTGTCGCTGTACAGCCCGTACAGTTCGTCGTTAAATCTTCTCCTCCATTCTCCATCTATACGTACGGGACCAAAAATCACCCGAAGAATTTTTCTCTCGAAGCATCTTAAGACGTTCTCATCTTTCTTTGACAGGGTCCAGGCCTCAGCGCCATAAATGAGAACCGGGATGATGAGTGTCTTATAGATGGTGATTTTAGATGCTCGAGAGAGGACTTTACTTCTCAATTGCCTTCTTAGTCCAAAGAAGCAGCGATTTGCAAGAGTTATTCTTCGTTTGATTTCAGCGCTGGTGTCGTTGTCTGTGTTTATAGCGGTGCCTAGGTAGACAAAGTCCTTAACTACCTCGAAGTTATAGCTGTCCATGGTGACGTTTTGTCCAAGACGTCGTTGTTGAATGTCCTTTTTCGATGACAGCATATACTTGGTCTTGCCCTCATTGACCACTTAACCCATCTTCTTCGCTTCCGTCGCAATGCTCAAAAACGCTCCACTGACATCACGCTTTGATCTTCCAATTATGTCAATATCATCTGCGTATCCGAGTAATTGGATGGACCTTTGGAAGATTATGCCTCTAGTGTTGACGGTTGAGTTTTGCACAATTCTTTCCAGAACGATATTAAAGAAGTCGCATGACAGTGCATCGCCTTGTCTAAAACCTTTTTTGACATCAAATGCATCGGTGAGATCTTTTCCGACCTTGATGGAGCAGCGTGCATTCTCCATCGTCATTCTGCACAAACGGATGAGTTTGACAGGGATGCCAAAACTAGACATTGCTCTGTAGAGCTCTTCCCTATAGATGCTGTCATACGCGGCTTTAAAATCGATAAAGAGATGGTGGGTATCGATTTGAAGTTCCTGGGTTTTTTCCAAGATCTGCCGTAGTGTGAATATTTGGTCGATAGTGGACTTTCCTGGTCTGAAGCCACACTGATAAGGACCTATCAGGTTGTTGACGAACGGCTTCAGACGTTCACATAATATGGCAGAGAGGATCTTATACGCAATATTAAGGAGACTGATGCCTCTGTAGTTGGCGCAATTTAGAGGGTCTCCTTTCTTATGTATCGGGCAAACTATGCTGAGATTCCACTCATCGGGCATGCTTTCTTCCGACCATATTTTGCAGATGAGTTGGTGCATGCTCCCTACCAAGTCATCCCCTGCTGCTTTGAATAGTTCGGCAGTGATGCCGTCAGCTCCAGCAGCTTTGTTTGACTTCAGCTTAGATATAGCTATCTTCACTTCGCCGAGGTCGGGTAGGCGGAATTGTTGATCTGCGTCGCCTAGGTTGAGTGGTTCTATCTCCCTTACAGCGGAATTCGATTCGTCATCGCCGTTATATAATTTGGAGAAGTGGTCTTTCCATATTTTCAGCATAGACTGCGGTTCTACAACGATGTTCCCCTGATCGTCTTTACAGGCTTCGGTTCGTGGCTGGTACCCTTGGGAGGTTTTTTTTACCTTTTGGTAAAATTTACGAACCTCATTCCTGTTGTGACATCCCTCTATTTCCTCGATCGCGCGCTTCTCATGCTCTCTTTTTTTCCGTCTTAGAAGCCGGTGCTCCTCTCTCCTCTTCTGCTCGTAGAGCTCGCGAGCAGCTCTGGTCCTCCTGTGCAGCGCCGTTTTGTATGCCTGTTGTTTCGCTGCGTGCGCTTGCCGGCATTCGTCGTCAAACCAGGGGTTTCGCTGTGGTGGCCGTGTGAAACCTAGCACTTCAGAGGCGGCATCTCTGATGGCCGCAAGACAATGTTGCCACTGGTCTTCAATGCTTAATGCAGGCAGCATAGGACTCCTTAAGAGGTTACTTGAGACTCGATCGGAAAAGGACATGGCAGTCTCTTGCGATTGTAGCCGTCTAACGTCGAAACTTCTCACAGTACTTCCTTGTTTTGGCTTGGATCGGGATATCCGTAGCCGTACCTTGGCTACAACGAGGTAGTGGTCCGAGTCAATGTTGGCCCCTCGGAATGTTCGGACATCCTGTATACTGGAGAAGTGTCGTGCGTCGATCGCAATGTGGTCAATCTGGTTGACAGTTGATTGATCAGGAGATTTCCATGTCCCCTTGTGTATATTGAGATGTGTGAACTGCGTACTAGCTACCAGAACGTCTCGCCCCGCAGCGAAATCGATCAGCCTGAATCCGTTGTCGGAGGTGGTGTCGTGCAGGCTGTATCTCCCGATTGTGCCACCAAAGATGTCTTCTCTTCCTAGCTTGGCATTAAAATCTCCTAAGACAATTTTAATGTCATAGCCAGGGCACTGCTCATATGTCTTGTCCAAGAGCTCGAAGAATATGTCTTTGGTGTCTTCATCATTCTCCTCTGTTGGGGCATGCGCGCATATTAGGCTTATGTTGGCGAATTTAGCCTTGATGCGGATTGTCGTGATGCGCTCGCTCACACTGTTGAAACTCAAGACTTTTTGCCTGAGTCTAGTTCCAACCACAAATCCACACCCAAATAGACGCTGCCTTTGTTCTCGGTAGCAGTCGCCGTAGTATACATCGCAGTCTTTTAATTTGCGTTTGCCCGGTCCATCCCATCGCACTTCTTGGATGGCGGTAATATCTGCCTTGCAGCAGTTTAGGGCTTCCGCTAATTGTTCGGCTGCACGTGGTCTGTTAAGGGACCTAACATTCCACGTACAGATCCGAAGTTCGTTGTCCTTGTTTCGTTTGCTTGGGTTGTCAACAGTGAATCCGTCCGTATCCGAGGCTTGTTGGTGCTTCGCAACTAGAAAGGTTTTTACGTGGTCAGGAAGTCACCCCGACGGCACAACCCCCAACCTGGAGGGCCAGATCCTTAATATAACTCCAAGGACGGGGAGCCGGATAAACCGCTCCTTATAGGCCTGGGCTCCGAATAAGTCGTAGAAGCCCTATAAGGTGTTCACTAAGTAGTTCAACCTTACTGGAACTGTAGACGCCACCGTTGATTCCATCTCGAGAATTCGTCCGCTGCCGTCTGGATAAGGAGAGGTGCCTTAGTGGAAACACCTCTCCCCCCCTCTCTCGTTTGCTGCCCCAAACAACTTTCCACTGGGGTTAGAACCCAATCTCCAGTTGAGGTAGTAGGCACCCGATGTTCACCGCGGGGAGGTGAGAGTAGGAGTTGATAGACAGAGGTGGGTTTTGAGAAAAACCTGTGGACGCTTGTGTCCTCTTGAATGCACATGTCTACCATTTTAATTAATTACTATATAATAATAAAGTGCAATTGTTTGCAGTTTTATACAAAATCGAGTTTATTTTTCTGTTTTGTTTTGTTTTTTACTCACCTCGGCTGTGCTTTCAAAGGCAGGAGGGAATATTTTTTGTTAATTTAAGAGAGATAAAAACTCTCTTAAACAGAACTTACAACGGTTTGTAAACAAAACGGATATGTTTTTGTTTAAACTTTTTATTTATTGGGTTACATTTTCACTTTCTTTATTTTTTCTTTGGTGTAATGTTGTTTTTTGTTTTTCGTATGTAATGCCCAATTTTCCGAACCTTGAACAAATATATTTTCACTCAGTGATTAAATCTCAGTTTGTTTCTCTATGTTTCCTTCTTGTTTTGTTGTTTTCTTTAAGAGCACTTTATAGACACGTCTTTCACAATGACAACTCGTATTCACGACCGACGTTGACCATTAGAAATTCATAATTTGCGTTTGTGAGCGCCATGAGTATAATATTGAAAAATTGGGTTTATAGTTAAAATAGAAGGATCCGGAACCAGGTGGTTTAGTAAGTTTAGCTTCTTTTTTCCATTCATGTTCATTTTCAGGTAGCTAAAAATGTAGATATGTATATGTATAACTTCGTTAAATTATTATTGTATTTATATAAAAATTATACACATTTATGTTATGTATGTACATTTGCTTCTCTCTTTTTTTTTTTATTTTCAGGATATAGAAATTCCGAAACAAAGAACATTAAAAAGAAAACGGGTTTCCAATGATGAGGACAAGTTAATAAAATTAGCTTGTGAGCACTTAAAAGAGAGCTGCAATGACACAATATCACTAGCAAAAGGATGGGCATCAACTTTTTCTGAAATTGAGAACAAACAGCAACGAATGTATGACAAAAAACTTGTTTCGGATATTTTATTTGCTGGGTCTTTTGGACAACTCAATGAAAGTGTAATCCGGCGGGTACAAAATCTTTAAGACCCTTCAGTCAGATCTTCGACACCTATTTTGAGTGATTCTTCCATATCTTCTCAATCGCCAATGCCGCAACAAGTATATTCAACAACCACGGCACTCGACCTCTAGCATGCGGAAGTACTCAAATACGCAAGAATTTTTTGACGAGTTCTCACAAAATATTGATATGTGAAATGCATCCCTTTGTAGATACATACATACATAAATCAATTTTAATAAAATGAAAATAAAAATATACGCACTTTTATATTTCCTTTCAAAACTGTAATAATGGTCTCACAGGTTTCCATCACAATACTACCTATTGTTTGCGGCGCAATAGCACAAAGAAATGTAAGGTCTTCAAAAGATTCTCCACTTGCTAGGAACCGTAGTGTTAAAGATAGTTGATCTTTTGGTGAAATAGGATCTTTCATCAAAGTTGTTTTTTAAATAATAACCGGCGTAACTTCTTGTAGGAAATCTGTTAAATTGGCGTAAACAATTGTTTGTAAGAAATCTGTTAAATTGGCGTAAACAATTGTTAAAGTCAACGGTGGACGAGTTTTCTAATTAGTTGTCAGCCGTTCAAAAAAGAAATATGTTGAATTCAAAAATTGAAAAATTAATGCAATATTTAAAGAAAAATTAATTTTGCAACTTCCTTTCAGTGAAAACTGTGCTAAAAATAATATTTGACTGCTTTTGGCAAACAAATTCTACGATTTTTATGAAAAGTTTCGCTAAAAACAGAAAAAATCATGCAGAAAGTATAGGCGCACCATAGAACTGCAATGCAAACGTAGCCCAATTTAAGTTAAGCCCTCAGATAAAGAAAAAACCAAGGAGATTGTTGCAACAAAAGAAGTGGAATTCCCCGAGAAGGAAGCCAACATATCTATTCTGGAACGAAAAATCCACAGCCACGAAGAGGTACAAATTCAAGGTAAGTGCGTTCGTCACATTCATTTAAAACTGAAATTATATGAATACTGTTTTGTTTTTTTTTAGTTGAAATTACACTTGATGACAAGATGTTGCTCCTATCAATCAAATCGCTCTATTCTGATAGGTTCTTATGTCCTCAATTTTGAACTGTAGGAATGAGAAGGGCCGATTACAGCTTTATTCGTTGAGAAGGATATACCATTATACATGTCGAAAAAGTGGCTATGAAGTAAGGGTTCGCTGAATCAATTGAAACATTTGATAGCAATAGTACACGGACGTCATGTGTCACCATCTGTGCAATGCAAAGTACTTCTTTCAGCCTGGGGCCCTACTCTGTAATGCGTTTCGAAAGCCAATCCGATTCGAATCTGATATTCGATTCGTGTATGAATTCGTACTCTATAAAATGTTCGAATCCAATAAAACAATCACCTAGTACTTTTTCTATTTATCGGATAGATTTACCGAGTCTCGAAGTATTTCTTATGAGATTTGTCAAAGCAAAAATACAAAAAAAAATCAAAACAAATCACAAAGACGAGGAAAAAATTAAAATTCAGTCATCATCATCACTTGAAAATTATCGTAATGACTTTTTTTACACATTATGCTGCTGGTTCTGCTGGTTTTTTTCATAGTCATATCGTTTTTTGTGTTGAAATTTGTCTTTTGCTAAGGTACCTATACTTTTTTTCCTTCAAGTCATACGAATTCCACCATAATTTCAAATTGCTTCTGTTTGGTACGCACATTTTTCGCTGATGATTCCCTGTAATGGGATTTATTTGTTTAAATTTTGAATAAAATTATTATTTCCTTACTTATATTTTATCTATGTATTTCACACAACTCAACAAAATTTTCCTTTTGTGTCCTTTAAAAACGACCTTCGAATTGCAATTCGTTACCTCTCTTGGTGTAGAAAGAAAATTTCCGTTTTCGAACGCATTCGGAAACGCATTGCCAGGTACGAAAAATCCGAATGCGGATTTGTCATTCCGTAAGTACTAGATTTCTTATCCGCATTAGAAATAGAGAGTACAAAATATTCGTTTTCGAAAATATTTGCTTTCGAAACGCATTACAGAGTAGGGCCCCTGGAATCTGGAACCGATAACACGAAGAGAAAGCATTGTGTTACAAGTTGTTCCGGTTGAGGTGAGAGATTGTATTTTTTTTAAATTATCTCAAGTATAACTTTTCTTATCTTCAGGATCTTCAAAATCTAGTGGTCTTGGTTCGGATACATCGTCATCCCCATCTCGTCACAATCAAGAGGAACTACTCCAACGAAACGTATGCGCACAGCTGATAAAATAGCTAATAAAATAAACGTTAAGCAGTGAAAAAGAGTGAGCATATTTAAAGTGTTTAAGCAGCTTATTTTTTAACACCCTATTAAAATCTAGAACACCCTATTTCCTATGAACATCACTATCCATACCTTTCATATGGTTCCCACCAAAACTGTACTCTCAGCACTTTTTACAGGTGCTTTCCTATCTTATTACATTTATTTTCCCACATTTATTTTCCCATAGAATCAGAACTAGAGTGTCAAATTGTTTATGAATTAAGTATAAATAGCCATGACAATTGTTAATAAAATTCACTTTTAATCCAGAAGTCAATTAGATTGTTTTATTAATATTGCTACCCCCCACCCGAGGTAAGGAGCAGTAAAATCAAATAAAACAATTCAGTCGAGTTCAAAATAGGATTCGACTTTAAACATTGGTGACCCCGACGTGATAGTCAAAGAACACTCGACGTACCAGTTTCGTATGGTTCCAGTCGTTCCAGTTCAGTCATTCCAGTTTCGTATTGTTCCAGTTCAATCGTTCCAGTTTCGTATGGTTCCAGTCGTTCAATCATTCCAGTTTCGTATTGTTCCAGTCGTTCCAGTCCAGTCGTTCCAGTTCAGTCGTTCCAGTTTCACATCGTTCCAGTTTCGTATTGTTCCAGTCGTTCCAGTTCAGTCGTTCCAGTTTCACATCGTTCCAGTTTCGTATTGTTCCAGTCGTTCCAGTTCAATCGTTCCAGTTTCGTATTGTTCCAGTCATTCCAGTTCAGTCGTTCCAGTTTCGCATCGTTCCAGTCGTTGTTTCAGCAACAAAGGCATAACAGCCGAGGTCTCCACAGGTAATATCCATAACTCATTAATATGGATGAAACGCAAGTATTCACTATTGTGGCTAGGCAAAAAGCCATAACCGATGAATTGTTACGGTTAAAGACCAACATTGGTAAAGACAGCCATGACCGTAAAACAGCCGATTACAAGGCGAAAAAATTATTAGCACTAGAAGCTCTTTGGTTGGAGTTTTCAAAAAATCATGACCAGATAAAAGCATATGTAAAGGCAGACACGCCTTATATGCAAAGTAATACCGTCGAAAGGGTAAAAAAGGCGTACATTGAAATCAAACAAATTCTAGAATCCATTGTACCTATAGATGCCGACCCTATAAAGAAAACTAGTGGAGCGGCTAGTTTGAAAGAGCAAGCAAGCTCCAGAACAGATATTGGCAAAATACAACCTGTAGAAGTTATCCCAATATCAGAAATCGCCAGAATTATACGAAGACAAAAAACAGCCTCACAATCTCTACAGCGGTTGCTGTCCAGTCTTAGAACTACAGAGACTTGGAGTTCCACCTTTTGTACAGTAAAGTTGAATACACTCCAAAAATACTGGTTGGAGCTGGAGGAAATGCATCGCTGGATAAACGACCTTTCCGAAAATCCAGCCCAGGATGGATACGATATGAATGAGTTCTACAAGTTAGAAGATGAAGTCTCGCAAGCTATAATTGCATTGACAACCAAGCTTGAAGAAAACACCATACAAAGCTCATCATCGTTCCTCCCAATTGGGACTCCTAGTCCCAGGCAAGCTATGAAACTTCCAAAGATAACCTTACCCAAATTTGACGGAAGCTACATCAAATGGAAACAATATAGCGATCTGTTCAGTGAGCTTGTCGACAAACAAGACATAGCGAACTGTCAGAAGCTTTTTTATTTAAAAACAACGTTAACGGGTGAAGCCGAGAACCTGATAAGGCACTTTTCAACATCCGATAGCAACTATAGTGCAGCGTGGCAGGTAATTAAAGATCGGTATGACAACCCTCGTCTACTTGTAACTGCGCATGTACAACGATTGCTGGCGCAACCTGCAATCCACAATGAAAGCTCGAAAGCAATTCAAATGTTGCATGACACCACACAAGAGTGCATGCTTAGTTTAAAGGGTCTCAACATCGACATTACAAATTGGGATCCTCTTCTCATGAGCGTTCTGATAAAGAAACTGGACAGAAATACGCTCACACTTTGGGAGCAATCACTCAAGCAACCAAAGGCATTGCCATCCTTGATTGAGTTCATGTCGTTCTTGGAGATGCGATTTCAATCTCAAGAGGCACTAGGGCCAAGCCAAAGAAAAGGTTCAGAAGAGCAACGCCAAAGGTCCAGGCCCGACAAACAACAAACAACACAAGTCATCAAGCGTGCTACTAGGCACAGCAATTGTCCATCTTAAGTGCCAAAGTGGAAAACAAATATCATGCCGAGCGTTGCTAGATTCTGGATCACAGGTCAATCTAATAACAGATAAACTAGCAAAATCATTAGGTCTGCCGGAGGCTTATGAGACGTTATGTGTTGAAGGCATCGGTCAAAAGAAGCAGGCGTCTCATCGCAGAATTAACATTGAAATAAGATCAAAAATCAACGGATTCTCTACCCAAGTGGAAGCACACATTCTTCCAAAAATTATTTCAACACAGCCATCACGGCCCATCAATACATCAACCTGGAATATTCCAAAAAACCTTGTTTTGGCTGACTCACAATTCGATCAGCCAGGACCTATAGACTTGCTTATCGGTGCTGAAATCTTCTATTCGACTTTGGTTGTTGGGCAAATAAGCCTAGGAGATGATCTTCCAACCCTGCAAAATACCGTATTTGGATGGATAGCAGTAGGCAAGGTATCAACTAACTCATACAACCCTATGATGGCATCTTGCGGAATTTGCACCGCAGATGAAGCTCTTGATCAACAGATTGAAAGATTTTGGCGATTAGAAGAAACAACTGCAGCTACAGACAATAATCTCACTCAAGCCGAGAAACGATGCGAGACTCACTTCATCCAAACAACAACTAGAGACTCCACTGGTCGATTTGTGGTTCGGTTGCCCTTCAAAGAGGCACCTACTTGCTTGGGAGAATCAAGGGAAATAGCAGTTCGAAGATTCCTTAATCTAGAGAAAAGGTTAGAAAAGAACCCTGAGGTTCATAGGCAATATATAGATTTTATGAAAGACTATATTGCATTAAAACATATGGAAGAGGTAAAACCAAATGACATCTCTCATAGAATGCCACACTATTTTCTTCCACATCATTGCGTCTTACGCCCAGAAAGCAGTTCAACAAAATTGAGAGTCGTATTTGACGGATCATCAAAAACATCTACAAATCTATCCCTCAATCAAATCTTATACACTGGACCAGCTCTACAAAACGATCTTGTTTCAATTCTGTTGCGATTCAGGACTCACAAGTATGTGTTCACTGCTGATATTACCAAGATGTATCGACAAATTCTTGTAGACGACTTTAGTAAACGATTCCAACGTATAGTTTGGCGAGAATCTACCAAGGAACCTCTTAAGACGTATCAACTAAATACTGTCACTTATGGTACTAAACCTGCGCCATACCTCGCTATAAGGTGTCTTCATGATCTGGCAGAAAAGGCAAATCAGCAGCATTTACTTGGCGCAAATATTATTCGTCGAGACATTTACATGGATGATATATTAACCGGCAGTGATAGCCTTAAAACCGCTACTCGAATGCAGTTAGAACTAATACAACTCTTGGCTCAGGGCGAATTCCATCTAAAAAAATGGTGTTCCAACATTCCTTTACTTTTAAATGGAATCCCAAAGGAACACTGCGAAACCGAGAGGATATTTCACGACCAAGAAGAAGGATCTATAAAAACCTTGGGACTAACCTGGCTCCCAGCTTCAGACCAATTTATTATTAAAACAAACTGGAATGAAGTGACAAAGATTACTAAAAGATCAATATTGTCTGACACGGCTCATATTTTCGATCCACTAGGAATAGTGAGCCCAGTTGTCGTTCTTGCAAAAATCTATTTACAAGAAATTTGGGCATTAAAACTTGACTGGGATTCTTCTTTGCCAATGGAGATGACTACAAAATGGAAATACTTCAGAGAAAATGTTCTCAAACTTAACAATCTTAGATTTCCACGACATGTCATAATAAATGACGCAGTATCTATAGAACTTCATGCATTTTCAGATGCTTCCCAACGAGCGTATGGCGCTGTAGTTTATCTTAAATCAACAAACTCGAAGGGAGAGGTCAATGTTCAGTTGGTATGCTCCAAAACACGAGTTGCACCACTTAAACAGCAGACGATTCCTCGCCTGGAACTCTGTGCCGCAAAATTATTGGTACAACTAGTAAAAATTGTTAAAGAAAGCCTTCTTATCCAAATCAAACAAATAACATATTGGACCGATTCTCAAATAGTGTTGTCTTGGATTAACACATCATCACCTCTGAAGACTTTCGTGGCTAATCGTATAACAAGTATTCATGACGAAACCACGAAATCCCAATGGAAGTTTGTTCCTTCTGAAATGAACCCAGCCGATCTTCTATCACGAGGAGTGTTTCCGGATCAACTTTTAAAATCTACAATTTGGTTCCAAGGTCCAGCATTTTTGAAGAAGCCCAAATCAGAATGGCCGCAACAACCATTAAGGAAAGAAGAAGAGAAGCTTTTAGAGATGAAAGTCCTGAAGACTATACTGCTAGTAACATCGAATAGGAATGACCACTTTATTGAACGAATTAATCACAAAAACTCGTTCAAATTCCTGCAACGGGTTGCATCGTATACCATACGTTTTATAAGTAACCTAAAGCGAGCAAAAAAGTACCGGCTTGTGGACACAGTTCCTTCTCCACAGGAGCTAAAATCAGCAACCGTCCACATTGTAAAGTACATTCAAAAAACTGCCTTTGAAGAAGATTTAAAGGCACTTATTAAATATGGTTGTGTATCCCAAAGCAGCCATCTAAATTCGCTTGCACCATTTCTTGATCGTAGAAATATAATAAGAGTGGGAGCACAGATACTATAGTTCCATAGATATCGCACGCAGAGGAAAAAAAAATGACCATTTTTCAATCGACTGGGACGTACCACTACGTCCCAGTTTGATCGAACTAGCATGAATCATACTCAAACATTTTATTGCATTGTATAACTTGTTGTATTTTCTTTTTTTTACTTCTTGTGCCTTATTGTTTTTTTTGTCTTTTGTGTATTTTATGTTGATCTTTCTTAACGATGTGTGTGAATTTTGTTTGTATTTCCTGGGTGTGATTTTTGTATGTGCCAAGGCCAACCTGTGAATATAAGCAAGGTTGTTCTTTAAAAGCAAGGTTGTTCTTTAAAAAAACATTAGCTCATGAAACTGGGGTAACATATAAAATCCTGAGAACAATTTATTGAAGAAACTAACTATGGCATAAGATATAAGAGGTATCGGGATGGCTCGTCTGGTGTGTCGTTGGATTTGTTTGGTCGTGTCGTGCGTAGGTATACATTTTCTATATTTTTTTGGGTTGTGCGATCGGTGTTTGAAGTTATTTTTACTTCATTCGTCGTCGACTTTCGATAGGGATGAGAATGCTAAGCCCGAAAAGTGAAACATTTTGCCCAAAAAACGAAGTAGATTTGTAAAATATGTAGCAGATAATGAAAAAAACAAAAAATACAAACAAAACAAATTTATTTTCATTTTATTTTACATCCATATAACGAAAACATACATTGACTAGAACAAGTCTCACAAATTCATAAATTAGGTACATGTATACATATATAGTACATACTATGTAGGTACATTATTATATTGAAATAAATAGGAACATTCTGTTTTAAATTAAATTAGATTCTCCTCTAAGGGAAACATAACACAAATTCATAAAATATTATAAAGTATATGCATATAATAAGGATTTTAATCGGTTCTTAATACGTAGCCCTCCTAAACATATTTAAACTTTGAAAAATATCGTAATAACTTCAAAATCTTTCAGCCCAGCCACAAACTCTCTTATTAATAAAAGGTAAGAAGCGGTACTTATGTCTAGTCTATTTCTTTTTTTGTTTTGACGTTATTGAAATCTGATAATCGTCTTTCGGCTGCTGCACTGCTATGCGGTAAACTAGCTAGTGTAAGCATATAGCCGGGCAACACCCTAAACATATCCTCTCCCAATATATTTTTCTGAGAGTGTAAACGAGTCCAAAACTCAACAACTTCTTCTTCGTCGTTCATTTTTATACTTTTAGTAACCATAAGCGTTCTAAATTCGGAGTTCAGAGTTTCTATGTTTGTTACATTATTATCAAAATAAGGAAATTCATTCAAAAGTGGAAGGATTGTCGGATATGTTTCAGTTTGTATTACTTTTGGATCCAAAAGTTCTAACAATTCTAACTTTTTGTCAGTTAAATCAAAACGAAGTTTCAATTGATCGCACAATTCAACATAAAATGAAACTAAATACATTTTTATCTGAAATAAATCTACCTCCGTGTCCGTATCTTGATTCTTGTTTAACTCTTCCTCATACAAAGCCGACTTTAACCCAAAAAACATTTGTTTTAAATCTGAATAGCTAATTGGATTTTTCTTTATGATTCACGATCTGCATTGAAGATTCGTCGAGTAGTTCTGCCCTAAAAAAAGTTTGATAAGACGGTTTTAAAGACCATGAGCACACGTTTCCGCAAAATGTGTATCTGTGTCTTTTCAGACTGAAAAGCTTTATTAAAAATGTTAATAATTTCCAAAATATAGGACAAAAATAACAGTGAAAATTTAATTTCTGGATTATTTAAAGATTTTTTTCAATATAACTATATATATATGTATATAGCGTTAGAAAAAATTTTAAAACGAAGTAGAAATAAGTTGCTACGTAGCAGATACATAAAAATAAATTAATGAAGTAGATCTGCTACATATGAAGTAAATACTCATCTCTGACGAACGATTTGGATGTTCATTTATGTATATATGGTTGAGCAATACATTTTTCTTTGTTAATTTTACAGTCAGTGGTCCTTTTTTTCAGCGATTTTATTTGTCAACGTTTTTTTTAATAGCAATGGGTGATAAGAGATTATCTGGGGTTTCTTGTTCCGTTTGTATGAAAACGAAAAGAGATTACCCTAATTTGAAAATTTTTAAGTGCCCTTCTAGGGAAAAAAATGAAATTTTGAATAATTTGTGGAGGCAGGCATGTGGATTCAGAAATGAAGGCAAATACTTTGTATGTGGAGACCATTTTTGTCCCGAGTTTGTGGGAAGAAAATATCTTAAGAAGGATGCTGTTCCTTCTTTAAATTTAAATTCTGATTTGGGTTCAGACTTAAATTTAGAAGATCTTAATAAGTCTCCTTCAACTAAACGAAGAAGAACTTCGAGCAGTTGTAGCATTTCATGTGTAAGGTGCGATCAATTATCACAGAGATATGCAAAAGAGGAGAAAAAAAATGCAATTTAAAAAAAAAAATTATCAAGTTTAAAAATTCAAATAAAAAACTTAAAAATAAAGCATTATAAAAAAAAGAGAGCGCATACTGCTTTAAAAGATTCAAAAAAAGGGAGATTATCTTTATCGTCTCAAATCCAAGGGCTACATATTTCCGACCATTCAAAAACATTTTGCGATATGTTGATGGGGTTGTCGAAATCTGCAAAATATAATAACAACGAAAAAGAAATTTCCCAAAATATACTTTATAGATCGCAAAGCGCCTATAAATTTTTGAGGGATGGGCTGGGCTTCAGGCTTCCCCACATATCCTCTTTATACAGATGGGCTCCTGTTAAAGGAATTCAACCAGGATATGTAAACAATGCCCATTTGTATCTAAAATCAAAGTTCGCTTTATTAAACGAGCGAGAACGTTGTGTTGTGTTGATATTTGATGAGATTAGGATTCGTCAAAACCTCACATATAATATTTTAAATGATTTAATAGATGGTTTCGAAGACCTAGGAGCAAAAAGAAACAGAATTTTTGCCAATGAAATATGTGTTTTCATGGTAAATGGTTTGTTTGATAGTTGGAAAAGTGTTTTAAACTATTTTGTGTCAGCAAACGGTGTAAATGGGGCTAACCTAAGCGAAATTATAAGAAATAATTTGAAAATCTGTCAAGATCTTGGTCTTAAGGTTTGCGCTGTAGTCTGCGATCAAGGACCTAATAATAGAAAAGCTTATCAAATATTAGGTGTTTCTGAAGAAAAACCATTTACAATTTTTAATGATGAAAAAATATTTTGTTTTTATGATTTTCCTCACTTATTAAAATCAATTCGTAATGTTCTACTGAAATCAGATTTACAAACTCCAGATGGTAAGGTTTCTTTTAATGTTTTCAGAGAAATATACAATTTAGAAATTGACAACGTGGCTAAGACATGTTTAAAATTTAGAAGTTCTCATATAGCACCAAATGCTTTTGAAAAAATGCATGTTCGTCTTGCTACGCAAATATTTAGCAGGACAACTGCGGCATCTATTCAAACTGCTTTTGAACTTAATTGCTTAAAAGAAAGCTCGAAGGAAGCTATAGCAACAAAAGAGTTCACACTTAAGGTAAATAATGCATTTGACTGCATGGATAGTGGTTCACATTATGACAAAAATATTTTAAAGCGCGGAGTTCAGCTAGGGAATCCAGCTTATAGTGAGTTGAAACAATTTTTGTCTTACTTAAAAGAAATACAAAAATCAGATAACCACACACATTTTATTTAATGGATATGTTACTATTACTAATGATAAACTGTGAAGAAATTTGAAAAAAAATTAATTGCTTGATTTAAGTGAGTTCCCCGTGCCTCTCACTCTTGGGGTGCTTGATTTAAGTGAGTTCCCCGTGCCTCTCACTCTTGGGGTGCTTGATTTAAGTGAGTTCCCCGTGCCTCTCACTCTTGGGGTGCTTGATTTAAGTGAGTTCCCCGTGCCTCTCACTCGGATTGTTTTTTACTTTTTTTCCTGATAATATTTGAATTTTTTGATTTTTTGATGTTATACTTTTTTGTATCTTCCACGAACAATGTTTTCGCAATAAAACGAGGAGGGAAAAGTATAGAAGGTCTTTACGATGCCCATAGCAAGGATTTTTTTCATCAAACCAGTCTGAATCTCTGATGTTGGTTATTCTTATGCATTCCAATGCCATTGTCTCTCTTATATGTCTTTCTTGTGGGCGTTCTCTAAAAACTCTATTAAAAACTTTAAAGTGAAGTTTACAAACATTAAAAAGTTCCTGAGTTGGTGCCTTCAGACTTCCAAAGTCACTGTTTTGAGAGTAATTTTTGGCAAAGATGTAAAATTCCGAAGGACATGTTATTTTTTCATCAGCTTTTAAAAATAATTTCGAACAACTTGAACATTTGTTCCTCGAAAGCATTTTAAAACCAAGATATCCAGTAAAATATCGCATTGCAGATGTTTCTAATGTTATTTCAGTTCCGATTTCCATATCACTTATGACTTTTTCATACAGAGTCTCATCGCATACTATTTCTTTACGAGGCATAGGCAATGAAGACATTTTTGAAGTATTTGGTTGAGTTTGGGATGCGTCTAGCCTCAAAAATTCTACATCATCATCATCACAATTACTGTAAGGAGAAAAAGTAATAAGATTTGATGAAAGAATTTTTGACATCAGAACATTGAACTCGTAAACAGATGGATTTTTGTTATTCCCACCTTTGATGCGAATAATAGAAAATAAATTTTCTAATACGTCTTGGTGAATTCTCTTTGTGAGTAAATAATCCACGTTCTTATATAGGCCATTACTTATGTCTTGACTAAGTAATAAAACTCGGTTTATCGTCTGCTCCATACCTTTTAAACAAAAGTTTCTTGGAAGGTTATCTGATTTTTGTATTTCTTTTAAGTAAGACAAAAATTGTTTCAACTCACTATAAGCTGGATTCCCTAGCTGAACTCCGTGCTTTAAAATATTTTTGTCATAATGTGAACCACTATCCATGCAGTCAAATGCATTATTTACCTTAAGTGTGAACTCTTTTGTTGCTATAGCTTCCTTCGAGCTTTCTTTTAAGCAATTAAGTTCAAAAGCAGTTTGAATAGATGCCGCAGTTGTCCTGCTAAATATTTGAGTAGCAAGACGAACATGCATTTTTTCAAAAGCATTTGGTGCTATATGAGAACTTCTAAATTTTAAACATGTCTTCGCCACGTTGTCAATTTCTAAATTGTATATTTCTCTGAAAACATTAAAAGAAACCTTACCATCTGGAGTTTGTAAATCTGATTTCAGTAGAACATTACGAATTGATTTTAATAAGTGAGGAAAATCATAAAAACAAAATATTTTTTCATCATTAAAAATTGTAAATGGTTTTTCTTCAGAAACACCTAATATTTGATAAGCTTTTCTATTATTAGGTCCTTGATCGCAGACTACAGCGCAAACCTTAAGACCAAGATCTTGACAGATTTTCAAATTATTTCTTATAATTTCGCTTAGGTTAGCCCCATTTACACCGTTTGCTGACACAAAATAGTTTAAAACACTTTTCCAACTATCAAACAAACCATTTACCATGAAAACACATATTTCATTGGCAAAAATTCTGTTTCTTTTTGCTCCTAGGTCTTCGAAACCATCTATTAAATCATTTAAAATATTATATGTGAGGTTTTGACGAATCCTAATCTCATCAAATATCAACACAACACAACGTTCTCGCTCGTTTAATAAAGCGAACTTTGATTTTAGATACAAATGGGCATTGTTTACATATCCTGGTTGAATTCCTTTAACAGGAGCCCATCTGTATAAAGAGGATATGTGGGGAAGCCTGAAGCCCAGCCCATCCCTCAAAAATTTATAGGCGCTTTGCGATCTATAAAATATATTTTGGGAAATTTCTTTTTCGTTGTTATTATATTTTGCAGATTTCGACAACCCCATCAACATATCGCAAAATGTTTTTGAATGGTCGGAAATATGTAGCCCTTGGATTTGAGACGATAAAGATAATCTCCCTTTTTTTGAATCTTTTAAAGCAGTATGCGCTCTCTTTTTTTTATAATGCTTTATTTTTAAGTTTTTTATTTGAATTTTTAAACTTGATAATTTTTTTTTTTAAATTGCATTTTTTTTCTCCTCTTTTGCACATCTCTGTGATAATTGATCGCACCTTACACATGAAATGCTACAACTGCTCGAAGTTCTTCTTCGTTTAGTTGGAGGAGACTTATTAAGATCTTCTAAATTTAAGTCTGAACCCAAATCAGAATTTAAATTTAAAGAAGGAACAGCATCCTTCTTAAGATATTTTCTTCCCACAAACTCGGGACAAAAATGGTCTCCACATACAAAGTATTTGCCTTCATTTCTGAATCCACATGCCTGCCTCCACAAATTATTCAAAATTTCATTTTTTTCCCTAGAAGGGCACTTAAAAATTTTCAAATTAGGGTAATCTCTTTTCGTTTTCATACAAACGGAACAAGAAACCCCAGATAATCTCTTATCACCCATTGCTATTAAAAAAAACGTTGACAAATAAAATCGCTGAAAAAAAGGACCACTGACTGTAAAATTAACAAAGAAAAATGTATTGCTCAACCATATATACATAAATGAACATCCAAATCGTTCGAAAGTCGACAACGAATGAAGTAAATTAAATAACTTCAAAATAAAAAGAAGAAGCCACACACAAACACCGATCGCACAACCCAAAAAAATATAGAAAATGTATACATACCTACATACGACACACTAGACGAGCCATCCCGAACCCGATACCTTCCAGTCAATCGCTCGCTCAACCGATTAGATTGAGAAGCGAAGAAAAAGAAATCGTTGCAACGCGTTGGTTGCTGCAAAATTATATAGTTAAAAACTACCTGAACAGCAAATAGTGTGTTGGAACGTAGAAGCGACGTAAAAAGAACTCAAAAGGGTTGCATTGGCAAACGAACACGAATTCAGATAAGAAAATGTATCTATTTATCTTTCGAACGCAACTCACAGGTCAACGTCTGTCGTCTGTTGCTGGGATATTGTATTATAGGTTTTATTTTGTTATGTTGAATATGGTTGCAAGGTTTGACTTCAACAAATCGCTTTAAATAGGGGATAAAAAATATGATCATTTTTATTTGCACTGGATGCGATATCTATGTAACTCTATTATCTGTGGTGGGAGGAAGACTAGATGCCTCTCATCTTCCATATGAAGCAAGACATCAGATGATTCTTCCATGCTCACATGAAATAACAAAATTATTGATATCCGAACTTCACGAAGAAAATATGCACGCTGGACCACAAGCTTTGCTATCGATTGCGAGGCAAAATGACTGGATACTAGGAGGTAAACGATTAGCCCAATCAATCGTTAGTCACTGTATGAAATGCTTCAGAGCGAAACCCAAGAGTATTACGCAGTTGATGGGAAATTTGCCTCCCGAACGTGTCCAACCATCAAGACCATTCATGAATGTAGGCATAGATTTCTTCGGTCCAGTATACATTCACTACAGAATTCGTGGTAAACAGTCAACAAAAGCATATGTCTCAGTTTTCATATGTTTCTCAACAAAGGCGATACACCTAGAACTCGTGACGGATTTAACAACTCAGGCGTTCCTTGGAGCACTGAAAAGATTCGTGGCAAGACGAGGATGTCCAGCAAAAATATTTTCCGATAATGCTACCAACTTTATAGGAGCACGAAATGAACTAAACGAGCTCAACTCCATGGTTTTTACTAAGGAAGGTCAAGAATCAATACAAAGTTATTGCACTGGAAGAACCATTAATTGGAAACCTATACCTCCACGTTCCCCTCACTTTGGAGGTTTGTGGGAGGCAGCTGTTAAATCAGCCAAACACCATATGAAACGCATCTTTTCAAGCGCATCCTTAACACAAGAAGAACTAACAACAGTCCTTGCGCAAATAAAGGCAATCCTTAACTCTAGACCATTAACTCCGATGTCAAATGATCCTAATGATCTTGAGGCCATAACTCCTGGACACTTTTTGATTGGAGCACCTTTAACTGCAGTAGTGGATCCAGAATCAGCAGAAGCACCAAAGCTGACCCATGTTGCTAGATGGAAGCTAGTAACATCAATTCATCAGGAATTCTGGCGTAGATGGAGATATGAATACTTACAAGAAATACAACAAAGGTATAAATGGAAAAATCCTCAAGCCGACATTCAGCCAGGTACATTAGTCCTAATTAAAGAAGATAACCTACCTCCTCTTAAATGGGCAATGGGTAGAGTGATAAAATCCATCACTGGATCAGATAAACTTACAAGAGTGGTTGATATTAAAACCTCTTCAGGAGAAATAAGAAGATCAATTGCCAAAGTGTGTCCCCTTCCTACTGAAATTCAACCAAAGCAAGAAGTAAAAGATCCATCTAAACCAACTCATGAGGAGGAACCTTCAGAAGCTAAAAAACGAGCTCGACATCTTCGAACTAAGGTAAGACATCCGCTTAAAGGTCGTTTCCTTCCGATTCAGGAACGCTCAAATCGAAAGCGACACAATCCTGAAATATCTTCTGTGCCAACTCGAAAAATGAGAATAAATCCAATCAATACAATATTGGTTATTTGCTTATTAATACTAAGCACCGCATTTGGACAAACTACTCAACGAAGTGCAGTAGATATTCAACATTTTGAAACTAGTCCTGGATTATATTTTGAGGACATTGGAGAGGCAAAACTTATAACTGATGATTGGAACCTGTTTGTTTACTTCAATATGACTAGTTACTGGCTTGAGTTTGAAGGAATACAAAGAAGTGTCACCCAATTAAAAGCCAGATGTGAGGAAAAATCAAACTCGAATAATCTTTGTAAGGCCATCATAAATCATCTCGAAATGCGTCTAATGGAATCAGAAAACTTAAATGACGTTCTGAAATTCAGGAACGGAATCGCAATAAGAAAGAGAAGGTCCCCATTTGACTTCGTTGGAACAGTTGCAAATACGTTATTTGGAGTTCTTGATCAAGAATATGCACAATACATCGAAGACAACATCCAGATGGTTCATAATAATGAAAATCATCTACTTGAATTGAGCAAAAATCAGACCTCAATACTAGAATCTACAACAAATATTCTCAACAAATCGCTGTCTTCAATAAAAGAACAGTTTAGTGAGGTGAAACATCAGCTGACCATCGCTTATGATTCAATGGACCGCCTAAATGAAACCATACAAAGAACAGAAATCATCAACTTTGTCACGATTTACGTCACTCAAATAATGGACAGCTTTCAACGTATTCAAATAGCAATTCTAGATGCTATTTCAGATACTCATCATGGAAGAATAAACGCTTTACTTCTTTCTCCCAGACAACTTTTGACGGAACTGAATAAAATTCGCAAAATAATACCCAGTTCACTTATACTACCTGGGTATGATGAACATAATCTTCCAAAGCTATACGAACTTTTACGAGTCAAAGCAAGAGTTACGTCGTCATCAATTTTACTCCTTGTAAAATTGCCATTATTAAATGCACAAATGTTCCAATTGTTCAAATTAATACCGTTACCAGTTCAACAAAACACATCCTTCATCTTCATACAACCATCTACAGAATTTTTGGCTATCACTCCATTCAGAGATCAGCATTTCGCGCTATCAAATGCCGAATATCAGAGTTGTATACATCTTGATGACAGAAAGTATCTATGTAAACAGCGACATCCAATCTTCAATACACATTCAGTCGAAAATCGATGTGAGATCCAAATGCTAAATCACAATAAGCAGCTCTCTTCTGAACTAAAATCCGCCGAAGTTGACAGGATGTGGATTCAACTTCACAATCCCAACAACTGGATCTTCGCTTTTAAACATGAAGAAATATTGTCTGTACTATGCGGATCGGAAATTCTTACTACAAAACTAAAGGGAGTAGGACTTATGAACATAGGAGCTGACTGTATCATAAGACAGCCAACCATGACTATCAATGCTCACAACTTTTACACATCAAATTCAACTGCACCTTTTTTGCCGACAATCAACTTAAGTTTATTCGTCCAAGATTTTTATATCGAACCACTCAAAGACGAAATGTATAAAAAAGAAATCATCATTCGAGGGGAAGACAACTTAGCATTACTGAAGAAGAAAATTTCATTTCAAAAAACTCAGCAAGTGTTACTTAATAAAATGTCGCACCATCATATTCATCAGTACTCCATTGGTTACCTTTCATTTTTTGGAGTTGTAATCCTGGCCACTGTTTTGCTACTACTACAGAGGAAGATGACGAATGCTCATACCCCACATGCTATACAATTTGAGCTCCGAGATCTCAACGCCGGGGAGGATGTTTAAGCAGCTTATTTTTTAACACCCTATTAAAATCTAGAACACCCTATTTCCTATGAACATCACTATCCATACCTTTCATATGGTTCGCACCAAAACTGTACTATCAGCACTTTTTACAGGTGCTTTCCTATCTTATTACATTTATTTTCCCACATTTATTTTCCCATAGAATCAGAACTAGAGTGTCAAATTGTTTATGAATTAAGTATAAATAGCCATGAAAATTGTTAATAAAATTCACTTTTAATCCAGAAGTCAATTAGATTGTTTTATTAATATTGCTACCCCCCACCCGAGGTAAGGAGCAGTAAAATCAAATAAAACAATTCAGTCGAGTTCAAAATAGGATTCGACTTTAAACATAAAGAGTTCTCTAAACTAAACACATTTCTAAATAATGTTTCTAAATAACTGTTACAAGGCGATAAACAATTTTGATTCAAATCAAAAAATAAGCTACGGTTAGAGCATCAGCATTAACATCACCTACCATTTCAAACTCATCAGACAAACCAGAAGGCAAAGAAATAAAGAAGAAGAGAATCGAAGAGTTACTTAAGCAGCTAAGAGCAGTCGAAGACGCCACTGCCAAAAAAAGATCCAAATCGACCGGAAAGATTAAAGTAGGTAGCACACTATAATTATGTATTACAACTCGTACTTAAACATCACAAACAATATATCAATTTTTCAAAAATATTTCGTTTCTTAATCAACAAAAGTGACACAGCGTTAGGCACCAGTTATAGCTATCATTGAAATCGATCCGGAAAAATGTTTGAATATATATTTGACGGTGTTTCCCTTTGATTAGAAATGAAAATTATATACTGATCGATCGGAAATCACAAAAAGAATTTTTTTTTAGAAAAAAAAGTGTAAGTACGAATTTATTTTTCTCTAAAAATGTATTTTTCTATTTTCCGGACGGAAATTCATTTTCCTGAACAGCTGATACTTTTATGTTCAAAAGTGAAACGAATCGTTCCACTGATTTGTGTTCCAATTTCACACAATTCCAATGACCGATTTCTGTCATTAAAAAATTTTCGGTGGATTTCAATCAGGAAATTTTTTCAATGACAGAAATTTTTAATGATAGCTAAACGACCTGCCAAAAAAATTCCAATGTTTGTTTTCAATGATGAAAACCAATGATAGCTATAACTGGCGCCTACTTACCGGGAAAACCCTAAGCCGTTCAACTGTGGATTTTTGCTATGTTCGTCCAAATCATATTGCTGCTGTTAATGCTTTGTTGCAGCTTAACTTCGGGCTTAGAAGTAAGTATGTTTACTATTACGTTTTTCTAGTTGTTAATTTCTCATTTTTTCTTTTGTTCATAGTGTCCGAATGCTGATTGGCTTCAATAAAGCATACATATCGATTTCGAAGATGCCAAGAAGAAGAAGGAAAATGCTGAAAATTCCAATGGCTTTCCCCAGACGATTTTGAGAAAGACAACTACTATAATATGAAGGACAGAGCTACACCATCAGAAGTAAGTTTATTTAAAAAAATTTAATTGATTAATATTCATTAAAAGGTTGTTCCAAATTATCCAAGATATCATAATTATCATGAACCAATCGGTCTAATTCCACCTCCAGAGCGCTTTGCCCGAGGATTACTACAAATCTACGATGAGTTAGATCCTTATGGACATTTAATTTTACATTTATTATGAGTCCTTAGCTATAATACTGTATTCTTTTTTAGTGATAAAGAATTATTTTAATCATGAAACATTTAGATTCCTTGGTTTGCTAATAATGTTTATTTTTTGTAAAATAAAATGGAATTAATAATATTATGTTTTTAAATTCTATTCGGCACTCAACCTTATAATTAGTGACATAATATACATATAAGGCTTTTCGAGGTTATCAAAATTTATGGAGTAGATTTTTTTCAAAAAAACTTGTGATGATTTTGCAAATCTGCATTATTTTTCTTCAATATTCTGTTTGAAATTTTTCAAAAATTCAGGTAGAGTCAAATGGAGGCATGAATCTTCTTATAACTAATGAAAAATTACAAAAATTAAGTGGAATACTAAAATGATTAAAGCTGTAGCTAAAAGGTAATGATATGTACTTCGCAAAATCATCTTGCTATTTAAGGTTAAGGGGGATACGTTGTTTTAACTCTGATGCAAGATGAAGATACTGAATTTCTATCTAATGCTGTTGACGTGATGAACCAAAACATAAGACGAATAAGGATTACAAATATTTTATTTTTCAATTTTGTTGTATTTAACATATGCCTCAATTAAAACAAGATAAGATCTACTTAATAAATAATAATTGACCTGAGCAGATAAAGTTTAGTAAAACCAAAAAGAAGTGTTTTTCTTGTAAAAAAGTACATTTAATATTTTTTTAATTATTTAAAAAACAAATATTATACTAAATTACATACAATTTTGAAAAATTACAACTTCATTTAAAAAACTAGCTACGTCACGACAAATCTTGACTAACCATGGATGAGATTCTAAGCATATCGTTGAATCAAGTGAACGGCAGAGTAAAATCGACATCCAAGCTTCGTTTTGATTTCCTGCTGAAAAAAAAACACGTCAATTAGTGCTTTCACGTTTTATAGTATATTTAAAACTTACATACTTTGAAGCAGCCTTGCCATCATGAGCCTTCTGGTCAGTAAGCCCTCAATGAAATTGTTAAAAATTGATGTGTTATAATTATACCATTTCTGGAACAGGGCTCGTAATTCAATACATTGATTGAAAATGTGTGGCTTCTTAAGTCGTTTGCGTTGACTTTCTTTTACGAGGCAAATTCCAAATCCCAATCAAACATTTTCACCAGGTGAAGGTTGCCGGCTCGCGACTCTTTACGCAGCAACTCTTGGAACATCGTTAGAGCAGTTTGTAGGTGCATTCCTGTGTCCATTCCAGTTAGTTCTAAGCAGAATGCACTTAGCTTCGGTGATACAATAAGCATTATGAATTCATGGAATTCAGCTTCTATTTTGTCAGTCTTTAAGTCTACAAAAATTGCAGGAAATTCTATAATAGTACATGCAAAACTGGTGATATATTGTTTTTTATTCAATTTAGTTTTTAAGAAGGCTTACCAATGATTTCCGATTCCCGTCATGGGGAGAGTACGATAACTTAGGCGACAAAGTTTAATGACATATTCGTATAGAACAGTTAAAAACAAGCATTTTTTACTATGGGAGGGGGGTCTATCTCCCCCCGTTTAGGTGGTAGGGGCAATTTAAAAAAAATATGTACATTAAATGAAAAAAAAATAATTAAAAAATAATAGTAATACTTACAATTAGGTATTATACCTTTTTTTAAAGCGAACGCTTTTGTCTATTAGCTTGTTTTCAAATCAAGTCAAAACTATTCATAGTTTTTGAAAAAAATTGTTTTAAACTCAAAATTTGGTCAAAGAAAAAGTTAAAAATATGGTTTAAAGTTTAATTTTTCAAAACCTTAAGATTATTTACTATTTTTTTTTTAGAATTCATTGCTCTTATTTGTTTTTGATTAAAAACTGATAACTAGATGATTTTATGACTACTAGTTGTCGAGAAAATTGAAAATCACCAAAACAAATATTTTTATTAAATTACTTTCTCCTTGCTTGAGTATAAACGTAGTCTTATTTTGATAGTAATAATCGAATATGGATTAAGATATACCAAGGATAAATTAATTCTTCTTAAATCCAGCTTATTTAAATGCAAAAGAGACTTTGCATGCACCCCATCTTGCACCCACCGCACCTTTCACCCTCCCCACCTTGCACCCACTCCACCACGCACCCACCCCAAATCCTATAGTGTGCCCAAGCAGTGGGGTTGCAGGGGCACGGCATGCCCCCCCCATACGCACCTCGGTGTGGCCTACACCCGAACTCGCACACACCCCACTGTTGCATACACCCAAACTCACACCTACTATTATTACTATCAAAAAAAGACCACTCAAGCAAAAAAAAAATAATTAAATTAAAATAGTTAGTGGTTATTTTCAATTTTCACAAAAAGTAATAGACATAAAATCATCTAGTTTTCAGTTTTTGATCAAAAACAAATAAGAGCAACAAATTCTAAAATAAAAATAATAGTAAATAATCTTGAAGTATTGAAAAATTACACTTTAAACCTTTTTTCGAAAACTATGCATAGTTTTGACTTGATTTAAAAACAAGATAATAGAACAGAATGTTGGCTTTAAAAAAATGTATAAGACTCAATTGTCAGTATTACCGTTATTTTTTAAGAATTTTTTTCCATTTTAAGTAATAATTTTTTTAAATTGCCCCTCCTGCCTAAACGGGGGGAGTTATAACCCCCCCTCCCATAGTAAAAAATGCTTATTTTTAACTGTTCTAAGAAATTCCGTTATAATATCTTGTCGCCTAAGTTATCGTACTCTTGCCCTCGTCATTTATGAGGTTCTATATTTTCCCAGCAAGTTGGTTCTAAATCGGCATTCGGTTCAGATACCTCTTCTATGTCGTATGGGTCAGCCTCAGCGGCAGCAGTAGCCGCTGCTTCAGCCACCTAAGTGTCCCTGTAGTCCTTTATTGGCAGCGAGATAGTGAGACTGTTGCTGCAGTTTGTTAGAAGTAAGTTAGTTTACTATTACGTTTTTCTAGTTGTTAATTTCTCATTTTTTGTTGCATTGAAAGCATTTGACTTTTGGAAGAGATGGTGACACCTCCATCGTCAACGCCAGCGGCAGCTATGGCCGCTGAGATGGAAGCAGATATCACCAAACATGATACAGCAGCAATTGAGTACTGGACAGAGAGACAGGACAATCCACACAAATTGTTTAGAAAAGTGTTCTTGGTTCTTGCGCTTCCAACAAAAATTAACACACAATGGCCAGCGTCTAACGTTAAAAACGTTGATATTATTTTGTTAAGAGAAATATAATATAAAAAAACTTACCTGTAAATCAGCGCCTTGTTTGCTTTGTCTTCCAGATTTCTTGAGGAAAGTTGCTTTTTACATTATGGTATGTAATAGGCAGCATCTAAAATGAAAACACAGGCTTGTAGGAAACTGCACCTTAATATATATATAAAAAAAAATTAAACAAATAAAAAAATTTAATACCTAATTTAATAACTTGGCAACCCCACCCATAAGAATAAATAAAACGTAACTAAGATAATAATACCTTAATATAATAATCTCTTATAATATTTAAAATATTAATAATAATATTAATAATAATAATAATAATAATAATAATAATAATAATAATAATAATAGTAATAATAATAACAATAATAATAATAATAATAATAATAGTAATAATAATACTAATAATAATAATAATAATAAAAATAATA
>OX608075.1:58677306-58682306 GCA_951509635.1 Eupeodes luniger
CAGGGAAGGAAAGCAAAGGCGAACCTTTCAAGAAATGACCTGGTGTCAAGGGTAAAGGTTCGAAAGGAATTCATACACGACTCAATTTTGACGAGCAGTGTAGAGAACTCTTCGAAAGTTAGCTTGGAGTTTCCAACAACTTTCTTAAAATGAGTTTTAAAGGACTTTATTCCGGCCTCCCAAAGGCCGCCCATATGAGGAGAACCTGGTGGGATAAAGTTCCATTTCAAATTCCTAGGCAAGTACGTTTTTTCAGCTTCCGAGGTTGAGTCTGCCAAAACCTTTCGAATTTCATTAGTAAGAACTTTATTAGCAGCGACAAAATTAGTACCATTGTCGGAAAAAAGCTGTTGGGGCACACCCCTTCGTCCTACAAATCTATCGAGAGCTGCCAAAAACGAGTCAGTAGAGAGACTTCCAACTGCTTCTAAATGTACAGCTTTTGTACAGAGGCAAATAAAAAGACAAGCATAACCTCTTATGGCTTGATAGAACCGACCCTTGTGAACCTTTAGTTCGAAGGGGCCAGCGAAATCTAATCCTACGTGGGTGAAAGGAAACGAATAGTTTACCCTTTCTGGTGGGAGTGTTCCCATCAGCTGGGTTTGAAAATCCTTTTTGTGCAAGACACAAACTAAGCAACGATTTATATATAATTTTATTAAGTTTTTTAATTTTGGTATCCAAAACTCTTTTCGCATTAAGTACAAAACTTGCTGGTTCCCTCCATGTAGGGAAATTTTATGGACAAATCCAACCAACAATTTTGATAATGGACATGAATATGGCAAAATAATAGGGAATTTTTCGTTATAACCCAAATTTGCATTTGTTAAACGACCGTTTACTCTAATCATAAAGTCAGAGTCTAGTGAGGGATTAAGAGTCAAAATTGTACTATTTTTACTCAATGGTTTTGAGTTATAAAGAGCTTTGTATTCTTCACTAAAATAAAGGCGTTGTGCTAGTATAACTAGGCGGGTTTTAACAAAAACTATTTCATGATTTCTTAAATTTTTAGAAAAGTATCTATAGGGATAGAACCTTTTTCTTTTGGGAGAAGCGAGATTGATAAATCTAAAGCAATAGGCTATTACTTTTACAGCACGAGCATAGCACGAAAATCTTTTCAAAATGTCATGACTGAAATTTTGATTCACAACGAAGCTTTTAATTTGTTTTATTTCAAGATTCCAATCGGAGTCCTCTTGAATTTTTGTTACTGGCCAAGTTTCCTTTGAAGACTTTAACCAACTTGGACCGTGCCACCATTGGGTATTATTTATTAAGTTTTGAGGCATAACACCTCGAGAAGCGACGTCAGCGGGATTTTGTTCTGAAGGAACATGCTTCCAAAGGGTACCTGGAGGACATTCAGTTTGTACTTTAGACACCCGGTTTCGGACAAAGGTTTCAAGCCGAGATGGACACTCACGAATCCAATAAAGTACAATCATCGAGTCCGTCCAAAGGTAGACAGGACAGTTTTTAAGGCGTAGACTGCTTTGTACAGCGTTTACTAACTTTGTTAGCAAAACAGCTCCACAAAGCTCTAGCCGAGGTATCGAAATAGCTTTCAGGGGAGCTACTTTCGTTTTTGAGGTAAGAAGGTAACTAAAAACGTTTCCAGATGAATCTGAAATCCTTGAGTAAACGGTGGCAGCGTACGCACTGAGAGATGCATCACAAAAGCCGTGTATTTCTACACACATCTCTGGGGTATAATTAATCCATCTTTGGATTTTAATATCTTTTATAATTGGAAAAGATTTCACAAATTCTTTCCAAATTTCTACACGGTTGGGTTTTATGGGAACATCCCACTCTGTTTTGTCCTTCCAGACATCTTGCATCAATATTTTTAATAAAATTGTTGTTGGTGCTAGCCAACCGATAGGGTCATATATTTTTGAAATATTTGAAAACAATTCACGTTTTGTCATACCAGAATCTGGTAGAGGAAATAGTTCACAACGAATATAAAATGAATCTTCCCTCGCATTCCACCCAACGCCCAGAACTTTCGAATGTGAAGACTCTTCGAACATAAGAAAGTGTTGATCTAAAACATCCCCCCTAGGGATGTTTTCCAACAAGCGAGGGTGGTTAGCGGTCCATTTCTTCAAACTAAATCCGCCAGCCAAAAGAAGTGATTTCAATTCTTCCTGAATCTTTAGGACTAGATCCAGACTGAAACCTCCAGAGAAAACATCATCAACGTAAAAATCCGAAAGCACCACTTCTTTTGCTAAGGGATATTTATTTGCTTCGTCCAAAGCAAGTTGGTGCAACGTTCGGATTGCTAAGTATGGAGCACAGTTAACTCCAAAAGTAACTCGGTTGATTTCAAAATCAGCTAAATCTGATTCTGATTCTGAATCAATAGATCGACAGATAATCCGTTGGAATTTTCGATGACTCTGGTGAACATATATTTGGCGATACATCTTTTCAATATCGCTATTGAAAACATATGGATATAATCGCCATCTTAACAAAATAGTTTGCAAATCGTTTTGCAAAGCAGGGCCACTGTAAAGAATGTCGTTAAGACTTATTCCTTTGTGTGTAGATGCACTTGCATTGAATACAACTCTTACCTTTGTCGAAGCGCTATCTGGTTTTACCACAGCGTGATGCGGTAGGTAAAAGTGCGGACTCGAAAGGTTCAAGCTACATGGTGGCACAAAGGACATATGTTTTAACGAAACATATTCCTTTAGAACTTTGTTGTATTCTTCTTTCAGACACATATCGTTAAGAAGACGTTTCTCTTGACGCAGATACTGAGAAACTGCACTCTTTCTGGAAAGGCCCAAATCTAGAACGTTAAAGTTGGGCTTGAATGGAAGTTTCACTATATAACGACCATCTTTATTTCGAATTGTGGTATCCACATAAAATTTTTCACAAAATTTATCTTCATCAGATAAGGGTTTGACATATGGAACCTCTTCGAGTTCCCAAAACCTTTGAACTTGTTTTAAAAGTAAAAGTCTAATAAAAAATGTATTAAGAGTTGTTTTGTTTGGATTTTCATTACATGGGCCTGAAATAATCCACCCAAAAACCGTATTTTGTGCAATTGGAGAAAGGTCTTTTTCTCTCTTTATGCCTTCACACAAAATAAGAGGGTAAATATCTGCTCCTATCAACATATCTATAGAAGCGGGTTTATCAAAATTAGGATCTGCCAATCGCAATCTTTTGAGCTCAACCAAGTTTGATGCGTCAACAGTCTGCGATGGCAAATTACCTGTCAGCTTTTTCAAAACAACAGCTGCAATGGGAATGTGTACATCAGGGTTGATGCGAGATTCGAGAGTGAGAGGACACATACTCGTTGAAAGTTCACTTTGAACTCCTCCAATGCCACAAATAGACGCATTGGTTGAACGGGTGAAAAGCTTAAATCGGGTCACTACAGATTGCAATATGTATGTAGCTTCAGATCCAGGGTCGATCAAAGCTCTCAGGAGAAATGTTTGGTTATGAACAGTAATTTTAACCAAAGCTGTTGCTAACAAAATATTCCTTTTCTGGTTTACCAGAAAACTTTGAAGAGTTGAAGAATCAGATGAAACATCTTTTCCTGAATTAATGGATGGTTGTTGCTGAGCAATAGAAGTGGACTGTATGGGGGTGGTCGTGGTACTTAATGAAGTGTTGGGTTGCGAATAAGATCTTGTATCGGGAGGGGTGAGTTCTGGTGAAGTAAAGTGCAGTAAGCTATGGTGTCGTCTACCACATTTGTCACAGGACACTTTACTTTTACATTCGTATACCGAATGTGTGAGCGCAAGACAGTTGTAGCAGTACTTTAGGGATTGAGCCAGCTTACGTCGAGATGCGACATCCATGTCTAAAAATTTCTTACATAAACGCAAGGGATGATTATTGTTGCATATTTTACAACAAAAACTCTTTTCTGCAGAATGAAATGAGTTAACTTTCTTAAAATTTGAATTTGAATTTGAAATGTGATTAGCTTTTTTACGGGAGCATTGCGTTACTTCTTCCACAGATTCAAGAATTTTATATCTGAAAACGAGAAAATCCTCCAAGGATTGCCAGGTTGGAACTTCTGTTTCTGTTTTCAAACTTTGTTCAAAAAGGAACAAAGTATTTTCAGGTATCTTTTGCGAAACAAGAAAAACTAAAATTGGATCCCAGTTTTCAGTCTTAACGTTAAAACTTGAAAGAATCCCTAAACAATCGCGCACGGTTCTATGTAATTTTCTTAAGGCAGATCCACTTTCAATAGTAATCGATGGAATTGAAAAAAGTGTTTTAAGTTGAGTATTTATTAAGATCCTTTTGTTTTCATACTGGGATTTTAAAGCTTCCCATGCAAGAGTAAAATTATCTGCTGTCAGTGAAAACTTGTCGACAATATCATGAGCTTCCTTTTTGGTTTTTAAGCGTAGATGATATAGTTTTTCTACATCACTTAAACGGGGGTGGTTTGCATAAATACATGTGAACATGTCACGAAAGGTAGGCCAGGATTTGTAATCACCCTCAAAACATTCAACGTCGCAAGGTGGAACTTTAACTCCATAATCTGGTTTAGTGGACTCAGATATTTGAGAATGTTTTAAATCTTCTTTAATTTCGGTTTCCTTGTTTTTACTACTTGTACCCATCTCAGTTGTATCTATTATACTACCTACTGTACTGAAATAATTAAGTGATACTGAATTGTATTTTGCCTTTATTGTCGATAATTTTTCATCGTCTATGGTTTTATCCTCATTACTTAAACATTTTGCATACACTGTGCGAAAGTTATCCCATAAATCTTCGAACTCCTTTTTCCAAACCTTGAACATACCACAAGTCATTGTATCTTTGTTTGGTACATTCCGAAAACTTTCAATTGTTTCGTTTATTTGCTTAACGCTCAGAAAAAAATCTTTAGATGCAGCCATTTTCAAAAAACGATGAAAAAGAAAATCAACTTGTTCTCAAACGAAGAAAAAAGGTGCACAAATTGCAAT
>OX608075.1:58687306-58690306 GCA_951509635.1 Eupeodes luniger
TGCTCTTCCATCCATGAATTTGTTCGTCGCATGACCTGGTTTAGCTTTCTTTGCGCGCTATCGGTGTCTCGTGCCGTAATCACCGCGGCGATGTCGTCAGCATATCCAACCAGGAAGGCATCGTCAGGCATCTCCATGCGAAGGATATCATCATAGGAGATGTTCCACAGGTCTGGTCCTAAGATTGATCCTTGCGCTGCACCAGATGTGACTTCCTTCCTTCGCGGACCTTCTGCGGTCTCGTAAATCAGCTCACGATCCCTGAGATAGTCCTTCGTCACCCGTAGAAGATAGGCGGGTACGTGGAATCTCCATTCCAGCGCATGTAGAATATCACTCCACCTGGCGAGTTGAAGGCATTTCGTACATCCAGCGTTGCCAGCAAGACGATCTCCTTCGAGTAGTGGTTTCTTTGTTGGGCAATTTGGGTGGCGTGCACTACTTCTTGTATTGCTCCCGATAGTAGAGCGGCCTCTCCGGAAACCGTACTGTCTCTCCGATAGATCGCCCGACGCTTGTACTGCAGCTGAAAGCCGTGGTTTTAAAAGCTTTTCCAAGAGTTTTCCCGTGGTGTCTAGCATGCACAGAGGTCTGTATGCCGATGGGGAATCTGGGTCTCCTTTGCCTTTGCTGATGAGCACCAGCCGTTGTTTCTTCCAGCTCTTCGGGAAGACGCCTTCTATGAGGAGGTTGTTGAACATGTTCAGAAGTAATTGTGGACATGCTTTAGCGGTCGCTTTCAGGGCTTCTACGGGGATTCCATCGGGGCCAGGAGCTCTTCGTTTTTGCATGGACTGCACAGCTATGCTCAACTCCTCCTCGCTAAAAAGAGGGATATCATGTCTTTGGACCGGTGTGTTGTCAGGTGGTCTGACAGGATGAGTTGGGAATAGTGTTCCAACAATGTGCTCCATTTTTTCTTCGCTTAAGACTGGGGGTGTCGTCTGAGCTCCTAGTTTACGTGTAACTATTTTGTAGCCTAGTCCCCAGGGGTCGCTATTGACATCACGGCGGAGATCCTCCCATTTCTCTCTCTTGCTCGAACTGATGGCCCTCTTGAGCTCGGATCTCTTGGTTCTGAACTCCGCTATGGCGTCCTCCATAGGTTCAGCGTTTCTTCTCCTCCTCCTGGTGACTATGCGTCGAAGTTGTAAACATCTCCGGCGTAACGCAGCTATCTCCTCTGTCCACCAGTACACTGGATCTCTGTTTCTGTTGGCGGCTCTTGTTCGGGGCATTGAGGAGTCGCAGGCGAGCCGAATTAGTTGCATCGTGGCTTCAGCCTTGGTTTCAGCAGGTCCTTCTACTTGCAGCACAGCATCTGCCCCTTCCTCGATCACTCTCTTTAAAACATCCGCGTTAAGTCTGTTTAGGTTCCACCTTGGAGCCCGTGGTTGGTGACGTAGGTTTACGACTCGTTGGTTTTCCTCCAGGTCGAAGACGATATACTGGTGGTCGCTACCTGTATAGTCCTCGATTACTCTCCAGTTCTTAATTTTTGCGAGTGCGGTGCCCGTCGCAAAGGTTACATCTGGAATAGTGCCTCTGTGTCCTGGTCTCCTGAAGGTGGTGGTGTTTCCTACGTTAGCTACGTATAGTCCACGTCTCGCGGCCATCTCGAGTATTTGCCTTCCTCGAGAGTCTGTAGTTGGCATTCCCCACTCTTGACCTCTGGCGTTGAAATCTCCTGCGACTAGAACATCTCCACCAGTCTCATTCAGAAAATCCTCCAAATCTTCCAGTTTTTTGCGAAATTCTTCGATCCTGTCGTTTGGGCTAAAATATATGCTTACTATTGTAAGTTTTCCAGTTTTGACCCAGACAAAGCCTCTTTCTGCCCCTTTTCTATCGATTTGGAATTTTGTTGTGTCTGTGATCCAAATAGCAGCAGTGTTAAGTAGGTCTGAAAACCAATTTTGTCCGTCCTTATCGCGGTATTGTTCGCTTACGATAACAATGTCAACTTGAAGTTCCGAGATAAGTTTTGTCAGAAGGCTGTCTGCCGTTAGACTTCTGTGGACATTCGCCTGGAGGATTAAAGTCATTTTGAGGAGGCCTTTTTCGCCTCTTCAAGTGCTTTCCTGAACACTTGGCAGCTTCCGGTGCCCGGTACGTGGTTTGTGGATGATGTTGTTTCCAATTCCACACAGAGGCAGCACTTAGGCTGGTTTTTGCAGTCCTTCTTTTTATGGCCCTTTTCCCCGCATTGGATGCATAGTCCTTGCCCCTTTCTGTCCGGATTTGGACAGGACGACTGTTTGTGTCCATATCCGAAACATTTGAAGCAGCGTAAAACTTCGGTTCTCTGCCTGATTCGGCAGTGTGTCCAGCCAATTTTAACTGTGCTGGCCCTCAGCATTTCTTCGGCGGCTTGAGCATTTACCCTAATAATGGCCATCTTCAGGGATCTGTTGTTTTTACTAGTGATCCCTATTTCCAGCTCTGTTATGAGGTCGGTAAATTTTTTGCGGATTGCTTCCTGGACCTCTTCTACCGTGGTTAGTTCGTCAAGGTCCTTAATCTCGAGTGAGATCATATGTTGGAGGTTTTTGACGACGGCTTTTTCTCCCAGAATTTCCTTTAGGCAGTTTCCAAAGGCTGTCTTGTTTTTTGTTTTCGCCCCGAGCTCTACCAAGACCTCTCCCTTTTTGGTTTCACGAATCTTTTTGACAACTGTTTCTGACGCGTCTGGATTTGCCTTATTCCGGATTTCTCTCAAGATGCCGGAGTAGGTTTCCTCGCCCATCGGCTTGATAAGAATAGCTCCCAGGTTTTGTTTCCGTCTAGGCTTTTTCTTTCTTCTCTTCTTCTGTTTTCCGTTTGCTTTGGTAGTTGGGTTACCTGTATTCTTGTTCGTCTTATCAGGTAACGTTCCCTTGGCAGCTTCTGTGTCCTTTCCTCGGAGGGTTGCTGTATTCTTTTTTGTTTTAGCAGGTAGAGTTCCCTTGGCAGCGTCTGTGGCCTTTCCTCTGAGGGTTGCTTGGGCGTAGGTCTCTTCAC
>OX608075.1:58690506-58693006 GCA_951509635.1 Eupeodes luniger
ATAGGTTGACCCAGAAACTTCAGGTATTAAGCGCTCGATTGAAGAGATATCTTACTAGTCAACAAAGAAAAGAGGAGAATAAGGCATTTAGAACTAATCAAAAGAAGTTTTACGCAAATCTAAACGGAAATAATACAAATCAGTGCCCATTAATACATGATATAACTCCTTTTGAGAGGTTTTGGGAAAATGTGTGGGAGAAACCCCAAACACACAATGACCAAGCGGCTTGGTTAACCACTGCGCAGCAGCAACCACATATGGCGAGCAGTCCAATTACTGTTGAAGAGTTTCGAGATGCGCTCCGGAACTCCAAAAACTGGAAAGCCCCAGGCCCAGATGAACTTCAAAACTTCTGGATTAAGAGATTTACGAGTTGCCACCCTCATATTGTGCGGTGTTTTAACAAAATGCTCGATAACAAACAAAGAATTCCAGATTACTTTACAAAAGGAAGAACTTTTCTCATCCCGAAGAACACAGACTCAGAAAACCCAAGTGCTTTTAGGCCAATAACATGTCTAACAACACTATATAAGGTTTTTACATCCATTATTAGTAATAGAGTCTGGCAGCATTGTGAGGCCTATAACCTGATACCATGTGAGCAAAAAGGGTGTGCCAAAAAGTCAAGAGGATGTAAGGATTTGATTACAGTTGACGCTATAATAGCCCAAAATTCTGTTCATCACAATCGCAACTTAAGTGTTGCCTATATAGACTACCAGAAGGCATATGATAGCGTACCACATTCTTATTTAATAGAGGCCTTACACATTCATGGAGTGGACGAAAAAGTAGTGGATTTTCTTGTGAGTGCTATGGGTCAATGGAAAACGACGATATATGTGGGAGGCACTAAAACCAGAGAATTATGTGTGCGGAGAGGTTTATTCCAAGGAGATTCGTTTAGTCCACTATGGTTTTGCTTGAGTTTAGCACCTCTTAGTAAATTACTCAATGAATCACAGAATGGATACAGAATTGAGCGAGAAATCAGTATCACCCATCTTCTTTATATTGATGACCTTAAATTGTTTGCAAGGTCCAGAAAACACCTTCAGAGCCTTCTTAATATCGTCAAAAAATTTAGTGAAGATATAAAGATGAGCTTTGGGTTTGATAAATGCAAGACCTTAGAAATGGTGCGTGGAAAAATTCAAAGATCTGATGGTTTTTATTTTGAGGAAGGTACCATTGAACCTCTACAAGATAATGAGTGCTATAAATATCTCGGAGTCCATGAAATGCGAAGTATACAGCACATCGCAATGAAGCACCAGCTAAAAACATGCTTCATTGAAAGAATAAAGAAGTTTTGTAAAACAAAATTAAATAGTGGAAACTTAACAAAGGCAATTAATACGTACGCGATTCCTCTACTTTTGTATTCATTTGGACTGATTAAATGGAGTGAAACTGATCTGGAAGACCTTGAAAGGCAAATAAGGGTGGTCATGACATCTCATCGAATTCACCATCCAAAGTCGGCGATCGAGAGAACGACGATGCCAAGAAATGAGGGTGGTCAAGGCATCACAGATTTAGTAAGCCAACACAACGCTCAGTTAGAAAAATTAAGGCGATACTTCATGGAGACCCAAAGCAACACCAGGTATCAAGCTATCATGGGAATGGACAAAAACTTTACTTCCTTAAAGCTCAGTGATAGAGATTATCAGCCGCAGATTTTACCAACCACACATCGGATAGAGCAATGGAAAACAAAAGCAATTCATGGAAAGTACCCGTACCAGCTTAATTCATCAGAAGTCGATAAATGTAGTTCAACTATATGGCTTCAAAGAGGTGAACTGTTCCCTGAAACTGAAGGTTTTATAATAGCCATTCAAGATGGAGTCATTGCAACAAGACAGTACCGCCGGGCGATTCTTCACGAGGACATCGATAGCATGTGTAGAATGTGCCACCAAACTGTAGAATCGGTTGAACATATTTTGAATGGGTGCTCAATGATGGCAAATCATGAATATCTTAAACGGCACAATGATGTTGCAAAGATAATTCATCAAGAACTCGCCCTAAGAACAAAATTTGTTAATTGCAAGAAACCATATTACCAGTATGAAGCTGATAAAGTACTATTAAACAGTGTCTCAAAGCTTTATTGGGATCACCAAATGAGTACTGACCACACAATTATGGCGAACCGCCCAGATATTGTGTGGATAGACAAATCGAATGAGTGTGGTTTCATAATAGATATTGCGGTGCCATTAACAGTTAATATGAACCGAACTTTTGGTGAAAAGATAGCTAAGTATACGGACCTGGCCCATGAAATTAAGCAACGAGAAAGACTAAGAAGCATACGGATTATACCTATTGTCATATCTAGTACCGGAATAATTGGGAAAAATGTAATGGAAGAACTAAGGAAAATGCAATGCGACCATCTCTTGCATGAAATATCAAAGTCCATCATCCTAAACACTTGCAGAACTTTTCGCAAATTCTTGCATCAACCGTGACCCAGCCA
>OX608075.1:58695506-58965506 GCA_951509635.1 Eupeodes luniger
AATAATAATAATAATAATAATAATAATAATAATAATAATAATAATAATAATAATAATAATAATAATAATAATAATAATAATAATAATAATAATAATAATAATAATAATAATAATAATAATAATAATAATAATAATAATAATAATAATAATAATAATAATAATAATAATAGTAATAATAATAATAATAATAATAATAATAATAATAATAATAATAATAATAATAATAATAATAATAATAATAATAATAATAATAATAATAATAATAATAATAATAATAATAATAATAATAATAATAATAATAATAACAATAATAATAATAATAATAACAATAATAATAATAATAATAATAATAATAATAATAATAATAACAATAATAATAATAATAATAATAATAATAATGCACACCTAAACTCATTACATAAGTATGTCTTTTTTTTGGTCTCTGTACCAAACCGCCGTTTAACTGAGAAAATAAATTGTATACGATACACATTAGCATACATAATATGTAGGTACATAACTCAGTCTAACTGTTAGATTTGATGGCATGATCTATATACCATGACCTCGAACTGTAGGAATTGACCGCTCCGTACATAGGTGGGACGATTATCCCGCAAGAGTGAGAGTGGAGAAAGTTAGAACCTGCAGTTACGATAATTAGTTAAGAGTTGGACAGTTGATCTTGGAATATAAAGCAGTGCGGTTCGGTCTCTGATTAATCCCTTCATTAAGAGGATTACGCGATTCTTGTTGAAGTCAATAAAAGTAAAACAAAGAAACAAACGATGTATTCCCTAGTGACAAATTTTTAAAGAACAAAAAAAAATAGTAATTAGTAGAAGTATAGTTTTCCGTCGTATGGTAAGGTTAGGTTAGGTTGAACGGGCTGACAGTTGATGTTGTTACCATCACACTTAGATCAATGTAGATCCATTGTGGTACCCCGAAGTGTTGTAACTTCCTGAAAAAAATATAATAACCTATGAATCATGTGGTTCGTTTAACCATTTAGAGGTCTTGACAAAGTTAAGTAAGCTTTTGCCTGGCAGTTCTGATAGTTCCTCTAGTTCATTAAAGAAGAAGTTGCCTAGAGTTTTCTTCCTAGCAAGACAGAGTGAAGGACAGTGGCAGAGAAAGTGAGCAGTGTCTTCGTGCTCGTTTTCATCACCACAGCCTCTACAAAGGTCATCAGTACTGAGCCCCATCTTCTTCTTATGGTAGCCGAGTAGGTTGTGACCTGTAATAATGCCGATAAGGGATCTTAGGGAGGGTTTGTTAAGAGTTAAGATCCAGTCGGATCTTTTCTTATCGTATCTAGGCCATATCTTCCTGGTGTTAACACAGGTTTCTAGGAGATTCCATATGTCATTGGATTTTTGAATGATGGGTTTACTGACGTTATGTTTCAGTTCACATAACGGTATCCCTATATGATGGTCTATCAGAGAGGGTTCCAGTTTGGAGCCCTCCCTGGCAAGTTCATCCGCCTTTTCGTTGCCTGGTACATCACTGTGGCCAGGAACCCAGCAGAGTCTTACGTTATGCTGTGTGCCAAGAACCTTTAGCTCTTCGCGACAGCAAGAGACAAGCTTTGACTTGATTTGGGTGGCAGAGATAGCTTTTATTGCTGCTTGGCTATCAATGAAAAAAGTGATGTCCGCGTGTGATATCGCCATCATGGATATATGTTTAGCAGCGTTTTTCACTGCCAAGATCTCAGCTTGGAAGACGCTGCTATAGTCGGGGAGCCTGAATGCTTTGGCAAGGTTGAGGCTTTCAGAGTAAAAGCCTGCACCTACTCTATTATCCATTTTAGAGCCATCGGTGTAGATGGTAATGTTTGAGTCGTTGGTGAAGGGCTCACTATTTTCCCAATCTAGTCTATTGGGGAACCTAGTACTGAAAGATTTGTTGAAATCTAAGTAAGGGCTCATATAATCTGTGCAGATGTTGTTGTCTACGTATTTCGTAAGAATAGCTGCGTGGCCACTCTTGCTGCTGATTCTTGGACGAATAGATCTATTGGGGGGAGATTGAGAAATGTTTCTAAACCCGCAGTTGGGGTAGTCCTCATCACACCACTAGTACAGATACAAGCCATTCTCTGTACTTTGGTAAGTGTTTTTTGATTCGTGGATTTCTCCAACGCTTTCCACCAAACCAAGCTGCCATAAGTTAGAATCGGTCTGACAATGGCAGTGTACATCCACATTATTATTTTGGGGTTTGGCCCCCAATTTCTACCCAGAATCTTGTTACATGAGTAGAGTGCAATTGTGGCCTTCTTATATCTTTCTTGGATATTTGGACCCCAATTGAGTTTTTTATCCAATATAACTCCGAGGTATCTAGCTCGGTCGGAGATTTTCAGTGTTGTATTATCTATTTTTGGTATTATAAACGGAGGGATCTTCCTCCTGTTTGTAAAAAGAACCAGTTCTGTTTTAAGGGGGTTTACATTAAGACCGCATTTCTTGGTTCAGTTGCTGACCTTTGATAATGCGATTTGTAATTGTTCGCTAATAGTGGGAAGGTATTTACCCGTCGCCAAAAGCGCTAAGTCATCAGCGTAGGCTCTAGATGCGTACATCTCTAAATGTGCGTTACCAAGCTCACTATGTATTAGTCTGTTTTTCAGCATACTCATGATCCATTTGATAACTACTTCTTCTATACGTTGATCATTAAGTGCTTTCTCGATTGCATTACTGTGGACGTTATTGAAGGCTCCTTCAATGTCCAGGAATGAAGCAAGAGTGTATTCCTTAACGTCAAGTGATTTTTCTATGGTTCTAACTACGTAGTGTAGTGCCGTTTCTACACTTCTACCTTTTGTGTAGGCGTGTTGAAAGGGTGAAATGGTCTCCGGTTTTAAATTACTGCGGATGTATATGTCGATAAGTCTTTCTAGTGTTTTAAGTACAAAAGACGTGAGACTTATAGGTCTGAAGTTCTTAGGTTCCGTGTGGCTGGGTTTGCCGGCTTTAGGTATAAAAACGACTTTTACCTCACGCAATGTCTTGGGAACATACCCCCATTTAATGTTACTTTGAAAGATGTTTATCAGGTGTGGAATGATAAATTCAGTGCTCTTTTGCAGCATCATTGGGAAAATGCCGTCTAGGCCTATAGATTTATAAGGGGAGAAAGAGTTAATAGCCCAGTTTAGCTTTTCTTCCGTTATAACATCCGTAGGGATTTCATACTCGAAGATTGAAGAGTTATCTGGTTCGCGTTCAGGGCTAGGTTTACTGCCTGGGAAGTGTGTTTCAACCAGGAGTTCTAGACTTTCGCGACTTGAGTCAGTCTAGTCATTGTCAGGTTTCCTTAGAGAACCAACAGAAGTGGAGGTTTTCGAAAGGATTTTCCTGAGCCTAGCTGACTCGTTGGTGCATTTGATATTGTTGCAGAAATTTTTCCACGAGCTCCGTTTGGCTCGTTGGGTTTCTGTTTTGTATTTTCTTTGACTAGTCTTATAACAGTCCCAGTCACTTTCGAGTCTTGTTCTTTTAGCAGCATTGAAAAGATTTCTTGTTTCTTTTCTAATGTTGATTAGTTCTGTTGTCCACCACTGGGGTTTACTGTTTTTCTTCACAGTTGTTTTGATTGGACAACTGGTTTCAAACGCCTTACGCAGAGTCTCAGTGAGATTCTATGTTGCCTTCTCTAGACTGTCTGGTCCCAGAATGGCGTTGGTGTTAACGTGCTTGATGTTATTACTGATTTCCCTATTGAAGATAAGCCAGTCTGTACGCCTGTTATTTCTAAAGGGTTTGTGCTGTCTATCAACGTTAGGGATTTTAAATTCTATGAGACGATGTTCAGAAAAGGAAGGTTCTTCTAAAACCCTCCAATGATCAATTTGACAGGAGTCAGAATTATTTGAGAGGGTATTATCTAGCACCTCTTTCCAATTTTTTGTGACAAATTGTAGATTGTTATCTATGATAAATTGAAAAAGGGATTCACCTCTAGTATTTGTATCGGTGCTCCCCCATTGTACATGATGTGCATTGGAGTCGCACCCTAGTATAATATTGAAATTTTTCTTACTTGCGAATGTTACTACTTCATTTGTTATATCCGCTGGTGGTCCTTCCACTCCATCATAGGGCATATATGTGGATGTTATAATGAGCGTTGGGTGCTCCTTGCGTTCTAAAATGACCGCGGTCTGGTCGATGTTGCTGTAAGATGTTAGAAGAAAGAGATTAAACCGTTTTCTAGCTAATATACAGGTTCTGGGATTACTATTTAGGCTGTCAAGATTTGACTTGTACAGCATGAGGTCTTTGGAGTGCAGGCCCTTGTTCATGCCACCTACTTTCCAGGGTTCTTGGATTTCAGGGCCATGTCGAATTGTCTACTCTCCATGAGGTAGACCAGGTTGGCGCTGGCGGCTTTACTATGTTGAAGATTGATTTGTAAGATTTTCAATTCCATATACATAATACTAAAGATTTGTTCATCGCCCTACTAACCTGTTTTCTTTTATTGGATGTCAATCTAAGTTTGCATCTGGTGATCCCGACGCGCACTTTGAAATCCACTTTCCTCAGTAGTGGTATAGATTTATGGACTAGTCTAACCGTTACCTCGGTCCTCGGTGCCTTCCTTGGTTTTTTCGCACTTGATGACTTCCCATTCCTGGACTAGGAGATCACTGTTGAGTGATGTGATATACCTCTCCAGGCGATCATTGGGAAGTGTGGGGCCTTTGACCAAAAGTATGCCTATTGGTCTGGAGATGTTTTTGATCTCCTTGACATCAATAAGGCGAAAATTCGCATTTTGCCATGGTGCAGAGGTGCTGCTCGTGAATTCCTGAAGCCATTTGAGTGTGGCGTAATTTTCACAATTCATCACTTTGAACCCATGGATGGTTGTTAGATTTCCGAAAAGTGGGGGGGGGGCCTGTTTTTGACGATGGCCTCATTTACTTCTTCTAGGATTCGGAAAACTATACTTCCACTAATTACAATTATTACACAAATTGGTCAGTAAATAAACTCAAAAAAAAAATAGGAAAATAAAATAAATTTTGGTTTAATTTACAAACCTATTTAAATATTAAAATATAAAATCTATGAATACCTACACTCAAAAAAAGGGAAATATAAAAAGTAAAAAAAAGGAACAACATTACAAAACGGTGTACTTACCTGCTGAAAAATTAATACTTACCTGCCTAAAGAAAAATTAAATAAAAATAAAAAAAATAGAAAAACAAAAAAACCAGTGATATTCACCTGCCGAAAGAAAAATTAAACCAGTGTACTTACCTGCTGAAAAATTAATTAAAAATATAGAAAAGAAAAAACCAGTGACACTTACCTGCTGAAAAAAATTAATAAAAAAACCAATAGAAAAGATACTTACCTACAAAAAAAAAGGAAAATCGGAAATTACAAATTATAAAACAAACAATACCTACCTACCTACTTACCTGTGATGAGGACCCCTTTCCATTCGAATCTTCATCGTACTTACCTGGAAGATCATCAACCGGAACAACCCCGTGAAATGTATCCCTTGTGATACTCACCTCCCTACCTTTCGATTTTCTGTGTGCCTCCCCCTTTTCCTAATTGTACCATCTATCTTGCCTTGTCCGACGTGGTGTATACGTGTAAATTATAAAATTTTTATAATAAAAAAAGGAGAGTTTATAAAAAAAGATAGTGTGGGCCTTATAAATTATAATTAACCAAACAAATTGAATCTGAAAAAAAAAATAGAAAAAACAATATATATAGAAATAAAATAAAGAATTTTAAAATTAATCGAAAAAAAAAATTAAGAATAGAGTAAAAGAAAGTATCATCGAAACATATCAAAATAATTGTTTATTTTTGTTTGTTAATTTGTTTATTTCCCAGTGAAAAATAAAAAAAAGAAGGAAACCAAGGTGGTGCACTACATTAGCGGCAACGAATCCAAGTAAGTCAATTAAGTATATTTATTATCAAAATATTTTAATTTGTTTTGTTGGAACACTTTTGGGGGGGTTTTATCATAATAAAAACAAAAAATAAATATATAAAAACTAAATAAAAAAAAGTAAATCTCATTTAAATAGTAACATTTAAAAAGAAATGCTTTTGAAAAGAAACAATATAAAACATATAAACAAATTTTATTAGATTATATTACATGGTTGCCAACTAACAACAATAAATACATATTATAAATATTTTTTAGATAGTTTTTGTTTTGTTTTCCAAACTAAATTTAAATATATAGCTAAATATAATTTTTTTTGAATTTGATTGTTATTTTTCGCCCATAATAAAATTGTATCTAAAATTGATCTTCCCTCTTTTTATCGTCCATTGAGCGGTATGGATTGAGTGAAATTGTGTTAAGTTATTGGGAAGTGGAATTCTTTTTTTTTTATTTGCTTTGTATTTTCATTTAGAATAGCATGAAGCACTACAACCTAAGTCAGAGGTGGGGTGACACGCTGAAGGATGACGATGGTGAAGATAAGGATCTGGTAAGCTGGAACCTTTATCCGGTTAGGGGCTACTGCATAATACGGAGGAAGCAGTAGCCAAGGTATGGTGACCTAGGTCACATAGGGTGGGATAAAACCTCCAAATAAGGGTCTTTAACAACTTTAACTCTCCCCCTATCGGAATCACACACCCCTGCTTCCCACTTTGAAGAGTTCGGGCTCAACGATTTTTTTTTATTGTTGAACCCCCGATTCTACGTTCGTACACTCTCCGGCATGAAGTTGCGTAACAACGGTTCAGTGCTACGGTAGCAAGAACCCCACCCACCGACGAGCTAGATCGTGCTAAAAGCAAGCATGCCAAGCTGCCGTAGCCTGAACACCCTCTCCTTCCTGCTGCCCAGATCAGCCTCATGCATCTGTAGGCATGGGGTTGTAACGGTGGTATAGGACGGAGAGGTCGGATTATCTTGGGAATCCAACCGATATCACCAGCGGTTCGTTACAGGCTATACAAAAATCGATCATTGTTACACCTCCTTCAATGCAATTTGACTTACTTTTTATTCAATGAAGTAAACTTGTATCTCTTTTCAATATAAAGGTTTTTGGTCTGAAAAATATCAAATTATATTAAGTATCAAAACAATTAACAAAAACTTACTCTTAAAATCCGAAACCCATTATTTTGCAAAATTGATTGTCATTTTTGACAGGTCACAAAAATTCCATAAGTTTCTTTTTAGCCCAATCCCCCATTTTGCTTTTTTTCCCCACTCACATGTATTCACCGATAGCGAATTTGAGAGAGTTCACCTCGAATTTGAGAGAGTTCACCTCGAATAAAATTTGAGGGTGTTTCAGGTAGGACGGGTACCGGTCGGGACTCTAGATAATATATTTCCTCTATGGGTCTGATTAAGATGAAAAACGTCACGCAACTAATATCTCTCAAACATGTTTGTGTAGTGTGTGGCGAAACTATGTTTGCTCAAACACACGTTGGAACAAACGTGTTTGCCTTGGGCCTTTGGGCCTTATAAGCAGGCACTTAATCTCTTACACAGATACAGTGTGCAATAAGAAAACCTGCACACTCTGACCCATATGATTCCGTATAAATAAGTTTTTTTTAAATATCTCCCATGTTAGTTCCGATACTCAGTGTGTAAAAAAGAAAACTTGCACATCCATTGAACATTTGTAGTAGTAGGCAACCTACCTGCTCTCTTTTTTCGGAGGCATTTTTTTGTTGTTTTTTTTTGTAGATAAGAACTCGCATACAGAGGTACGATGCATAATACAAAACCTGCACGTTCTAGCCCAAATGATTCAAAATGTATAAGTATTTTGCTTTGTCATACTCTTCATGTTAATTTTGGGACTCAGTGTGCATGAAATAAATCTTGCACATATGAGATGGCATGGAACTTTTTTGTGTTGAGATTTTTTCTTTTTTTCTCTTGTACGAAAAGGGTGAAAGTAGTACATATTTGTTTGCGCAAAATCAGATTACATTTTCTTGCCCCTGGTAATGCGCCCCCAGAATTTTGCGCCCTGTGCATTTGCACATCTTGCACATATGCTTTGTCCGGCCCTGCCTGTTTCATGTATTATTGTGTATGTATATTTTTCTTCATTTTATCAAGTTTAGTGAGTATTTTTTCTATATGAAATTTTAATCACGGTTATATATTTAAAAAAAAAATAAGTTTTGAAAAGGCATCCAATTTGTCATTTTTTCCTTTGAAATTATCTTCCACAAGCAAACAAAGTTCGCAGTTCTTGAAAACTCCACTGCATGATGATTTAGCTAACTGTAAACGATATTAACAACTTAAAGTATTTTGCTTAATCCATGTGGTATCCCTCATTATCCTAGAAAAAATGTCTTGTCATTTTAACTTCAAAGAGTTATTTTTTTTATAATTGAAGATGAGCTATAATTGTTTTGTTTTTAATAAGGAAAATGTTTGTGGAGGATAAAGATTTCGAAATATTAGAGGACTTAGCTTTGTGCAGAAAAGTGTGTTGTCTTAAGTACCGAGCGAATCCCATGGGTGATGGAGAACTTTACTCTAAATAAACGTTTGACAAAGTAACAATTCGGTTCTTGGTTGAAAAAAAAACTAAAATGCCTAAAACTGAATTACAAATAGTAATAAGCTTAGTTTTCGCGGGAATTACTAGTATGTAGGTATGTGATAGTATCATTTTTATTTTTGTGGAGAATTTCGATTTTGTTGTTATTAAAAAAAGACAAACCGGATTTAATTTAAGTACCTACATATATAGATTTATTTTAGCGAAAACTGAGAAAACTCATCTACTATTGGGAAAGCGAAATTCCAGACAGATAGGAAGAAGTCGTTAATTCAAAAATGTCTTATGTTACAACACGAGCGCTATCGTGCTATTGAAACTTGAACTAAACTAATGTTAAGGCGCAGACGCATATCTTATAACTTTAATAGGTTTATAATATTCCTGCCAACATGTTATTGTTATTATTATTATTATAAGCTTCACCTCAGTTTGTTGATTGCATTTATTGATATTTACAATTTTGTTAACTAAAAATTTTTAAAATTTAAAAACTTACAATATTACAATCTTGCAATTATTATATATCTAAAAATTGTATAGGTATTGAATTTAAAAATATTTTTTTTTTATTATTATTATTATATAAGCTTTTATTGCCTTATCATTTTAAATACAATTAGATACATCTATAGATACAATTTTTTTTTTTAATTTTTAATTAGAATTTTACAAATTATTTGATATAATGATACAAATTACAAATATAGAATTATTAATTAGATAATGAAATCTAATTAATAATTAAAAATAAAATAGTTAGGTAAAATTATCCATGTGTCTCTATTTTTGTCTTCGTTGGTTTTGTGTTTATTTGTGAATGATTGTCACTCCATCTTTTATTGGGTTAACGACCCAATTTGTTTTTTAGTCTAAATTTCGTTGTCATTTTTGTCCATCTTTGGTCCCGAAGTCTATGAACATGATCTGCCCAGCTCGATTTTAGCCTTGTTGTTCTATTTATGACGTCTATAATTCCGCTTCTATTGCGAATATCTTCCTTTCGTATTCGTACCCTTTGACTTGGTCGTATGTTCAGAATTTTAATTTCCACTTTGATCTGACATATCCTTAGTGGGTCAAGTGTTTTTGCAGTCAAGCTCATTGTTTGTAGTCCGTAAGTAAGGATCGGTTGAATAGCAGAGTCGAAGATATATTTCATTTTGTCTGCACTTGGGTCCAATTGTAAAATATGTTTAAGGCTCCATAATTGTTTTCAGCTATTTTGTATGCGTCTGTTAATTTCATTATTTTCTTGTTTTTAAATGGTTATATGTAATATTCTACGGACTCAATTTTGTCTTCGTCCAACGTTATATCGTCTTTTGTGTGATTTGTTATGACTTTAGTTTTCGATTTGTTTATTTGAAGTTCATAATTTTTATGCTCGGTAGTTAGTACCGTCAACATGTCATGAATGTGTGTAGCTTTTGTAGAAACAAGAACTATATCGTCTGCAAAGCAGTGAATTGAATGGCCCAGTCTACAGTTGGGAATTCAAATTAATAGGTCCGTTTAGGTTTGTTCGCTTTGTTTATTTTCACGAACTGTCACTGTTGAAACATGTTCGGATAGCCATTATTTAATAAAAGGGAATTAGAAATTTACTGAATAAATATCAAAAAACCGTCTGCTTAGTAAAATAATAAGCTCTTAACAATAGTTTGTTTAAAATTGTGCGCCAATTTTTTTCTCTTGGGAAAGAAATATGTCCCTTCTATCTGTTTGTTTCTGTGTATTTTCTTCTTTGTTGCTTTTTTTCTGTCATCTTAAATCAAGCACAGACAAAGCAAATACAAAACATGGTGCTAGCTATGTAATCTTAATCTATGTATACAAGCTAACGTATACAAATACCCAACAAATGTAAAATCTAATAAAAATGGAAACATTTATAAAACTGTCCCTACCTCTTAAACGGGTAAGCTTGTTTTTGACCCCTCCGCAAAATACCGTTATCAATTTTCTGGCGCCTATGTTATTTTATTGTAAAAAGATTAATTGATTTCTTCTTTTGTACATAAAAGCGGAAAGTATCAAATAAAACGTAACTACAACTTTCGAGGTAGGTACCAATAAAACAATTATTCCTTTCACATTATTCGCTACCACAATCAAAACAGATATTGTATATTGGTATACGTACATAAATACCTACAACGCACACTGTTTTTTTCTTTGCCACTTGCTATTGTTTTTTTTTTCTCAACTTAGGTCACTTGAGCGTGTGATTGATCTTAAAAATATAATAATTTTTTCTTTGAATCTTTTTGTATACAAAAAATTATGACAAACAAAACTCCTGAATATGACGCTCAGTTTCAAGAAAATCTATCTATTTTAAATCTTTTCATTTTGAATTACAAATTTGATGTCATGTTTCAGATATATGTATGTACATATATGTATGTAGGTACATTTATCTGCATGTACAAATAAGTATGTATGCCCACCTGACCGGAAAAATCTTACATATTGCTTTTACTAGAGTGGAAATTTTCATAGAATATGAATGGAAATACCTTACCTTCATGCTTTTTTTGGGGATGAACAACCCTTGTGTAAATCAACTATCTAAAATATCAATAAACTTTTGATTAACCTTACGCTTTTGTTTAAAGTTGAAGGTTGATAGCTTTTTAGAATCACGTCTATTAAAAATAACTTACATTGTAGGATTGATACAAACAAAATGGCACAAACGCGACAACCTTAAACATTTACATCATGAATCATCTTGACTATATTTTGTGGTCAACACCAAGTTCTATATTAAGAAATGAATAATCTTCATTACTGTAGTTTATAACAAAATATTTGTTGAGCTGAAAGTTAACACGGGAGAAATGTTAAAGAATTTGTGAGACTCCAAAACGATTTGGTTATTGCATACATACATATACACACAATAGAGTTTATCTGCCTCAGAAATTTGTTTGAGTTTTCTGAGTTTGAGTTTTCTTTTCCCTCTTGTCTCTTGTATCGCTGTTATGTCAGCCTAGTAAATTGACAGGGTATTGGCTAGCTGCTCTGCAGCTCGAGCTTTATTGAGTGATCCGTGATTCCGTTCTATAAGAAAATTGGTAAATCGTTTTTACCTTTTCTTTCCCGTGGTTGTCGTCTTGAAATTAGTCCATTTCCAAGCCTTTTTGTTGATCATGTAATGAGTTTTTTTTTACTGGACAGGTTATCAGCCTGAGCTTTGATATGTCGTGGAAAAGCATGTTGTTGACAACCAAAATGACAATAGTGAACAATTTGTTTATTCCTGCAATGCCAACAGCCTTGTTATTGAAAAGACCAGGTCTTAAAATAAAATTGAAGACACAGTTAGCTGGTTTTTGACTCACACGTAAGCAAATTCTAACCAATACAAAATTTGCGATCAGATGACGTTCTAGAATGTTCACAACGTCTGTAATAGAAGAGGTGCAGACATAAGAGTGGTCTAAAAAAACAACCACCATTTGGTTGCTACGGAAATATTGTGAACAGCTGCAGCTTGGAGATCTCAAGAAAATTCTCGAATGCCCAAGTTTGATACAGATGGATTTGTTGAACGCGCAGTCAGTTAACAACTAGAGGAACACCTTTCAAAGGATTAAACGCAATCAGCTGAACCACCTCCACTGGGGTGCTGCAAAAAATGAATGATGCGTGACGATGAAAGTGTAGTCGGTCGAGCACGACGAAGAAGTAGTGCTTGGCTTTCCGAACAAACTCGGGCAAGGATCAAATGGTCCAGCTTAAACTTTAGGCAAGTGGTACGTTCGGAATGAAATATCGTTCCGTCCACAAAACGTGCTATATCCGGCCCATCTTCCAATTTGTTTGACAGGTTTTATGCTTACTAGTTAACTTAGTAGAAGAATCGAGTAATAAATTTCTTTTCCTCCAAGCCGTCAACCGAAGCAGTCACTAACAAATAAATAAGAATAGGATTTGAGTTAAGAGACTAAACCTCAGTATTCTTCTTAGTTGAGCTTCACTAAACCTTATTTTACGCTCACGACGAAAATAAAAAGGAAATAGGTAAGCTTAGGCCTGATTTTTTATTTTAAGAAAGAAATAAGTTTTCTTAAAGAAAAATTGTGTCTTCAGAAAACAAGATTAAATGGACCGTAGGCTGACAATTGTGCTCCATTAGGAGCGAAAACAAACACGAGGTCTGGTCTTAAGAAAAATATTTGGTTGTCCAAAAATTTGGTCTACCATTAATACAAGAACTGGTAAGATTAGATATTCAGTAATGTTGAATTTCCAGCAATTTATATCGTCATAATGGTTAGGTACGACAAATCATCCACGTTGGCCCATGGCCAAAAGTTTTCGTTCGTGGGCGAAAAATACCAACCAAGAAGGACTGATAGAAATTTACCCAGAGCAGAAATTCTATCTCGGAAATCTTAATCTCAATTTACTCGGGGTTTCGCAAAATCTTTCATCACGGAAAGGGCACAAGCGCTCCCAGAAAGAAAGGAGTGAAAGGGCACAAGCGCCAAATTAAAAGTTCCAGATCCACATATATAAAAACAACAACAAAATTAGAGAAACCCAACCTAAAAATATTAATTATTAATAAAATAGTGATACCATAAATGGCTAAAAGACTTTTTGGAGTAAGATAAAAAAATAGAAAATATAAAAAAAAGGCAGTGATAACAGAGAAAATAAATGATTAGAGTAAGTTAGAAAGAAATAATTGTGAAAAGAAAGAGAAAGTATGATAAGCAAACAAAAAGTTAATAACCAGAAAAAAATAATAATTAATTAAGATATGAAAAAAAATTGTACCATCCCATCCATCGTGATTTAAAATTTAAGATTTTGTTTTGTTAATTGATCAAATCTTAAATCCATGCAGTGTCATCATTCTTAAAAATTTAGTCATCGTTTAGCATAAACATACGTGGTCACCAAAATGCTGTGCACAGAATTCTGGATACCGGTAAGTGTTTTTTGTTTTCTTTTTTAAATTCTGCTTAAACAAATTTGAATTGATTTAAAGAAATGATAAAAAGAATGAAATTGGATTGAAAAAAAAAATAAAATGATAGATAGAGACAAACGTTTAGTTATGTGTAAGTTGCATTAAAAAAAAAGTAAATTACAGACATACATAATAATGAAAGAAATGAAAACAAAACGAAAGTATTTTTGTTCCTTTGAAATAATTGACATTTCAAGTTAAATTGAGTTTCATATAAAGAAAGCTTTATAAGGATCAGATTCAAGATCTCGAAGGATCTTTTAATTTACAACTTTATCGATGCATGGGAATGATTTCAATTATTGTTTTTATTTCCATGTTTAATTTTAAGAATTGCCACTTGAATTTTTGTGTGGAATAAAATGTGTGAGTGATGCTTTTAACATAGGCTAATGAAATTAATCCGTGTCGTTTAGATTTTTTTTGAACATTTGAGTGGTCCGACAACTAAGCAATGTTGTTGTTCATTTTTTTTTTTTGAGTAAGAATGAAAGCTCTATTGAGTCATATTGAATTATCGTTGTCGTAAGTGAACAAGTTTATTATGGAGATTTAAGAAATTATTTTGGGAAGTGGATTCGTAGAGATAAAAGAAGAGAAAGATGACGTTTCAAATATTGTAAGGGAAATTCAATGATTTTCCCCTTTCAAATGAGGGCTGTTGCAGATATTTTTATTTTTTTTTGAGCAAAGCAATGGCGTAGGAGTGTTCATTCGAGTTAATTCTGGTTTGAATACTATTAAGGGTGGATAAAGAAGCTCAGAGAACGCGATCATCTTTGTCCTCCACTCAGTATGCATGTCGAAAGCTTCGCTATTGGAATCTAAATTCGGGCCTCACCATTTTAAAGATGGAAATTATACCAGTCGAGTTACATCGGAGACTTAGGCCTGCAAAAAGGTAACATCGTCATTCGCGCGTAACAAGATCCCCCCATCGTTTGTTTGTTGTTCAAGGCAACATGCAAGGATATTTTCGAAGTTCCTATTCTCATAAATACCAATGGTTTGATTTAAATTAAAATGCTACATACGTTACAACTAGAGTCTGCTCATCGCATGAGGAAAGTTCAAAGCAACGTTCGACTTGATAATTGTAACATTAGCTACCGAAACAGACAAAACTGCTTGTAGGTGTGATACTAGGACCACCTACAAAATTACTAAAGAACTCACTAATGGTTTAAAGTTCTAAAACACAGCTGCAAAAGACAAAAACGGATTTCTGCAAGAAAACTGGAGAGAAATATGCGTTCTTGCTGCAATGGTCAAGATTATACCAAAAATAGTAGGTACTGAAAGACCATTTCGAAGACCCTGAACAAGCAGTATTCTGCACAAAATATTCATTGTGTAGATATTATTAATTACTAATTGCGGATCATCATCACATTTCGTTGAATATCGATCACCACTTCACCTTGTTCATCGATTTAAAAAAGGCGTTCGACAGTGTCAATAAAGAATTTATTTGGCCTACTTTGCGCAGATAAATTGAATGTTTTCATCAAAGCTACCGCAACATTATGATAGATCTAAATGACACGTTTTGCATAAAGGAAGGATATTTGAAATTTAAAGTGGCGTAAAACAAAACTTCTATCCAGGTCAGGACAACCGGTACAGAATGCAAGTAGATTTTTAATATTTTGGGGCTATTGTCTATAGGGGTGACATGATTAAACTGGACGTTAACAGAAAATATCCATGAAGTTTATGCACATTACCACATCATGTTTTGGTTTTAAATTGTAAAAGATTATTTACTGTCATGAAACTATGCACTTTATGAGCAAGTTTACGTATGGTACATGTTGCTCCCCCTATTCGGCTAATGGCTAACCACTAAGCATTTCAAGCCTTACCTCGAGCAATTCATGGAATTATATAGCGACTATTAAAACATTGAGAAATACCTGAAGATTGGCGAAAAGGTATTATCTGCCCATACACGCCTTTAAGTTACTCTCCTCTATCCTACAAGAACACATATGCCCTAAAACTTTCATAGGATAATATCAGTGTCGCTTCATCCCATTCAAATGAACAACCGTTCAATTTTTTTACAACTTTACATATTTCTTCAAATTAAAAAGAAAACATAAGTATTTTGAAGAAAAATATGACAAAAACATTCATTTAAGTACAACAAACATTTCGATTAAGAAATAGATCGAATTTAAAAACACACATCCCAGCCTATTTCAAAATTGCTATTGTAAAAAAATCCACTCAATTTTCTTAAAAGTGCTTTCTCCATCTATTTATGTTCTTATCTGTAAAAAAAAATCTATTTGAAGTCTATATCTCACTGGTTCTTTAAATATGGCCATAGAAACGCAAACAAAGACATAACTTTAAAAACCTTTGATTTTGATTATAGTGACCTTTAATCCATCGAGAAAATTCAAAATTTTGGACCGATTACAATAACTGCTTAAGGGAAGTTAATATATATAAGTCTTGTAGATAACAGCCAGAAATACTTCTTGCATCGCCTAAGGAAACCCATAACTTGCGGCATTTTTGGCGACATCGCGTATGTGATCGTTCCACAAGATTATGGCAATGGGGGTATATCTCGCTTTAACGATACAGGACAGCATTAAATTCCACGCGGTTTTTAATCCCCATTGAACAATGCTGTGTAGGTCGGAATTTAATGAGCTTATCATATTTTGTCGTTGCAGTTCCACATCCGAAGAAGAGAGATGTGAGTCTGAAAACGAATATGAAAAGCTAAGAGTACTATCGTCAGCGAAACAATGTATTGGATTAGGTGTTGCAGACAGGGGATCATTAATAAAAATGAGAAAGAGTTGTAAAGTGTTGGAGATAGAACAGAGCCCTGGGGCACACCAGCATTTATTTTATGGTTTTCAGACTTGAATCCATTCAATACTACTTGTATTAAACGATCCGAAAGGTAATTACTAATCATACATTTTCGATAAGAGAGCCTGATCCCAAACCCTATCAAATGCTTTTGAAATATCTAGTGCAATAATCTTACTTTCTCCAAGTCGATGTAAAGATTTCCTCCACTGCTCGGTGAGATGAACCATGAGATCACCAGTGGACCTAATGCTTCGAAAGCCGTACTGACGGTCATTAAGAAGCTTTCGATCTTCAAGAAATTTCTTGAGCTGATAGCTAATCAGCGTTTCCATGACCTTGGAAAGAAGGGACGTAAGTGCAAATGGGTGGGTTACTAGAGGGTGAGGAAGATTCACCTTTTTTGGGAATGGGCTGGATAAATGCAGTTTTCCATCCTTTCGGAACAAGACCCGAGGAGTAGGACAGATGAAAAAGCTTACGCAGTGGTTTTGCCAGCGTTGAAGAACACCTCTTCAGAACAATATCGGGGATACCATCCGACCAGCGGATTTATGTGTGTTTAGATATCTTAGGACTCTTGCCACAGTACGAGTCGAAAAAAGATTGGTCCCTTAGAATCACTAACTCGTTCAAGTTCAGGTGGAGTCATAACACTCACTGGCAGCGTAGAATTGGTGGCGAACTGCCTAGCAAAGAGATTAGCTTTCTCTAAAGACCTAACAAAAGGAGTGTCATTGACAACGAGAGTAGGAACCGAGGAAGAGGAAGAATTCCTCATGTTTTTTACAAATGACCAAAAATTTGTACTGCCTTTGGGACATTGCAGTATTTTTTGCCGTAATTTTTGAGCATGTAAAAATTTGGTCCGTCGAATATGGGCATTGCAGGCCTTCCTGGCTTGTTTGAACTTTTTCCGGCTTTCCTCAGAAGGGTTGGCTTTATAGCAACGGAAACTTACTTCTTTGACCCTAATAACCTATTTACAGCTAGCATCAAACCATGCGTTTTCCTTAGGTCTGATGCTTTTAACTCGACCTTCCACGTCCGATATTCGGGTGGGCTCGTTGACCAGCTGAGTTAGGTGGTTTAACTCAGCGCAGATTTCAGCACACACTTCATCGGGTATTGTCTGGCCCGAATGTGCGAGGATAGGATGAAGCAGACAAAGCATCAAATTCACGAGAAGTTGATACTCTGTCTAAATTAGGGCTTCGATAAAGGAAGCAATAGTGAAGGATTTGCTTATTTACGGAAAATTTAAACCACATATAATTAAAAAAGGAATTGGTGCAAAGATCATATTGTGGTAAGAGCTGATAAGCAATACCATTCCTAATGTATATGACGAGGCCATGGTGGGAAAATAATAAAGGCACCAGGGTATACCCATGAATAAAAAATTCGGCAGGATCGGAATCTTCACCTACTTTCAGGGTTTCACTTAGTGCCAAAACAGCTGGCCTGTATGAAACAGTATGGCGGTATGCCAACAAAAAATGTGCCCTAAGCCCACGAATATTACAATAATCTACTCTGAATTGTCCAGTCATTGCAAATAAAAAAATGTCTAAAACCAATACAGATAGAAATGAGAAATAAAATTCACTGAATTGAAACACAGAATAATTATCAATATCCTTCACTGCTAGTGTTATGCCTTAGCAGTGACGAGAACCGATCCGATCCTGTGATGCAAAACAGTAAATTCAATTCAAATAATCTGCTGAAGCAAACACTAGCATATGCACCAATTCCAATTGTAATTGATACATAAACTAGGCTGTGCAACTGTGGAAGAAGGGGAAAGTAAGGATGGGATGGTACTCGCTGTGATGTGCTGTGCTGAGTGGATTATCATTTTTTTCAATTATTGGTGTGTTTTTTGTTGTTATTGGGTGGTGTGATTTCTTTATTGTTGTTTTATTTGGGGATGCACTATTGTTTTTTTTTTTTATGCTTTTTTTTTGGAACCACTTGTTTATTAATGTGTGATTTTTTGTTATGGTAAATTATTGTTTTTTTGTTTGTTTATTGAACTTTTCTGAGTGTATGTATAATTAAGTTGAGAATAAAAAATAAATAAAATGCTTCACGACACGAATTACAAACAACAAAAAAATAAAAAAGAAAGAGCACAGACAGAACGGAGACGCACAACACAGGGGCAACCTTCCCTAACAAAGGTTAACTGACAACTGGAAACATTCAACAAATGCTACTAAAATTTGCAGAAATTGATTTTCGGCTAAAAATCTCGTTTACAAAAATAGATTTTAAAATCAAACTGTTTCATCATATGCAAAATATTGTTGGTAATTTTTAGTTGCTTTCTTAGAAAAAGTCAACTGACTATTTCTTTAACAAAACACGCAACCTACAAAAACAACAAAAAAACTGACAAGAATTGGTTTTCGACTCAAGTATTAAGGGGGTATTCTAGTGTAGAGACATGAATTTCGCCCGGTTTTTGAAGCGTTGCGTTGTATAAAGGAAACAAAAAATATTTTTACTATACATTTTTTTATCATTTGTATATTGATTTGTTGTTCATACATAAAAAAATTAATAAAAAAAAAATAAAATTAACAAAGTTACAAGCAGTCAAAGTGAGGGGTCTAAATAAAAGAGGGTGTCCTGGCGTGCATCCTACCAACCTCCTGGTGATCTGAAAAACAAAAACCAGACGGATTCTTAATTATTATAGATTTCGCTATTGTTTCACCCTTGGATAAGTTATTTTTTTAAAAAATACTAAACGAGAAGTTATATTTTTGGGGCAAGGACCACACGATAAAGAGATGTATAAAGAACATCCTGTCCTCTATTAGAACTCGATATATCCTTACCGCCAGCTCGAAAAAAGTAGTTTCGAGAAAAACGCGTTCAGAGTTTTGAGACAAGTTTTCGACAATTTTACTTATAGAATGATACAGAATACGTACATATTTTTAAACACGTTGTCAGAGCTAGCACTTCCACTCAGTATAAAGGTTGCCACAAAAGTAACTTAAAATTAAACTAAAAGGACAAAACAGTTTCTATGACCTTCAAAACCAGTTTCTATGACCTTCAATTAACTTGTGAAATAATAGGAATATTAAAAAATCGTTTTAAACGCATATTCTTGAATGTTTAAACTTTGGAAATATGAAAAAAAAAAAATTTTGATTTTTTCAAAATTCTACACTAGAATACCCCCTTTTAAGAGAAAAAAGAAAAATGTTGCCTTCAAATTATTAATCTCACACAAAATATTGTTATGGACATTTTCTTAAAACTTCAAGCAAGACAAATCGACAGACGGAATGGGGAGTTATTAGTGTGGGTCGTATCACTTTTTACTTGCGACATAGAGGAACTACATTATGTATGTATGTATGTATATTGTATATGGCAAATTTTGCATTCGTGCAAAATTTCGAACTCGAGATTTTAATCAAACATGATATTACGATGGTAGAGAATTTAAAAAAAGTGGGTCCCGCGATTCCGTCCGGTCCGTTTTGTCTGTCTGTCCACGCTCCTACAGCCTTAACCATTGGGTCGATTGAGTTCAAACTTGGAAGTTACGGTTTTAAGCAGATTCGCGTCAGGCATTTTTTTTTCATTTTTTTTTTAAATCAAAACTAACAGTGGCCCCCATACAATATTTTTGGTCAAAGAACGAAAATTCGAATTTTCTCAAAAACAAACCGATAGATTTTTTTTTTAATTTTCTCCAAAATTTTATTTTTTAACGTGGCTTCTTTTAATAGGAAAAACATATTTTTGTATTTCTTAGAAAAGGTACAGCTCATAGAACCGTTTTTTTTGTTTTTTTAATTTTCTCAGCAACTTATGAACCGATTTCAATAATTTTTTTTTAATGAGCTCTTATATTGCCTTAACAATATTTGATTATCAAAAGTGCAATTTTTTTTTTTTGGATTTTTAAAAAATATTGAATTTTTTTTTTCAAAATTCTATATCTCAAAAACGGTTCAACATTTTTGTACGAATTTCAAATGTTTACAATCACTAAACAACTGCATACCAAAAATATTTTTAGAATAAAATAGAACAATTTTACATATAAAAAATTAATTTAAAAAAAAACCGCTCTAACGATTTTCGAAAAAAAAATTGAAAAATCAAGGATTTTTTGATTTATAAAATGGCATTTAAATTTTTGAAAACAAACTTATTTTTCATGTAAGATTTTGAATCTTAAAATAGTTTTTTTTTAAAATTATTTTAACTGTATCCCATCTCACCAGATCAAATCCTGTGCATGAGCCCGAAAGAGCGCATTATTTGACAAAATTTTAATTACATTCCTATCTTTTATCCAAATTAATGCATTTGGTACACATTTATGTATTTTTATAACTATAACTATTGTAAATACCAACGATGGCCGTGTAGCATCGGATTAACGAATATGATGAATTTAACGGAAAAAATAAACTGAACGTAATAACTCCATGTTTGCGCTGAAAACTTGTAGGAAAGAAGGAATGTGATTGGATTGTAGTAAGTTCCTTCTACCTACCAATAACATTCCTTCATTATCGTCATAAACATGTCCTTATCTATCTATCTGCATAAAGCTGAGCACGCCAATGAACTATTCTTTATTCGTTTTAGGCAACTACCTAACTACACAACCAATAGGCGATCGCTTTACAATTTAAACATTTATGGTTTGCCTCTTTCTAATTTCAGATAAAGTATTTTCCATCCTGGTTCTTCTAATATGAAATTAAAATAAAGCTATCCAAAGGAAAAAAGCTTTGAAGAAACAAGTTGAATCTTTGTATATGAATCGCATCGTAGCTTTATACATAATACAAACCATTTTTCATATACAAAGATCGTACACAAGTAAAAGCAGACTTATGAATGTAAATAAAAACAAATATCGGTAAAAGATCCTAAACAGCTGACGTAAGCATGCAAAAATGTCTTTCATCTCCTTATTAGGCGCCAGTTATAGCTATAATTGAAATCGATCCGGAAAAATTTTTGAATCGATATTTGACGGTGTTTCCCTTTGATTAGAAATGAAAATTATATACTGATCGATCGGAAATCACACAAAGAATTTTTTTGACAAAAAAAAAGTGTAATTACGCATTTATTTTTCTCTAAATATGTATTTTTCTATTTTCCGGACGGAAATTAATTTTCCTGAACAGCTGATACTTTTATGTTCAAAAGTGAAACGAATTCCAATGACAGATTTCTGTCAGTACAAATTTTTCGGTGGCTTTCAATCAGGAAATTTTTTTCAATGACAGACATTTCTAATGATAGCTATAACCTATAAACGACCTGCCAAAAAATTCCAATGTTTGTTTTCAATGATGAAAACCAATGATAGCTATAACTGGCGCCTTAGATACAATATTAAGCCATTTTGTTTTACTTTTCTGTTTTTTATATAAAGTGCATTGACATAAAAAAAACAAAAACAAATTCTTCAACCTTCATATGGAAGATCTTTATGTGAAAACATATCCAAGGATAGATTTAAATAGAATGAAGAAAATTATTTTGACTTTTTGGGTGGAAAATTAATTATCTCCCTTATTCTGCTGGCTGCTTATGGGAATGGGTATAATATTTTTCTCTCGCTCCCGCTGAATTTCTCCACTTTCGATACTAACGACTCGGCATCTGGTCGCCCTAAAAGTTTCTGCTCATGAGAGCACTATTGTTTTCATATACAAAGATCGCGTTTTTTCGACAAATCAAATGGTATTTATATCTTTGAAGACAAACTTATTTTACAGTTATATTTTTATGTCTTATATAGGTACTTTTTTAAACAGACTCTTTGCATAAAGGAGCAAGTTTGTGCGACCCAGTCGTGCATTTTATTTTACTTGAAAAGTTAACACTTTGCCTGCGGCATAGTTTTTTGTCAAAAAGATTCCTTTTACTCTACTTATATCAGTGCTTAATGTTACTAATATTTTGTTTTTTTACTATAAAAAACGATTGTACGCGTAGCGTAGTTGATGTCAGCTTCATAGTACCTATGGTGTTTTTCCCGGATGCGGGGTGTGTGGAGGCATTGGGAGAGGTCAGAAAGTAATAAACATGTTGTCGACGATGCGTTGACGTCCGCCGCATAGAACAAATACGATTTGTCGACGACGCGTCGTCGACGTCAGCAGTCAAAGTGTTAAGACAAATTAATCTCTTCGATGTTTTGCAATAAATACAATAAATAACTCAACACCTACTCCCAAATTGGTATTAGGTACATACTTTTTGAAATTCTTTTATGGCCCAGTACAAAAATATAATGTGTATGTTTTCGCAGGCATCAATACCATTTTGTCAGTAAGGTTTCCACCGAAGCCTAGAAGGGAAGTTATTCTTTTAACAGATATCTCGAACACATCATTTTCGTATGATACCTATTCTGACGATATGTTGCTTTCACAAGCAATCTTCAATTTCATTCATTACAAACCAAAATCAACAAGTTTGTGTCGACACAAATCACTAGGTCAGCATTTTCCCCTTTCCATCCAACCGAGAGTAAACCACGCGCTCAACTTTCTCGATAAACTTTTTAAAAATATTCACGAAAAAGCTCCAACACAATCGGGGAAACAGAGAGTCATCTCTTTGTTCATTTGGTAATCTTACAACCAATGTCAATGTTCAATGTTGGTTTTACAAAATTTTGATTTAGTCCTGTACCGTTATTTGAAAAGGAATGTCGAAATAATGCAAGCATATTTTTTTTGTTCTTGTGTATCGCGTTTTGAGATTTATGAAAACTACCTACATACATAAAATACAAAAGCGTAGCGAATCAACTTGCTAATGGCCGATACATGAAATTTACAACGTGTTTTAATTGGAAACCAAAAAGATATATGTAGGTACAATTATATTTATAGTATCATCGGGTTAGTTTGCATTTTAAATTTTGAAATAGCAAATACCTAGTGTTGAAAATTAAGTGTGCGGAACAACATTATCCGCAGAATATGAACTTAATGCCCAGGTGTCGTGTGGGTTTGCTGCATATAATTGCAATTTAAATATTTTGTTGGTTCAAATGTGATTCGTTGAATATAATTTACTCCATATCCATATCATATTACTAGTTTCCTCTTAAATGCATTTGAAAAGTACTAAAAATTCCAGCCGCGAGCGTTCAGATAATTGTTGAAAATTGATTTTGTGGTTTTGCAAAAGTAGAATTAAATTTCATTTGTTTTCTAAGCAAAGTTCAATAAAAAAATAAATAAAAAATTTTATTGTAAACAAAACTGAATTTTAAAAATAAAGTAAATAAGATATATTTGAGAAAATTATGATACCTACGTAGATATTGAAAAGTGATTCGTTTCTTTGGCTGAAAACAGAATATTTTTTGTGAAGATATGTATATAATTAATTTTCATCTGATTGAATAAGCTTACATTTTTCTAATGACAAAGCCGCCCATCATTCGGTAAGTGACACAATGACATTTTTTTTCATTACATTGAACGAATTTGACAGTTGAAAGGGGTTGTTATATTAGCTATCTACACATATACAAAAAATATTTGAACACATCAAAAAACAAATAATACAAAAATCCGTAGAAAATGTTTCATTTGATTGACAATTTTATTTAACGCAAGATATACATACATACATATGTACGTAGTGGCTATAGATATTTTGCAAATTACTTTTTTAAAATTGTTTTTCACTTCACAATAATTGTTCCATCATGAAATTTCGTCTCATTTGGGTGTTTTGAAAGTCCAGAAATGCATCACAAACTTATAAAACATACAATGGGCTGAAAGTTTAAAAAAAGAGGCTGGGATGCGACGCACACTGATAACTTTCCACACCGTCTGTCGATTTGTCTTTCTTAAGACTTAACAAAATATTCATAACAATATTTTGTGTGAGATAAATAATTTGTAGTCAATATTTCTTTCTTTTCTTTGTTCTCTTAATACTTGAATCGAAAACCATTTCTTGTCAGTTTTTTGTTGTTTTTGTGTTTTTTTTTTTTTAAGTTGTAATTTGAGTTTTTCCAAAAAAATTACTTAAAAATTCCAACAATATTTTGTGTATAAAATTATTGATTGAAAAATATGTTTTTGTTAACGAGTTTAGTCGAAAACCAATTTTTATAAATTTTAGTAGCATTTCTTGAAAATTTGTATTTCTTTTATAAACAATTGCAGATTGGTTGTTAAGAAAAATATCATACGTTAAAAACAGAATTAAGCACAGAATCAAATCATTTTCCTATATTTATTTAGGAGATATTTGAGTCAAAAATCAATTTTTACCAAGTTTAAGTAATGTTTAGGTTTTTATTTTTTGTAAAAAAAATTACCAGTGGCCTATTTCACCAACTTACAAATTGTAAATTACAAGTGCTTTTTTAACAAATTTGTAGAAAAATTTATTTTTTCTGTTTCATGAGATAATTGTTTTACAAAATTGTAGTTGTAGATTACAAAGGGAAATTTGTAGAAATGTCATTATTTGCGTTTCACCAAAACGTTTTTTTGTTTGTAGTTTACAAATACAAATTTGTAAAATAAATTTTTGTTTTGTAAGTTTGTGTTCCACCAAATCAAATATATTTACAATTTTGTTCAGTTTATTAAAATTTCTTACAATAGAAAGATGATGTGTAGATTTCATTACAATTTGTAATTTGCAATAAGAATATTGTCTGCAGTTTAAGAATGTCGTTACGTCGTCGCAGGCATTGTAGCACCGATAGCGATTTAAGTGACCATTTCGTGCAACATATATGTACGTAGACGAAGACAAATTTATCGACCGCGTATAAATTATGCAATTTCTGATACTTTTACATTCAATGAAAAGTTTCGCTTGAAACGTGTAAAGGCGGAGGAAATAATAGGACAAATTGCAAATGAGACTGAAAAAAACGTTTCATTGACACCGATGCAGCAATTTCTTATAGCTTTACACTGGCTTGGAAATGGAAACCAATATCATGGGATCGCAGATATGCACGGTGTATCTAAATCTACAGTTTGTAGATCGGTACATTGTGTTTGTGCGGCTATTGTTCATGTTTTTTTGAAAATAGTGTACGGTGGCCACAGGAATTCGAAAGCATTTGTGAAAGGTTCTATAATATTGCAGGTAAATACAATCTTCCTTAAAAACTTATGTATTTGAAATCAACACGTATTAACCTTGCAAGAAAAATTGTATGTTGTTTATTCATAGCTAACTCTGTTCTCTGTCCGCCGACTTACAAATTTGTCAAAAAAATTTTAGTTTACAAATCTGGAAATCAAACGGTGAAACGGTTTTTTTTTTTGTAATTGGAAATTACAATTTCCCATATTTTGTGTCTCTTTTCTTACAAATTTGTTGGATTGAATTTTGTAGTTTGTGAAACAGAAAATCAGTTTACAAATTTGTAATTGTAGTTTACAATTACAAATTTGTGATTGTAATTGTAATTTGGTGAAATAGACCACAGGTGGCAAAAACGTTACGTTATTCTTCGTTGCATGCAATCATTTCGGAAATCATTTTTTGTTCGTGAAATATTAGAGGTGACAATTATTATTTTTTCAGTTTTTTTTATTTATAAAAAACCGTAAATGGATTTTTCCAAAAATATACTTGTTTGGCATCACGCCACATATTTATGCTATACATATTATGGTACATCCGTATGTCTTTGCTTCCTAAAGCCTGTACGTTCGTACTTTCGTACAGTGAGGATAACCTTTTTTCGATGGCCATATCACCAGAATCAGTAGTGATATAGACTTCAAATACCTTTTGTTTTACAGATAATAACATCGAGATACCGAGCAGTTTTAATCAACAAAAAAAAACTGAACAAAAATATTTGTCACCTAGACTATTTTACGAACAAAAAATGATATTATTTCCAGAACAATGCTATTTAATGAAGAAGAGCGTTTTGACATGTGGTATAGTTTTCAGAGAAATGGAATTGACAATTTTATTTCTACGAAAAGTAAAATCCTTGATTTTCTGTTCAAATATCTTCAAAACAAATGCTCCATACTTACATCATCCATAATCATAGAAGAAAATAACGAAAATACATGTACATATGTATATGTATGTATGTATGTATGTTTGTATATACATATGTATGTAGAAAATAATTGTTGATATAATTTAAAATTTATTTCATCATATACAAAACATTGTTGTTAATGTTTGGCAAATTTTTAAAAGAAATTCAATTGATACTTTTTTACCAACTTAAGAACCTCAAAAGAAGAATTTATTTTCGGCTTGAATATATTGAGAAACAAATTATTATTTCAAATATTGTTGTTAACATTTAAACTAACCAAAAATAATCCTTCCAAAAATTCCACACTAATTTGATATAACGCCCCGAATATCTCCAAAAAACAACATAACATTAAGTATGTAGATACATACTTCAGGAAATAAAAAAAATGTTTCATGGAAAATTAATTTAAAGTATACACAATAATTTATTGGGGAAGGTCTTTAAGGGAAAGGTACTTATAAGATCAGATTTTTAAGAAATGTTCCTCAGAACTTTGATTCTCTTATACTTATCCTCATATAGAGTAATATATGCACACAAAGGTTAACAATTGGGGAGTTTCAAAGGCGAGAGCGTAGAACAAGTGAGCCTTAAATCCATTATGCACTTTTGTCCTATATAGACTTTTAGCCTTACACCAAAATATGACGCACTTGAGGTACCCAGGCTATTCTTAATGAAACCCTTTATTTCGTACAGAAAGTAAACATTAAATTAAGGGTGACCAGACCACCAATCAACGTTTCAGATAATTGGTTTCTGCCGTCATTCAACAGTGAAAATTGGTGACCAGATTTTCTCGTTTAGATTTGGATTTTTGATGACATTTCTCTCATGATTTTTTAACTATTAATAACTACACACAAGGGCATTTTAGTTTTTTTTACAATCTGTACAACTTTTTTCTAAAAGGATAGCGATATTTTTATTTTAAAACATTTGATTAAGACATCATCTTTTAATTTCCCACCATCAAATATTACTGCTTCTTTTTTGAGATTAAATACTGTAATATTCGGCTCGGTCCGACAATTAAAACTTATTCACACTTGTAAATAAAACACAATTTTTATTTTATTTAAATTGTTCCACTTATTTATTGAACACTTTCAATTATTACTTTTCAAACACAGTCTTTACTTTCAATTATTATTTTTAAACACAGTCTTTACTTTATCGCAGTTCACAACCAATAATCACCCGCTTCGCTTCCGAGCGCCTATTTATATAATGTACCTCAAAAAGGTTCGAGAAACTACTAGGTTGTTCTCGATGCTTAACGAAGCGAGTTCTCCTCTTAATCACTAGATGTTGCCCCTTTCGAGGTTCTTGTATGCGCTGAATGTTCTCGAATTGAGTTCTCCTCTTAGCCACTAGATGTTTCTCGATGCTTAACGAAGTGAGTTCTCCTCTTAATCACTAGATGCTTAACGAAGCGAGTTCTCCTCTTAGCCACTAGATGTTGCCCCTTATTCTAAATGTTTTATTCTACTATACACGATATTAAAAGAGATAAAGAGTGTATACACATTACAATAAGTTTTAATTTTGTACAATTTTTTCGAAATTATGCTAATGTACAGTTTGCATTCATTTATGAGAGTATTTACAAACTGTTATTTGCATATACTAGTCTCAAGCTCAAACAGGAAAAAATAAAATGCACGACTGGTTTTCACGAACTTGCTCATGTATCCAAACAGTCTGTTTAAAAATATTTCCTGTATTAAAAGATTTAAAAATGTACCTATAAAATAAGTTTTCTTCAAAAAATTTAAATGCCATTTAATAAAACAAAAAAAATCTTGATTCATTAATTTTTTTATCGTTAGAGCGGTTTTTAATTAATTTAAGAAAAATAACTTAATTAATTTAATAATTAAAATTAATTAAATTTATTAATTTTTGGCCAAAAACATTTGTATGGTGACTATCGTTTGTCTAAAAAAACATGAACAAATGCCTAACGCGAATCGGCTTAAAGCCTTGATTTCCATGTTTGAACTCATGTCATGTTTGATTATAGTTCCTATACGTCGCAAGCGAAAAAACGTTTGTGTGCATATGCAGATTTACATATTATGGTTTCTCGCAAGACCAAGAACTACGCCTGGTAGATTATCCGAACAAAAAGTTACCCCTAAATTTCTTTACATTACTAGTACTAAGTAAGGGACTAGTACGTCTAAAACTAGTGATAATTACAAATATTATTTTTGAAATATACAAAAAAGTGTACATCTATTTAAAAAAAATTCAATTGATTTCCTTGTTGCTGTTACTGTTCCGGTTTTATTTAAATTTAATTTTATTTATTATTTTGGTCAAACAGCATTTTGTGTGCACATACATATGTGTGTAAAAGTATGCTTATGTATGCATACATAAGTACATTGTGACTGTAATTAACTATGCACCTGGCTATTTCTCTAGTTCAAGTCCCTTAAAATGACTGTAAGAAAAGGTGAGACACAAAACAGTAAGCTGCATGTGTCAATGATATTAATGACATCGATAATTTTTAAGGTCCTCAAATATGTTGTCAAACAACTTGTAACCGGTGAAGCCTTTTAATACTTGGATTTTGATTGTATGTATTTACGGTATTCCAAGAAATATGTATATATTTATACACATATGTATGTATGCATTCTGAAAAATATTTTTTTTTTGGAAATACGTACGATTGTTTTATATTGTATAGTTTATTTGTTATTAATATTTGCCAAAAATTAACGTATATCAAATCGCCTATGTATTTCTATAACATTTATTGCATAGACTTTTGCTAGCTTCCTTAGTTGACCTCCAATGTTCTTATTCTCAACCATTTTTCCCAACGCTCACACTATGTCTGTGATATATTAAGGGCATACAAAACACTATACCTACCCTATTTGTGTTTGTACACCCGCACATGCAGACATATCCCTCAGAACTAATTATTTTTATTTAAGGAACCTTGAAACTTCAAGAAATGTCAACATCTTAAATTTGACAAATTACACTAACTTCCTCTGAAAAGTTAGAAATATGTTAATATCAAGGCAAATTCATCCCTTGATTTAATTAAACGTCGCGTCGGTCTAAGCAATCCTTGAAACCTTAATTCACTAAATCTTTATACATAACTTTCGTTAGGCCCCTCTTTAAAAACGCTAACCAAGTCTGGTCTCTCCATAAGAACTCAAAAAATCGAACCTAGGTATAGATACGACACAGATTTATACTAGTTAGACTCTGCTGTCTTCCTTGGTTTGGTTCTCTAAGTTCATAACTTTATTTAGTCCGTTTTAAACTTATTACTTTAAAAAGAGGCTGGGATGCGGCCCACACTGATAACTTCCCATCCCGTCTGCTGATTTGTCTTACTTAAAAGCTTTGTAAATATGTTTTCGTGTTTTGTTAAAAAATTGTCAGTTGAATTTTTCTAAAAAAATAACTAAAAATTAACAACAATATTTTGCATATGATGAAATTGTTTTATTTCAAAATCTATTTTTGTTAACGAGATTTTTAGCCGAAAACCAATTTTTACCAATTTTAGTAGCATTTGCGTACTATTTTTAGTAGACTTAATTTTTTTTATGAAAAAACTGACAGTTGAATTTCTATAAAAAATTTAATGAATGCCGAAAACAATATTATCTGTAAAATCAAATTAGTTTGCAGACGATATTTTTAATTTTTGAAAAGATATTTGAGACAAAAGTAAATTTTTACCAAGTTTTAGTATTATTTTTTTTTAGGTTTCTCTTTTTTGTAAGAAAACTATCAATTCGATTTTTCTCAAAATTTTACCAGATGTCAAAAACATTATTCTTCATTGCATACAATTATTTTGGAGATAAAATCATTTTTTGTTCGTAAAACATTCGAGGTGACAATTATTTTGTTTTATTTTTTTTGATTTATTAAAAAAAAACATTGATTGGATTTTATCCCAAAAATATACTTGTTTGGTATCACGTTACAATTGTTCGTGAGATATTTTGGGTTTAGCAACTTTTTATTTCTTTTTTTTTAAATTGCTTTGGTAAAAAAACAACCCACTTAATTTTTTTTGTGAGTCCTTTCTGTATCTTTCTGTGTTATTATCTGTATAACAACATTTATTTGGAGTCAATGTCTCTACTGGTTCTTGAACTATGGAAGACGAAAAAAACTTCCCGAACTTACGGACGTACGAACGTATGTACGTACACGCGCACGCACAGAGACGTCTCTCTAAAAGTCTTTTATTTGGACTGTAGAGACCTTGAAACGTCGAGAACGTCGAGAAATGTCAACATTTGCAAATCGATAAATCGGACCGATTACAATAACTTCCTATGGGAAGTTAAAAACCCACCAAAAACCGGTTCGAAGTCGTTGATAATCTCTTTCTGTACCAGCTTTTAACAAGGATCATATAGGCACGTCCTTTTGTCTAAAGCAAATTTCCATTTATACTAATCCACGAAACATCCAGCATGCTTCTTTCTTTTGTCTATCACTGTACAAATTACACCTTATAGCTAACAACAACAAAATGGACTTCCATATCAGTGCTTCTCCAATAAAATACAATCTCAAAAAATGTATCTAGGACCGCTAAACTGCCCCAAAAATAATTAATTGAGATTTATGTTTTTATTTTATTTTTCATTAAAAATACTAATATAAAATGAAACGAAGAAACAGGTTGCGCAACTCTACTATGTAAAACAGTTTTTTGTTGATTTCTTCAATTTGACATTTGTCTACCAGTCATTAAAGCTAATTAACTCATTTAAATTCTACACTTTTATTAGAATTAAGTTGTACTAAAAGTCCCATTCTACATTTCCATTGTAAGAACCGTTTGTGTCCTTATATTTGTTTGTGTTTTTGACATTTTTTTATGTTAAACGCTAAAATTTTGTTTAATGCGTCATATATTTTATGTATATAAGAAATACTAATGTAATAAAAACTCTTCGAAATAATTATTAATTTAATTTTTATTTATTTTTTGGTTTCAAAAACATTACATAGCTCTTTTTTACCCGTTTCCATTTGTCCCTCTTATTTTGACATTCAAAGCTTAAATTTTAACAACAGATACCTATCTCCTCTTTAATAATAATATTAATTTGTGCTAAAGGGCCTTACACTAATCCATTCAGTGTATTTTTCATAAAATCAATTTAAAAAGAAAGCGAACAATTTAGTTGATCCCGAAACAATTAAGCTTTCGACATTATTTATTAACAAATTTTTTGAATTAATAAAAACTGAAATATCTGGAAAACAAGGAAATACATATATTGATTTCAAGATTATTTCATTTTATAGCAAAAATTATGTCAAACATTGGTAAACATTTTATACAACTCTAATTGAGATTTTTCTTACAAAAAATAAAAACCCACACTGAAAATAAATATCTATGGCGGACAAAATGCTAAAGCACAAGCGAATGTTTGAATTAAATCTGGAATAATGGAGTCATTAAATTCAACTGAGATTCAAGCCAATGGGACTTAAATTGACTCAATGGAAACAATGATTTTAAGTGTGAAGAAATCATGACTTCGTCTTTAGCAAAAAGGTGACCGATTCGATACAAAATTTTTCCATATGAATTTGAATTAGTCGCAGTGTTCATCCGCTTTCTTTGTTTCTTTGTAACTGAGTTCATTTATCAATTTTATTGTTCTTCTATTATTCTGTAACCTTTAAGAAAAGAGAACATTTCGCTCCAAATAAAATTACTACCTAACCTATACAGATTTATATTTGTACCTAGTTTTTCTCAACTGGTTTATTCCATGTTCGTTTGTGTGTATAACGAAACATAAATGAGGCATAGGTATCTTTTGAAATCTCAGAATATACATTAACTCATCATGATAAGACAATTCAGCTTTTCTTTGTTTATTAGAGTTCACTGAATCAAGTGAAAAATAAAAAACATTTTATATAGAAGCGTGGGTACACATTATATTGAAAAATAAAATAAAATCAAAAACTGTATTAATGAAAATAATTCAAAATGAATACAATACTTTACGGTGCGTTATTACAATTTGAGTATTTTTTTACCCTCGATATGTCTCACAATTCAAGCGATTCATCAAATTAGCGAAAAAATCATTTCATAAAAGTCACGTTTTCCATTAACCTATTCTCTCAAACAAAGATATCGTATTAAACACGATATTTACAAAATAAGTGAAATATTTTCGTTTGTATTGTTTTCGCGATAGTTTACCTCAAATTTTAAATTGTTCATTTCATAATACATTTAAGTAGGGGTAGGAACCTTTCCCCAGGGTTGTTGTGGAATCTTGGTAGTTTCGGTAATAAAAAAGTGCCCTCATCTAGATTTTGAACAGTAAAATGTGCATACAATCACTCACAATATTAAACGAATATATAAAACAACTAGCGGCCCGTCCCGGCTTCGCACGGGTAGACATAAATAGGTACAGATATTTAAGTTATAAGCATACTAATTAAAACGACCATGAATCACTAAATTAGAAAACATTTTTTGTCCTATCATTAATACTCTTCGCAGCGTATGCGATGAAAGACATTTTATGGCTAATTTGTTTACACCTTCGGTTGGCTTTAATAGGAATTTCTAAGGATTTCCATAGTAATCTAGTACTAAATATAGCCTTTGTTACTCAGTGATAATGTAGCTTGCTAATGAAAAAAGAATTATTAAAATCGGTCCAGTACTTTTTGAGTTTATTCGTTACAAAAATACAAATCTTTCCTCTTTATAATATTAGTGTAGATGTAGATATACAGTTTACATAGAGCAAATTTTTTCAATTTTTTTCACTCAATATTTTTAATCAGGGAAAACTAACATATTCTTACAATTTTTAAAAAAGAATAAATTTATTTTGTTTTTATATTTTATTGTATTAATGAAACTGTAATTTAGTAGTTAAAAAGAAATATTCAGAATTATATAGAGCACATGAAATTAAATGAGAAATAATCCAGAAAAAGCGATGTTACGTTAGGTATAGATCGATCAAATTGCACCACGTGTTGTTAAAAAAGAAATTTCGAATACCAACGTGGCGCCATCTATGAGAAATTCACGATAGATGGTCCGACAGTTTTCTGTAAAAAATCTGATTTAAGGCGCCATCTGTTCGAGACTTATGAAACTTACTATTAATAACAAACATCAACATTGACAATCAGTTTATTGTTAATTATAAATTATTAAGACCATAAATCGAAATATAAACTATCCTATATCTCAAGTAAGACCAAATTACACATTAAATGCCAACTTTCATCGAAATCGGTCTTGGTGAAGAGTTCACTGGGAACATACATACCTATGACACTGGATTTTTATATATTAAGATATTGTCACTGTTCGAGAATTAGTGGGTAAAACGACGGATTCAAAGTTAATTCGATTTTATTTTGGAGGTAAACGGAAGTGATAGGAGATCATTTAAAAGTGTTATTAGATTTTTAGATTGATTAGATAAAGGAAGTTTAACCATAAAGAAACAATTTTTGGAGAAATCTTAGAAATATATGCTTGTCTTTGAAGAAAGGCACTGCAAACTGCTTTCGTTTAACAGATGGAACAAGTATTAGAGTCTTACTCATTCTTCCCCTTCCAATAGTAATTAAATATAGAATAATCTTAGCTAACTGAATCGTCATACCGACTCACATACAGTGATCCTGGTGCCCAGTGATATGCGTCACCAGTGGCGTCTTTAGGCATGGGCCCGGTGGGCCAGGGCCCAGGGCCCCGCAATTATTTGGCCCCCAAATCCTCCAAGTACAACTCTTCCTTTGTTCTACTCTACAGTTCTGCACACATGTTGGCTTTTCAACTCACTCCATAAACAAACACAAAGTTGTCCCAAATGATGAGTTGTACCATGATGAGTCGGATAGAACAATTTTGTTTCCTTTCCTCTTTCTTCCTCTCTCTGTTCAATGGAAGGAATAAAGACTATGTTCTTTGTCATTCATACATGACCTAAGAACTTTGATAAATTTGAAGCGTGTGCCAAAATTCAGAATCCGGATGATAATTATAAAGACTTAATGCAACGAAAAATAGTACGAAGTTCGCGTGCCACATATTTTTATGGTCCTGCACCATCCGTCCAGCTAATTGGGAAAGAAAAGTATAAAAGATCAACTTTTTTTCCAATTATTGACACTATTACTTTGCATTTAAAAATACGATCCAATTGCTATCAAGAAATGAATGCATTGTTTGGCTTTTTTGTCGATTGCAATATTTGACTTCAGAAAAATTCGCAAAATTCTTGCGAACAGGTTTCAAAAAACCATAGAGATGTTAATGCAAAAAACTTGAGGTTGAATGATTGCACCTTGTACAGTATTTAAAATAATTCAATAAATATGTAAATCTTATTACAATATCAAAATTGTACAGTCTTATTACAGTGGATGAAATTGGGAACACATTTCCAAAGAAAAAAAAGCCTGTAGAATTTTTGTATCTTTGATGGTTTCAAACTGCAGTGGAGAGCGTTCATTTTCGAAATTGAACCGGATAAAAAATGAACTTCGAAGCACAATGCTACAAGATAGACTAAACAGCTTGTGAATTTTATCAATTAAAAATGAATTACTGCAGGAAATTGAATTTGATGACTTAATTCATGATTTTGCAACTGACAAAGTCAGAAAAGTATGCCTTCAATAATATTTTATTGTATACTTAAACTTACATATACATACATTTAAAAAAAAAACCAAATCAAAACAAATAGCTATAAAGAAATAAACTTACATAAAATAAAAAAAAAAAATGAAAACATGACAATCAACCAAAAAAACAATAAAAGTTATTAAAAATCAACTATAAAGAAAAATGTTCAACTATTGAAGGTAAATTAAAAAAAATTATAAAAGTATAAAAAAATATCTGTTTTATGTTTTTTTTAGTTCTTTTTAAAAAGTAAAAATATTAAAAAAAAAAACACAAATTAATTTTAAAATGATTTAAAAAAAAAATATATTAGGTATACCTACATTTGTTGGCCCCCACATCCTATTGGGCCCAGGGCCCCCAAAAGTCTAAAGACGCCCCTGTGCGTCACATCGCACTTTCAAAGTTCATCCTTGATCGGAGCTATAACGTGTGAATTTTCTCGGTACAGTAGGATTCGATTTGTTCTTTTACAGAACGGAATCAAAGAAAACTAAAAGGCTTGGAGTGTACAAATACAAACAAAGATCGGATTAGAATTAAATAAAATCAGAGGCAGGGGTTATTGACCGATTAACAGTGTGTGGTGAGCTGTCCATCGTATTTCTTTATCTTTCTATCTTTGAAGATCTACTTTTGTTATTTCATTTATAATTTTTACTTTTTTTATAATAATAATTTTACTCGGTTTTTTAAAACCAAATTCACTTTATTCAGGACTGCCACACACTAAGTGACTCATGATTTCTCACTTGGGCAACATTAAGTTGCTCATGTCACGGTAACCATTGACCTAAATGTGAGAGTGCCAAGTACGCAACCAATTTTCTATGTTAGTTGCTCGTGAAATTTTGTTTCCGTTTTGTTACTTTACAAAGTGTGATGTCAGTTTTTGAGCATTGCGACATCAATTGAGTAGTAAAGTTTTCTCTTGAGCATATAAATTCAACATCTGTAAAACGCTTATCTTCTCGGTTCTCATATATGACACTGAGGATTCGAACTTGTCCAGTCAAGATGAGAACGTCTTAGGATGTTTAGAGAGAAAAATTCTTCGATTGATTTTTGGTCCCGTCTCCAAAGATGGAGAGTGCAGGAGAAGATACAACGAGGAACTGTACGGTCTGGCTTAGATGGCTGGGTCATGTAGAGCGAATGGACATCAACGCTATAGCCCGGAAGTTCATGAATTTATGAATAAGTCGAACAACCCTTTTCGTCAGTATAGGAAAACGCTGAACCACCGTCAAAGGAGCTAAAAAAGGTATTAATCTACTACCAACACATAAATGGACAAAGACCAACATGGTTTACAAAAACATTAACAATCTTCATCACTATATCATAATATTGACGGAAACATGGCTCAACAACTCTATCCCGGACTCGGAGCTTTTTGACTCCTCTTATCAAGTCTTTAGACGTGGTCGTAATAACTCAGACGATTCAAACGCCGCCGTTGGTGGCGGAATTATTGTCGCTATCAACAATACTTTCACTGGTTACGATAGACGACTTTCGATCAACAGATTTTAATTTACCCAATCTCAATTGGATTCAAATTGACGACGATAACTTCTACGTTCCAATAAACGCGTCATCTTCAAATGAGCTTTTATTAACAGATGATACGTCTTCATGTGGCTTAAGTCAACTCAACGGTGTGAAGAAGCGTTTTGGGAAAACACGCGATCCGGTATTTTTCTCTGAAAGACACCAGTATAAGACTCCAGAAACCATTCAATACTAATTTTAGCAGATCAAACTATGGTGTACATAGCCCCTTAAATCAATTAATTGAAATCTATAATAACTCTTGTATTTATTCACCAAATGATAACACTGGTCGACAAGGTTTTTCTCCTGGCATTGAAATTGCACTTTTCCAAAGGGTTTTGGAGACCTTAATTTAAATCCGACTTTAAAATTAATGTATCACATCAGGTTTTTCAGATATTACTTTTTAAAATGCGAAAAAACACGTATATTTGGCTTTTTGCGGCTGTCTAAATTTATTAAGCAGCTTTTTTTCAATCAAATCCGTGAATGTTTTAAAAATCTAAAACCCATTTATTCAATATTAAATTGAAATATTTATATTATTTCATATAATATTTGAAAAAAAAAACTTAAAAATTTGTTAGATATCACATGTCTTACAAAAAACTAAAAGAAACGCTTAACCACTTTTGCTAAAATAGTTTTCAACAGAAAAAGGCAAAACGTTTTGAAAGTAAGTTTGATTCTTGTAACAAATCTGTTGTCTAAATAATTCTATTAAAGCAAGTTTTTGAAATATATTAAAAAATGTAAAAATTATGTTGAAAACGTGTATTTTTAAAACTTGAACAAATAGTTAAAATATGAGTTTGGATTCCAAATCAACACTAAAAATGTGATCCAAAACGTAATTTACAAAACTATTAAAGTATCAAATTCAAGTTTTTTTCGAGACTTCATATAGATACAAATAAAGACTCATAACAAATGCGAATTTCCAGAAACTAAGTAAGATACTAAAATCCTTGGAATTGTATCCAAAAGAGAAAGGTTTGTACTTTTCAAAACCGTCATACACTTATTGTTAAGAGATATTTTGAGTTTGAACTTAGGCTTAAAAAACCCGTTTTTGTTTGTTTTTACCATTTTTAAAGGGGCATATTTTAAAAACCTCATGTGATAGAAAAATTTAAAGGTTATATTCATATTTAGGACATCTTAATCTCTTTAAACAGTATTCCTTTGTTTGTGCAACAGGAAAAAAACGAAATTTTGTCAACCAGTGTAATATAAAAAGTATAAATTGCAAATTAATATTTTTCAACAGTCTAGTTTAAGTTTTTAGATTTTAAGTATATATTATAGTAATAAGAATTGTTAACAGTATTTAACGAATTATAAATAAATGAAAAGGTCTTCGAATCCAATTCCGAGGGACGGTGCAGTAGAGGAAGACCGCAACTCAGATGGCCCACGCAGGTGGGAGAGAATCTCAACCAACTTGGTGTGCGAAACTGGAGACAGCTAGCTAGGGACCGAGCTGGCTTGAAAGGCATGTTGGTTGAGTCCCAGGTCCGCCCGGACTGTAGCATCACCTTCAGTAAATAAGTAAAGTTTGAGTAGCTTTCAATGATTCAAGACCAACGCTTATCGACCTTTTAAAGATTGAATGCGGAATTGCTAATCGGTTGGGTCCCGAAAAGAATTTTATAATTGAATGTATTATTTGTATGCTATTTCATATTTCCTACAAACTAAAAGCCATACCTTAAGATTTAAGGAATGGGGCTTTCCATGAATTTTTGAGGTGATCATCTTTTACCTAAAGGAAATTTTGTTTAGAAAATTTACAACATTAAATTGGTTTATTGCCCCAAATATCGTTTAATGACAATTTCGATTATTTAAAAAAGAATGGGTATTTATCAGTGTACATCACATCGCACTTTCTTTTCTAAGTCTTATTTTTAGACTTGATATGTTTACTGCACTAGCTTTATGTAATCTTAAACTAAAATCTTTTTCGAAATATGTTGTATTTTCATTAGGAACAATAATTTTGGAAGTTTTTGAATTAATATTTTCTGAGTTTCCGGAATTTCTTTGTTTAGTAATTGAAATGTGCTAATTTTTGTTTGTACTAAATTGAAAAATATGGTCTGTACTGTATAATCAGTACACACCAGATTAAAGTCAACCTTTGAAGCGGACGGTCGTATTTTATTTCGAGAGGACAACTTTCTTACAGGGAAACAATTTCAAGGAAACGGACAATTAAGTATCGCGAAACCCTAAGTGCTGGATGCGCAATCATTGGTCCTTCGAGCCGGATCGGTAAAAATTTATTAAAAGTGTTTGATTCCCTCGGTTTCGGTGTGCGGTGTGGCGAAGCAGCGGCGGCGGCGGCGTGCGGTGGTATGTTGTGTGGTGAACGTGAGCTTAATAATTTTCTAACAAAGTTCAAAGTGTCAACTAAGCTTCGAATTAGTTAAAAAAGGAAAAATCCATTACAATAAAAAAATATAAAATCGGTATGCGACAAGAAAATATTTACAAAATTGGCTGGTTCGATATACATAAAAAGGTGCAACGGGAGTTTTTAAAATTACAATAAAAAATCTAAAATCGGTGTGCGACAAGAAAATATATAAAAAATTGGCTGGTTCGATATACATAAAAAGGTGCAACGGGAGTTTTTTAAAATAGCGGTGAAAAAAGCCAAACGGCAAAAGGCATAGAAACAAAACGAAACGAAACAAGACTGTGTTCGTGCAAAAACCAAACGGTTAAATAAGTGGAAGGAGAAAACTGTGCAAGAGAGTGTATAAAAACTTGTTGTGCTCATTTTATATTTGAAGCACAGTAGTGGCCATACAAGTGAGACTGACAAATTTGATAGCTGTTTGGGAAATTTGTCGTTATTTTTATATATTTACATACTCGTACTATAAGTAAAAAACACGGGTGAGTACCTTCTTTTATTTAATTTTTATACAAAAAAAATCGTTATAAAATGGAGGCACTGAGAAAGAGGAGAGGAACATACAAGGGAATCCTCAGCCGACTCGAAAAATATTTTAGGGAAAACGCGGATGAAACAATTACCGCAGCAGACGCAAATACGCGGCTTGTCAAATTGGAGGAAAACATGCAGGCATTCGAACAAGTGCAGATGGAAATAGAGGCATTGTTGAATGATGAAGAGTTAATTGAAGAAGAAAGCGTCAGAGAGGAGTTTGAAAACAAATACTATACTATAAAAACCTGGTGTACAAATAAAATAAATCCGGGCCGATTGTCTGTTTCGGCAGAATCGACAAGCGTTCACCACGTTCAGAGCATACCACCGGAATTTGAGGAGTCTGTGCGACTTATTTCCACTAATCAAGCTTCAATCGCGGCCGCGCTAACTCGACTTTCAGAAGCTAATGTTACCGGGATTTCATCCCAAACACACAGTGGTACTAAGTTACCCCCATGTTCAATTCCAACATTCGCGGGCGAATATAAGGAATGGCCTACTTTTAAGGATCTTTTCACTACGATAATACACCAGTCTAAAACTTTGTCAGGTGCTCAGAAGCTACAGTACCTTAAATTGTCTCTAAAGGGGGAAGCGGCTTCTCTATTAAGACACATTAATGTGTCTGACGCGAATTATGAACAGGCGTGGAACGATTTAAACAGTATGTATGACAAGGAAAAAATCATAATAGAATCGTATGTTAGGACTTTAATGGAGCAGCCAAGTGTAGGGTCTTCTCCGTCGGCAAGTAACATTAGGGCTCTGTTCAGTACAACCAAGGAATCGTTATCCGGGCTTAAGTCGTTGAAGGTGCCAACAGAGCATTGGGATTATTGGCTTATTTATGTTATCTCGTCGAAACTAGATAGCGAGTCAAAACAGCTATGGGCAAGACAAACAGCTAACGTTAAGGCTCCAACATTCGACGAGATGATGCAGTTTCTATCAGCTAGGGTATTCGAACTAGAGTCATTCCAAACAAATAAACGAACTCCGAGTTCAACAAATAGGACAAACCGACAGACTGTCCATTCTGCAATTTGCTTAGCATGCGTGATGTGCAAGGAAAGTCATTTTGTGAGCTTATGTCCTCAGTTCACAAAATTAGATCTAAACGGAAGGCGAACAGTTATAGCTCAAAACCGCCTGTGTTATAACTGTCTTAACTCAGGGCACTCTGTAAAAGACTGTAAGTCATCTACCTGTAGGAAGTGCAAGGGAAAACACCATACCCTGATACATACAGAATTCCAACCAAATAACAGAGGCGCAGCGTCGGTAGTTTTAGGCAGATCTACTGTGGAAGGTGAAGGTGAAAGGGTGGACAAAAATGATGGAGAAGTTGGTAATTCTCAAGGTTCAGCCAGGGTCCTAACAGCTAGTATCAATAAGTATTTGGAAACTCCTAAAAGATACAACTTACTGCCAACCGCAATCGTTTTAGTCAAGAACAATTGGGGTGTCTACAAGCCATGTCGAGCATTACTAGACTCCGGTTCGCAAGTATCGCTTGTAACGGAGGCATGTGCTCAATATTTGGGTCTAAAAAGAAGCCATTCAGATCTAATTATTGATGCCGTGGGAGATAGGGAAACCAAGGTTCGGGGTTCTATAAATTTAGAATTGAAGTCTAGAATTAACGACTTCAAGGTTTCAACTCAGGCAGCAATATTAGGTACTATCACGCAAAGGTTGCCACAGCACAAGATATTTTATGGCGTTAAAACACAGCTTGGTGATATTCAGTTGGCTGACCCGGACTTTGGTACTCCAAAATCCATAGATATTTTATTAAATGCTAGTATCGCATTCAGATCGATCAATGGTAACAAAATATTTGATGAAGATAACAGTATCATAGCTATGGGAACGGAATTCGGATGGGTTTTAGCGAGCGAGGACGGTGACGGTCAAGAGCAGAGAAGGAAGGTCTTTCACACATTAAAATATTTAAATACATCACTCCAACGTTTTTGGGAAATAGAAGAGCCGAAGACGGCTGTCACTCGAGCATATGATTTTCATCCTTGTGAAAAACATTTCAAAGAACACTGCAGGAGAATGGACGATGGCAGGTTTATTGTTAGGCTTCCGTTTAAGGAGGATGCAGTTATTGAGGGCAAATCTCGTTTAATGGCAGAACAGCGACTTATGGCAATGGAACGGAGGTTTCTTAAGGACAAGGATTTACAAAAACATTATGTACAATTTATGGAGGAGTATCAGAACTTAGGTCATATGACTGAAATAGCACCAGGAAAGGGGTGTTCAAATCATAGTTACTATCTACCCCACCATGCTGTCATCAAACCCGAAAGCAGTACAACTAAGTTAAGGGTAGTATTTGATGCCTCATGCAATCCGTACGGTGGTAAATCTTTGAACTCTCAACTTTTAAATGGCCCGGTACTGCAGAACGACTTGACGCACATCCTTTTGCGTTTCATGATAAATCCGGTAGCACTAAGCGCTGACATTGCTCAAATGTACCGTCAGGTGTTGGTGGATCCGCAAGATAGGTGTTTCCAACGAATTCTTTGGAGGAATTCACCTTCGGATGTACTTAAGGAATACGAGTTGAATACTATTACGTATGGTACGACCCCAGCATCATTCTTGGCGACTCGGGTTCTGTTACAGCTGGCTGAAGATGAAGAAGAGAATTTTCCTGAAGCATCGGCTCTGATAGCTAACAACTTCTACATGGATGATTTTATATTCAGCTGCAGCAACGAAGAAGAGGCCCAGAGGGTAGTTGATCAGCTTTGCAAGTTGCTACAAAGGGGTGGATTGATTCTTCGCAAATGGTCCTCAAACTCTCTCAGTCTGTTGAACGGAATCCCGGTCGAAAGAAGGGAACCGAGTTGGAGCTGGTCTATAGATTCAAATCAGTCTATTAAAACATTAGGTCTTAGATGGCATCCCGTAACGGATTCATTTACATTCAAGGTGCAAGTGCGTGAAATCTCTTGTTTTACTAAGAGGAACTTGTTATCAGAAACAGCTAGGATATTTGATCCCTTAGGATATTTGGCACCCTATCTTATAAATTATAGGATCCTTCTTCAACGTTTATGAGAAAAGGGAGTAGAATGGGACGATCAGGTGCCAATAAGCATCATTGAAAAATGGGAAGAGCTGCGGAAGGGCTGCGGAAGGGACTGGAGGAGAGGAAGATAGTTGTGAAGAATCTTGTAATTATTTGGAAAGGTATTCGTCATTAAATCGTTTGCTTAGGATAACTGCAAATATTTTTCGTTTCATCAACAATTATTGCAAGGTTAAAGTAGCAAATAAACGTTTCAAGAAATATGGAATAGGCAAATGGCAAGATCCTATTGTAGGCTGGCTTACTACAATAGAATTAAAAAGGGCGTTAACTGGTGTGCTGAAGGCAGTTCAAAACATATATTTTAGTGAGTACCTTGTGGACCTTAAAGAAGGAAAACAAATTTCCGGAAAAGAACTCGTGAAGCTAAATCCTATTCTTGACCAAGATGGCATCATTTGTGTTGGCGGGCGGCTTCATAATGCATCTTTTGGATATGAACAACGTCATCCAGCTATTATTCCCAACAAAGGAAACTTTGTGAGACTGGTCATGGAAGATACTCATTTAAAATATCTGCATGCTGGTCCACAATTGGTAGGAGCTGTGATAAGGAGAAGGTTTTGGATCTTGGGGGCAAGAAACGCGATTCGAAGGTTCGTACATGGTTGCGTTGACTGTAAACGCTACAGAGCAAGACCTATTCAACAGCTGATGGGAGGTCTACCAACTGGGAGATTTCAGAAAGGAAAGGCATTTTGGAATTCTGGGGTTGACTACGCAGGCCCATTCATGGCAACACCACGTCGTTCAAGGGGATGCAGAAGCCAAAAGGTGTATATTGCAATCTATGTCTGTTTTTCCACAAAGGCTGTCCATCTGGAAATGGTATCAGACCTCTCTACTGAAGCATTCTTATCGTCTCTTCATCGATTTATTGCCAGGAGAGGAGAGTGCAAAAACTTGTACAGCGATAACGGCACAAACTTCGTAGTAGCGAGTAACTTGTTGGGAGAGCTGAAGGACTTTTTAGGCAAAAGGAAGGTTCAGGAGAAATTAAATAGAGCGGCAGTAAACGACGGCATTAATTGGCACTTTATACCACCGGGGGCTCCAAACTTTGGGGGCCTTTGGGAGGCTGCCGTAAAGTCAGCTAAATTTCATCTGAGACGAGTTGCTGGAAACGTGATGTTAAGCTTTGAAGAGTTTCAAACCCTACTATGCAAAATCGAAGCGTGTTTAAACTCAAGGCCATTAGTTCCAATGAGCTGCGAACCAGATGATTTTGAACCACTTACTCCAGCGCATTTTTTAGTTGGTACTTCACTACATTTGTTACCAGAACCAAACTTTGAGAATGTGAAACCTACTCTCCTGTCAAGATTCCAACTCATATCAAAATTACAACAAGTTTTCTGGAAGCGTTGGCAAGACGAATATATTACTTCGATGCAACAAAGGGTCAAATGGAACAAGCAAAAGGAAAATCTGAAAGAAAACGACTTGGTTCTTATTCGAGACGATAATCAACCACCATGTCGATGGCTGATGGGACGTGTTCAGGAGACTCATCGTGGAAATGACGGCCTTGTTCGAGTCGCCACGATTCAAACAAAAAATGGACTCAATTATTATTAAAACTTGAGTATTTGTTTCAATAACTTAAATGTCATTGTTAATTAAGAACTTCAAACAACTTTGAATTTGCATTTATTTCAAATAACTTTGAATTTATATTTATTTAAATGAATTTGTTATGCAAATTAACTACTAAAAAAAAAATGAAAAACTTAAATGAATTAAGGTCGACCTAGCCAAATTTTAATTTTAATTAATTAATTTATAACATGTTTGAAATCGATATTTCAAGGCGGGCGGCATGTTTAGTAATTGAAATGTGCTAATTTTTGTTTGTACTAAATTGAAAAATATGGTCTGTACTGTATAATCAGTACACACCAGAATAAAGTCAACCTTTGAAGCGGACGGTCGTATTTTATTTCGAGAGGACAACTTTCTTACAGGGAAACAATTTCAAGGAAACGGACAATTAAGTATCGCGAAATCCTAAGTGCTGGATGCGCAATCATCTTTTATAGTAACAATAAATCATCGTATAAGTTTCTTCCAATAAAAACATCATAATCAAGGCATTTGTCCGAAATAAAAACTTGAGAGAAACACATTTCAAGAAATAAAACCTTGAGAGAAACACATTTCAAAATCATTTTTATTAGATTGGCCTTTCCTTTGCAGAACATAATTTGATACTAAGCAAAAAAAAAGGTTATGTTCTTTAAATTGGTTTCTTCTTATTCTTTTGAACTTAATCTTAACTTCAGTTTATAGGCTATCTCCAGTTGGTGACATAATTTGTTGAAATGACATTAAATTAGTAAATCACATTAACGTGTGATTTAAAGAGCTTATGAGAACTTCAAAGGATAAGGAGCGGTTATGCCGGCTCTCGCCCTTGAAGCTAAATCAAGGACCTGGTCCTTCAGGTTGAATGTCGTGTATCAGGGTGACTTTCTGACCACATAAAAAAAATCCAAAACACCAAAAAGCCTCGGATACGGGCGGATTTACTGTTGACAACCCACGCAAACCAAACAAGGACAACGAACTTCAGATATGCCTGCACGACAACACTTCCGACAACGGATTCAGGCTCATTGATTTTGCTGCGGGGCGAAACGTCATGGTAGCCAGTACGCGTTTTCCACACCTCAACATCCACAAAGGAACTTGGAGTTCTCTAGATCAATCTACCGTCAACCAGATTGACCATATTACGATCGAACGCTAGACACAACTCCTTCTCCGACCGAGTTACAAGTAACCTCTCTCGACGTTATCTGCCGCCAACACAATGTTTCGAGAACCAGTAACAACAGTGCCAAGATGCAATCAGAGAAGCCGCCTCTGACATGCTGGGTTTTAAGCAACCACCAACAAGGAACCCCTGGTTTGATGAGGAATGTCGGCAGGCAAATGCAGCCAAACAACTGGCTCGCAAAGCGGCTCTGTATAGAAGGACGACAGCTACTCACGAGCTCTATGAGTAGAAGAGGCGAGAGGAATACTGACTTCTCAGAAGGAAAAATAGAGAGCATGAGAAGCGTGAGTTAAAATCTTTTAATTTTCAAAAATAAATAAACAACCTTTTAAACTTTATAACTTTTATTTTCCACAGGCTTGGTTTAACGATCCAACAAATTTGGAATAAGCTTATTTAATATTATGCTCTATTTATATCGTCGCCGATCTCAATGATGCCTCGCTCAAATCGTATCGTCTTCCAGTCACATCGTTTATGTACACTCTTTGTAGTTAACAGTGCAGTTCGACTTTAATGGTACCCATGTTTACGTTTTAGGGGATTAGTGGTTGAACACCTGCAGCAGATGTTATGTGGTAAACATGTTTACAATTAAGGTATGGAGAAAAATGGAGGCGGAACAAAACAGCATACTTAAAGGAGCTTATAAAAATGCTTCAAATGCATTTGATAAACAATTAGCACATCTCGACCTGTGACGTCAGTGGTCTAAAGTGGTGGAGTGCGTAGTGCACACGACTTCTAAGACTGAGCTAATCTGATATGCGTGGGTTCGAATCCTATGTTGTGCATAAAAAGTTTTTCAAATAAAATTGGATTAAAGCTCAGCACCACAAAAAAAAAGAAAAAAAAAGGAGACTGATGAGTGCAAAAGTGGCAAAGCACGAAATAGCTATATCTCCAGCCAAAAAAAAAACAATGAGTGGTAGCATATTTAAGGATTGACAGCTGTCAATAAAGTGAAGAAGTTTATCTGAAGATCTATTCAATTTGGATTATAAAGTTTCCTTTAATTACACTGTAAATAAATACTCAAAAGCTTGTGAAAGTGAAAATAAAGACTCATTTTATCTACGACATTCTTATTGCAAGTGAGTGATAGAAAGTTAAGGTAGTATTAACCATTATAAAAAAAAACATATATACATATATCATATGCATAAGAGAAAAGTGTATGCAATTTCTCCAGAAACCCCCATCCCAAAAAAGTCACAATTGTCTCTAAAAATGTCAGAATTGGTGGGAGAAATGTCCAAAAATGACCTTTTAAACATTCTTGGAACACTTTTGGATTCTAAAATGGAAGAAGTTGCAAAAAAGAACGATATCGAAGTAATTATTTCTAATCAACAAATAATGGCTACGAACATTCATCTGACAAATAAAATCGAGCAACTAGAAAAAAAATACGACCAATTAGAAAGCAAAATGGAGGAGATGGAAAAGAAAAACACTGAAAATAATCTATTGCTACGGATATCAATCCAAGAAAATCAGGATGAAAAGGAGGTTGCAAGAAACATAATGCATGAATGTGATTAATCCACCGCCATCTTAAGCAGACTTGCAAATACGCGAAATACGATCAAGAAACGATAACGTAAAGAGTTTTCTGGTCAGACTTGACTCGAAACAACAAGTTATCTCTGCACTCAAGTCATCCAGCACACTGCGTAACACCGGAATCACAATGTCAAAGGATCTGCCAGCCTCTGTCCGGCAAAAGAAATACAAATTGATGTGTATCAAAAGACGACTTAATGAGTTTAATTCGCAAATTAAAGTGCTGGTTAGGGATGATAATATGTTTATCAATAAAAATGTTTTTCGCTGGAGCCCGACGTTGGGTTTAATTAATATCAACAAGCATAACAATGCCACAGATGGAGTAAAAATTCTTAATGATATTTACAATGCAGATATAGTTCAACAGCTGGGTTCTCTAATTGTGACAGATGACACTTCGGGTAATAGTGCTGCCAATAAAAATAAAACAGATCCTGCGCCACCTGGTTGTCAGGATAGAGGCTTAGCAAAGTCACCAACCACGAGTAGATATTCTAAAGCATAGGGTGAAGCTGCCGTCTGCAAAACCACTATTAAAAAAAATAATGAATTAAGAACTTTTAAAATAATTAGCTATAATATATCAGAATTGAGTAATAAATCTGTATTCGGAAACTTTTTTAAATTTATAAACAATCATGATTTCGTTTTTTGATATGAAACATTTATAGTTAAAGATGAATGTTATCTTTATGAAAATAATTTTGTTAATTTTAAGTCTATATGGATTCCAGCAACAAAATCAAATACACGAGGAAGAGCTAGTGGGGGATGTTATTTCGGCTTCAAAAAATCTCTATCTGATATAAATTGCGAATTCAAGGTGGAAGATGAAGTCAATATATTAGAAATTAAAATGGGGACAACGAAGTTGATTATAATTCCATCATATATAAATTGTAATCACTGGGATAGAGATTTCAATGTACTCAATAGTTTCATAGAGAACAATAATAGTGATGAAGTTATGATAATCGGGGACCTTAATGCGAGGATAGGAATTAATGATGGAAAAGAAAACAGATTTGCGGGAAAAATAAGGAATTCCAAAGACACTACTGTCAATGCACGAGGAACTAAATTGTTAAATGTTTATGATGCTTTTGGGTTTCGAATATTAAATGGCGTTTGTGAGTCTGACAAGTGTGGAGAGTATACCTTCATAGGCCAGGGTAGTTCAGTGCTTGACTACTGTCTAATAAAGGGAAATTGGATTCCTATAATTTCAGATTTCATGGTCAAAAGTGTCCCGTTTTCTGATCACTTGCCATTAGTAGTTGAATTCCGAACTAACTTAATAGAGCAAGACAATATAACGGTTTTAAAGCTGCCACCAAAATTAAATTGGAAAGAAGACAGAGCGCACGAGTATCGATGCAACTTGGAACGGAATCTTCCAACGGCGACCCCAATTTCAATAGGCGACATTGAAAATATTATAAAACTTTCATGCCCGGAATTGAGAAAATACCAGGGAAAAATTCTTAAAAGTAAAGATAAATGGTTCGACGTAGATTGCGAAAAAGCACGCAAAAAATCATTCGGATGGTTAAAAGCTTTTAGAAAATTTAGCTGTCATTCCTTCAAAAAAATATATTTAATAGCAAATGCAGAATTCAAAGAAATATGCAAGGAAAAAAAAACAAAGTTTTATGAAACCGAGTCTCTTAAACTTACAAACTGCAAGGATTCTAAGGAATTCTGGATGGCGATTAACCAATTAAATGGAGCAAAACCAAAAATCAGTTTGAAACTAAATATCGATGTATTGCATAATCACTTCATGTTACTTTTAAGCCCAGAGAGTCTTATGCTTCCTATCCAATACGCTAAACCTTCGTACTCGAATGATATCTTGGATAGTGTCATAACACATGATGAAGTTAAGACCGTATTAGTGAAATTGAAGGACGGAAAAGCTTCAGGACCTGATGGTATACCACTGGAATTCTTTAAATATGGAACAGAAAGGCTAACTTTAAATTTAACATCGGCTTTCAATACAATTTTGAATACTGGAAGTATTCCAGAACAGTTAAAAAATTCCTTAATTTTTCCCATACACAAAAAAGGCAACATTGATGATCCATCCAACTACCGTGGGATATCTTTTCTCAACGCCACCTACAAGATATTCGCAACATTATTAAATAACCGATTGACCCGTTGGATTCATGATAATAAGTTGCTTGGAGAATTTCATGCAGGTTTTAGAAGTGGCTACTCGACTATCGACAATATTTTTGTACTGCAAAGCATAGCGGCAACCTCTATTGAACAAAAAAAGAAGCTCTACGTATTTTTTGTCGATTTCAAGGCAGCCTTTGATACCGTTGAACGCCGATCACTATTCTTCAAGCTTTATAATTATGGGATGTCAGACAAATTTGGGCAGGTACTAGAAAGCATCTATGACGAAAGTAAGGCAGCGGTATGGAATGGGGCCGAAAAGTCGGAGTGTTTCGAATCGAAGATGGGAGTCAAGCAAGGTTGCAATTTAAGCCCAAATCTTTTTGCCTTGTTCATCGAGGACCTGATTGATTTTCTTCCTGGTGGAATTGAAATATCGAGGACACTCATCAAAGCCTTGCTTTTTGCAGATGACGTCATATTGTTTGCTTACTCGCCCGAAACCCTACAGTTGATGATTAACCGACTAAATGTGTATTGCCGGTTATGGAATCTGAAAGTTAATTTGAGCAAATCCAAGGTGATGATATTCCGGAATGGTTCTGGTAGAACAGCCAGGAACGAGAAATGGCACTATGACAGAGAACCAATCGAGATTGTTAAAGCCTACAAATATCTAGGATTTACCATAACCAGCAATCTAAATATGGAAACACATCTTAAAGAAAAGCTGATTAAATCTAAAAGTGCAATATCTGCAACATGGAAGAAATGCTTCTCAAACCAGTCAATATCACACAGTGTTAAATATAAGGTCTTTGTTGCAGTGGCGGAATCTATTATGATGTATGCCAGCCCCGGATCTAGGGGGGGGCAGACCGGGGCCTATGCCCCGGGCGGCTAGTTCAAAGGGCGGCAAAATTCATACTCTTCAGATATACATCATATAGGTAATATGCGTGGCAAATAGTCATAGTCATAGATATCATAGTCATCCACGAAAAAATTTGAAATCTGCGTCGAAATTTCAAAATGTGATGCATGGCAAATATTTATAGACATCATAGTCATCCACGAAAAAATTTGAAATCTGCCTCGATTCTTACAATTTCTAAGAATTTTCTACCACCGTATTCTTTCCAACAAGTCAATCATAGTCATCCATGAAAACATTTGAAATCTGCGTCGAAATTTCAAACTGAGAGTGAAGCTTTGCGATTTTATGGAATACATGGCAATTAGTTATTTAATTTTTCTTCGACTGTCGTTGCAACAAAAGTGTCCGGATTAAAAAGTGTAAAAGTGTAAGTTTGTATTCTTAGTTTGGATTCGGTTACAGTCATCTCATAAGTCCAACTTTTAGTAATCAACCGAAGGTAAAACACTGTTTGTACGGTGTCGAAACGATAAAATATTTCACAACACTTCCATCGCTTTTCTAGGTAAGTCACTTATCATTAATATCTTATGCTTTTTAGTAACTATAGTTATAAATTAAGTTCAATTTGATACGTGCTTTCACTAACACTTACGTCTTCTTTGATTTGTCATTATTCAAACTATCTTAAAATTTTAACGCCGCGCCGCGCCGCCGTCTGTCGTTCGGTACCCATATCGGATGACTTATTTTACTCTAGGCTGTTTTACTTATTAAAGCCATTAATACAACATAATGCAATGTAGGAGTTTAAAACAAATGAGCAGCAGCAACCTTCGTCGTTTTATTAACTGCAAATTTTTATTAGATTGAAATGCTTTCAACAAGGAAATTGATTATTTTTGTTTATACAGGTTGTAATAATGAGCGCACCAAGAAAAAAGCTTTCAGGAGCGGAATATAGAAAAAAGGCTAAATATAAGGAACTGCAGGGAAAACAATGTGCAGATCGTTTGAAAAATTGGCTTCGAAAAGAGGATGACTCGTCAGTATCTGCTACAACTTCCGAAGTTGAAATTGATCTAGAAGATGCTCCTGATACATTTCCCGTTCAAATGGATCAAGATTTTTCACAATCAGTGCAAGAAAGTTTACCATCTTTATCGCTGTGCGAGCAACCTGAGCAACTTGAAAAAACAAAGCCAGGATGCGAAGAATCTAAATCCTCGCACTCGGATGCGGAAGAACTGCAAACAAATGAATTCGATTTGACGGACCCAGGCAATTGGCCAGGTGTGGAAAAAATGACTGACCAACAACGGACTTTCTTTGCCAATCAGGCTGTCTTATTAGCAGACAATCACCCCGAAAACATTGAATTCCGATCTACCGAACGCAATGGCAGACATTTAACATCTTCTATGTGGTATAGGACGTTGGCTAATAGCGAAAGGGTTAAGAGATCTTGGCTTATTTTTTCTAAGACAAAAAATGCAATTTTTTGTGCGTGCTGCAAGATTTACCAGAAACCGTTCTCTGCTTCTACATCTGCATTGTGTTCTATAGGGTTTATTAACTGGAAAAAAGTTTCAGAGAGGCTAACCTAACATGAGGCAAGTCAAATGCACAAAGGGTGTATGATCAAGTGGAAAACACACGTACAACAAATGAAATCATGCAAGGGTATTGATCAAGACATTGAGAGAGTGATTCAGTCAGAGAAAGAAAAATGGAGACAGATACTGCGTATTGTTATAGATGCTGTATTGTACCTATCCACAAACTGCCTTTCTTTTCGCGGGTCCAACTAAACCCCTAGCGATCTGATCACGAATCATCAGCCTAGTCAAGGTAACTTCTTGAACTTAATTTCCCTGCTCGCTAAGCATAATTCAACTCTGAAGTTTCAATTAGAACACATTAAGAAAGGACAAATATCTTATTTATCAAAAACAATACAAAATGAAATAATTGATATAATAGCAAAAACAGTTAGAAACAGCATTTTAAATGACATCAAAGAAGCCAAATACTTTACAATAATGTTCGACTGTACACCAGATGTATCTCATACAGAACAAATGAGCCAGGTAATTCGATATGTAAAAAGAACTGGCGAAGGGTGTGAAATAAAAGAAAGTTTCATCGATTTCATAAAAGTCGCTGAAAAAACAGGAGAGGACATTTGTCAACAGATTTTAGAAAAATTGGCAGTTGATGGCTTAGACATTGGACAATGTCGTGGCCAATCTTATGATAATGGGTCCAATATGGCCAGCATCCATAAAGGAGTACAAGCCAGAATGTCAGAAAGAAATGAGCTGGCCGAGTTCGTTCCGTGCTTGGCTCACTCCTTAAATCTTGTAGGTGTTCACTCTGCCTCATCATGCCATTAAGCTATCAACCTATTTGGATTAATTCAAAAACTTTATTGCTTTTTTGTTGGCTCTACTATGAGGTGGGTCATTATGAAAAAACACCTAAAAACAAATTTAAAAGGAAGTAGTCAGACGAGATGGTCAGCGAAACATGTTGCTGTGAACGCCCTTTTAAATAATTTACCAGAAGTAGCGGAATCCTTAGAAGAAGTAAAGCAAACTTCTCGTGCTCCAGAAGCTAAGTACGAGGCAGGTCATCTTTTAACTGCTATAAAGGATTTTAAATTCATTCTTAATCTAACTGTTTGGGCCAATATTCTCCGCGAAATCAACCGAGTGAATATTGAAATTCAGAAAGAAGATATTATCCTTGCCCGTTCCGTCTCTTTAATGGATGGTCTGCTCAAGACTTTGCAAAAAATGAGACAAAACTCAATGGATTACTGGATAAAGCAGGCTGAAGAAGTTGCTGAAAGAAGTGGTGTTGACCCTATTTTGCAAAATAAACGGATTCCAAAACGTAAAAAACATTTCGATGAGATGTGTGAAGACGAACTACAAACACTCTAACCTATTCAACTTTTTTCTAAAGAAATAATGATGGTTTTTGATCGAATCATATCAGAATTTACAAAGAGGTTTGATTGTGTAACCATGCTAAATTTAAATTTTGCTTTTCTTAATGGAACTAATATTATGAAAATGTCAAATGAAGAACTGCAAAAGTATGGAGCAGATCTGGCTCGAAAATACGAGCGAGATTTAAGCGCTGTTGAATTCTGCCAGGAACTTTACGTTTTTAAAGAGCAAGCTGCACTTTTATTTGGTGATATAGAAAAGGCTAACGGTTTCCACCTATTGCAACACATCTATACACATGATTTGCAGGATGCTTTTCCGAATATTTGTATTGCCTTGCGTATTTATTCAACTCTTCCAACTACATCCGCAAGTTGCGAGCGAAGTTTTAGCACATTAAAACTGATTAAAAATTATTTGCGATCATCTATGAGCCAGGAACGCTTATCTAGTCTTGTAATCTTAGCAATAGAAAATCGAATTGCGAACGAGTTGGATTATGACAAGGCCATAGATTTATTTGCAGAGCAAAAAGCCCGAAGAGTTAAATTGTAATTTCAATCAATAAACAATTGCAATTAAAAATATGATTTTAATTTTTAATATACATATGTATTTTTATGTTGAATCATATCCTGTGATGATATATGTACATTGTACATACATAAATAAATAGGCTTAGTAAAGAAAAAACACCGCTGGGTGCATTATTTCCGGAATGCCTTTGTAGGTTAAAATAAGTTAAAGTGGTTAGGGGCGGCATTTTGCAGTTTTTGCCCCCCCTGAAAAAAAATGAAGATCCGGGGCTATATGCAGCACAGGTATGGGGAGGGGAGACGTTTGAAACGGTCGAAAAACTTCAGAGGTTTTTCATTAAAAGATGCTATCGTTTACCGAAAAACACCCCAAACTATATGATCTCAATTGAGACAGGATTACCACCGCTCTTCATCAAAATTATTAAATGTCATATTGATTATATCAAAAAAGTTTTTAATATGCCAGATGAAAGACTCCCAAAAATTCTGGCATTGAAAACAATTGAGAAGAAAAATCTGTGGTACAAGAAGCTAGAAGAGCATGCTGCCTACTGTAGAACAGACTTTCGAGTTGTTGATGAAAATGGTAATTTTTGCTATGACGACCTCCGGAATCTTATTGCAAATTTAGATGAAAAAATGAGAACCGACGCTATTAATGAAGCTACATCCTCGGTGCATAGATCTACGTACAACCATCTAAACCACAATTTATGCGAACGTAACTACTTTCGAAACGAGAACAAACAGGAGCTCATATCGGCAATTTTCAAAATGAGAGGTGAAATGATAAGCCTTAATTATATACCACATCGGGAGGATCTGCCTATCTACTGCAGCCTTTGCAACTTAAGAGTAAGAGAAGATGTAATCCATTTCATAGGAAAGTGTCCAATTTTATGTGAAATACGCAGAAATTTGCTCGGCAGCAATGCAAAGTCACCAGAAGAAATAGTTGCCCTCCTCAACTGTGAAGGAAACGTAAACCAATTATTTAATTATTTTCGATGTGCAATGTCTTACCGCAATCAAATTATAAACGAATCATTTTAAAACAGTAATTTATTTAATTTATATTCTAAATGCTAATTCAAAAAAAAAACTTCAATTAGATAAACATTGTTAATTTTCAAACAGTAGTCAATCGGCAGACGGCATAGCCAAGCCTTAACGATTTTACTAAATTATTTTTGTAAACAATGTACATATGTATACAAACGAATGTTAATAAATCGAATTATCTATCTATCTATCTATCTATCATATTTAAGTTGTTGTTGTTGTTCAAAAACATTCAATCTTAGGGATTACCGGTTGGGCATTTGCTCTTCGATGCTTTTTGTGGTAAATATGTTTACAGTCTTTAATGTTGGTATAAATATGAAGATTAGCGGTTGGGTATCTGATCTTGTATGTTGTTGATTTTGGTGTTGTTGCTTGATGGACGAGTGGGATATGTAACTAGTGCGGTCGAAAATGTTGAGAGGTTTAAAAGCAGGAATGAAGTTCAAAAGCTATATGAACAGGTGAAACGAAATTCACAAGTACATAAACCTAGAACCGAAGGCTGCAAAGACGAAAGTGGAAACATCATAGTGGAACCGCAGTCAATGCTGAGGATATGGAAGGACCACTTCTGCAAACGGTATAACGGCGACGACGAACCGAATTCCGCTATCAGGCAGGATGATCCATTCAACATAGACGACAAAAGCCAATAATCCCGTCCTCCCGACGAAGTAAAGATTGCCATATGGCAGATGGCTTGAATGCCGAGCTCTTCAAAGCAGACGGAGATAATTTGGTTAGGAGCATGCACCAACTTGTCTGTAAGACATGGTCGGAAGAAAACATGCCCAATGAATGGAACCTCAGTATTGTTTGCCCGATTCTGAAAAAAGGAGACCCTCTAAACTGCACCAACTATATAGGCATCAGTCTACTTAACATCACTTACAAAACCTTCTAATACGTGAACTTCTAAAGAGCATCGTCAAAAACCTGAGAGGTCCTTATCAGTGTGGTTTTAGATCAGGAAAGTCCACAGTCGATCAAATATTCACATTACGGCAGATCCTGGAAAAAACCCAAGAACATCGAAAATCGTCTTTTCATCGATTTCAAGGCCGCATATGACAGTAAAGCCATGTCTAGTTTTGGCATCCCTGCCAAACTCGTCTGTTTGTGCAGGATGACAATGGAGAATTCATGCTGCTCCATAAAGGTTCGAAACAACTTAACAGAACCTTTCGATTTCAAAAAAGGTTTTAGACAAGATAAGATAAGAAGAGAACTTTAAATAATAAAACAAGTCATTTATTGTTGGCATTAATTAAGTATAATTATAATCAGTTAGATAATTTCACTTTTCTCTATACTTTATCTACTTATCTTGTCGTATGGTATGCTAGCTTGATTATTAACTCCAATGTTTCAAAAATTACTGGTTTGTCGGCATAAAGCAAAGGCTTTAAAAGCCCCATAAACAGTAACCTAGAGGTTACACGAAAGAGAGAAACACATCCGGAAATAAAGTTGTCACCAAATTGATTTTGCAATAAATTGATGATTAAGAGCGACAAGTTCTGCTGCCGTCTCGCTGAAGCGGAGTCGATGTTTTGTTCAACATGGGTAGATAATGCTCGCAATTCCGCATAACGGCAGTTCCTTCTCCTTTTTGAAAAGAAAAATAAGAACCGTAACCGAACAAAACAGTAAATTTTAATGAAAGTAGTTCTGATTCGTTAATGCCTTAAGGATTGTCTTCGTTCATACACAACAGTTTTGTTTGTTGAGGAAGCCATTTGAGCAGAAATAACCTTCATAAATAAACACAATTCTTCCGATGAACTTCACTAAAATATTTTTTTTTTAGAACAAATTTGCAGTAAACTAATTCAAAATAAATCGCCAAACATTACTGAACAGAAATGTCAAAGCAGTTTGACGTTCTCAGCTGTCAATATATAAAAAAGAATCATCGAAACTTCTCTAAAAATACACCCTATATACAATGTTTTCTATGTTTTATTTATGCACATACATACACTTCAGAACTTATTTTACTATAGTAAATACACACTCAAAGGTTTTTGTATAATATACCATCAACACAGTAGAGACACATTGTGAGCATTTGGAAAAACAGAAAAGTTTTAGAGAGGATGTGTCAGTGCACATTGGCTTTGAATTCCTAAACATTTCAATGACAGGAAAGACAGATTTTTAACTTCCCATAGGAAGTTAATGTAATGGGTCCGATTTGTCGAATTGAAAATTTTGACATTTCTCGACGTTTCAAGGTCCCTAGAGTCGAAATAAAAGATTTTTGGAAAGATGTCTGTGCGTGCGTGTGTACGTACGTTCGTACGTCCGTACGTTCGCGACGTTTTTTTTCGTCGTCTATAGGTCAAGAACCAGTAGAGATATTGACTTCAAATAAATTTTGTTATGCAGATAATAATGCAGAAAGATGCAGAATGGACTCTCAAGTAAATTGGGTGAGTGGTTTTTTTACCATAGAAGTTTAAAAAAAGGTGAACATTTTGGTTAACCCTAAATATCTCACGAACCAATAACGCTAGTGACTTGAATTAAATTTTATATTATATATTGTAACGTGATACCAAACAAATATATTTTTGGAAAAAAAATCCAATCAACAGTTTTTTTTTTAATCAAAAAAACTGAAAAGAAAAAAAATTGTCACTTCGAAAATTTTACGAATAAAAAATGGTTTTATCTCCAAAACAATTTTGTGCAACAGGATAACGTTTTTGATATCAGAGAAAAATCGAATTGACAGTTTTTTTTTATAAAAAATAAAAATTAAAAAAAAGCAATACTTAAAGTTGGTAAAAATTGAATTTCGACTCAAATATCTTTTCAAAAATTTGAGACAATGGCTTCCAACTTATTTTATCTTAAAAGAAATATTGTTTTCAACATTCTGTAAAATTTTGAGAAAAATCGAATTGACAGTTTTTTACAAAAAATAAAAACCTCAAAGAAAATTAATAAAAGTTAGTAAAAATTGATTTTCGACTCAAAAAACTTTTCAAAGCTTTAAGAAATTGGCTTTAAACTAATTTTATTTTTTTTTTAAATATTGTCAACATTCAGTAACATTTTGAGAAAAATCGAATTGAAAGTTTTGTTACAAAAAATAAAAACCTAAAAAAAAATTAACAGAAGTTGGTAAAAATTAATTTTCGACTTAAATATCTTTTCAAAACTTTGAGATATTGGTAACTAATTATATCTTACTAGCGGCCCGTCCCGGCTTCGCACGGGTAGACATAAATAGGTACAGATAGTTAAGTTATAGGCATGCTAATTAAAACGACCATGAATCACTAAATTAGAAAACATTTGTTTGTCCTATCATTAATACTCTTCGCAGCGTATGCGATGAAAGACATTTTATGGCTAATTTTTTTACACCTTCGGTTGGTTTCAATAGGAATTTCTAAAGATTTCTATAGTAATCTAGTACTAAATATACCCTATGTTACTCAGTGATACTGTAGCTTTCTAATGAAAAAAGAATTATTAAAATCGGTCCCGTACTTTTTGAGTTTATTCGTTACATACAAAAATACAAATCTTTCCTCTTTATAATATTAGTGTAGATGAGAAATATTGTTTTCAACTTTCAGTAAAATTTTGAGAAAACTCGAACTAACAGTTTTTTAACAAAAAATAAAAACCAAACAAAATTAATAAAAGTTGGTAAAAAAAGATTTTCGACTCAAATATCTTTTCAAAAATTTAATATATAGGCTTCAAATTAATTTTATTTTATAAAAAATATTGTTTTCAATATTTAGTAATTTTCTTTATAAAAATCTGACAGTCAGTTTTTTCATACAAAATTAAAATCTACAAAAAACAGTACGCAAAATTGGTAAAAATTGATGTTCGGTTCTCGATATCTCGTGAATAATAGAAAACATTGGCTTAAGATAATTTCATTCATCCAATTTGTATTTGTTTATATGAGAAATAAAAACTTTTAAGAAATGCTACTAAAATTGGTAAAAATTGGTTTTCGAATAAAAATCTTGTTAACCAAAATAGATTTTGAAATCAAACTCTTATATCATATGCAAAATACTGTTGGTAATTTTAAAATTTTTAAGAATAATTTAACTGATAACTTTTTTTAACAAAACACGAAAACCTACAAACCTCTAAATTGACACACGGGATGGGAAGTTATCAGTGTGGGTGGTATCCCAGCCCTTTTTTTGCATCGCATCGTGATCGTGATATGCGGCATCGCGTTTGTAATCGGGAATGCCAAGATGTTGAGTTTCATTGATGCAAGTTCAACAGAAATATTAAAGTGGCTAAGATTTTTCTCGCTTGACAGATACAAGACAGCATTAAATTCAAAGTGGTTTTGTATACCCCCATTGTACAATGCACACCAAAAGAGTGTGAATTCGAAAACAAATATGAAAAGTGTACGATCGTCAGCAAACAATTAAGTGCCGTTTCTTCACTCTTTTGCAGGTTCATATACATAGTTAATCAATTTTAGAGTAGATATCAAACTTGACTTGACCTACTCTAGAGTGGATATCAAACCTAAAACTGAAAGTCAAGTTCATGATTGTTTTTCTTCACTTATGTAACTTTCAACTCAGTAGTTAGACTTATTTAGAAATCTATTTCATTAAATGTAGAAACAAACACAAGAACTATATAAGATATTTTGTTAAGCTCTTTTGGTCTTTTTGTTTTTGGAATGCAAATAAAAAAACTTATTTCATTCTTTCCCAACGTTTCGTAAGTGTTTCTTACTTCTTCAGGGGTGTCTTTATTCAATATTTTGTATTAAATCACATTAACTACCAAAAAATATAAAATTGAGACAGCTTTCTAATTTCTTGGAAGTTAAAAAATCTAAAGTTAATGAACTTCACAGTTGTACACCTCGAGTTGAGCATGACAACTTCGAGTAAAAAAATGTAATAGATTAAGGCCGATTTTGTTCCGTCAAAGTTGAACATAACTTCAGTATTTTTATTAACAACTCGTGATTTTGATTTTAAATACTCAACTGTCGATTTCCTACTTCAGAAATAATGGAAATTGTAAAGCAAACTTGGGGTTTGACATAGAAATATTGATTTTTTTGTTTATATTAATGTAAATAAGAATTTCGATTAAACATATCTGGAGAGAAGTTGGAATTTTCTTATTTTAATTAGTTGAAGAAAAAAAAAAACAATCTGTAGATACTTAATTTTTAAAGTAGAATGGTTAAAGGCGAAAGACAGAGCTAAAACACTTTTTAACTTAATTATTGTAATCGGTCCAATTTGTCGAATTAAAAATTTTGACATTTCTCGACGTATCAAGGACCCTAGAATCTAAATAAAAGATTTTTAGACAGATGTTTGTGCGTGCGTGTGTACGTACATACAGTCGTACGTTCAGGAAGCTTGTCCATATCTCAAGAACCAGTGAAGATATACACTTCAAATAATCTGTTATACAGATAATAATGCAGAAAGGACTCTCAAAAAAATTCAGTGGGTGTTTTTACCATAACAATTTTTAAAAACAAGTACACAAATTGGTGTACCCAAAATATGTCCCGAACCAATAACGCTAGCGACTTGAATTAAATTGTATATTACATATTCTGACGTGGTAGTTCTTAGATGATTTCTTAGAAAAATTTAAATGACTATTTTTTTTAACAAAACACGAAAACCTTCAAAAACAACAAGTGTTAAGAGAAAAACGAAAAATATGGACGTATTTATGTATTATTTATATTACACAAAATATTGTTATAAGCATTTGGTTAAAGTTTTAAGCAAGACAAATCGAAAGAAGGGATGGGAAGTTATCAGTGCGAGTCGCATCTGAGCCTCTTTTTTTTGAAAACGATAAATAACGACAAATACCGTGCTGTAATACTTAAAAAAATGAAATTTTACACTCAAATAATTTTTCCTTTGCCAAGTTTTTGCATTTTGAACTGAATCTAAAAGTCGGAAAATAAGTGCTTCGCAAAATGTGTTATAACTCTATAGTTGTAATGAACTCTGAAGTTGATCAACTGAAAAGTTTGGATCTTAGTGGATGCTATAGACAGAAGACCATTTATAAAAATGAAGAAGAAGATCGGGGATAAAACTTGTATTAAAGATTTTGAAAATAAATTTCTATTTTAATGCAGAAGGGATTCGTCCAAAACAAAAGCTTACATTTCATTTTAAAATATCAAGTCTAATAATCTTAGTGACTTTAAAACGATGCTTTTATTCTTCAAGAGTCCTGTAAAGTAGAAAACATGGAAAATATAGGTACGCAATTGTTTTACCACACCGTTGAAGAACAACTTTTCAGAACAATGGGCGGGATACTATAAGGTCCAGCAGATTTGTGTAGTCTTTAAGTACTATATTGTGAAAGAAGATTCTTCCTATACAATTTTCCACAGCGATCATCGCTCTACAGCACCTTTAAATACAAAATAAATCAATATTTTGTATGTAAGCCAACAAAAGCTAAATTACATTTAGTTTTGTGTTTTTTTAATTGTCAGATGCATTTTTCTAAAAGATTGACAAAAAATTACCAACAATATTTTGCATAAATGATGAAGTAGTTTGCTTTCAAAATCTATTTTTTTTTAACGAGATCTTGCATAACTATTTTTTGTAGATTTTAATTTTCTATGAAAAAACTGACTGTTTTATTTTTATAAAAAACTAGCGGCCCGGTACGTGCTTCGCTACGTATAAGGCATAGTAATACAAAAAATGATTATTAAGTTAATTTATTCAAACAAAAAAATATTTTAAATTGCTAGCTATTTAAAAGTCCAAATGACCCAAATGATATATTGTTTATATGATATTTATCAGCAAAGAGTAAAAACTAAGAAATATAAAAGAATTGGGTACTCTTATTATGGTGGGTCTATATCTAAAACAGTTGGATAAACAATATTTTTTGTTTTTTCCATTTTTTGCATGAATAAATAAACAGTTGGGGGTACCGACTCTGGACCACGCAACATAAAGTTGGTCATGTGAAAAACATGATTCCTCCAAATTGACACCACAAACGTGAAGTGTTTGCCCTTGGGCCTTATTTATGGACATCGCAAATGATAAACGCACAGGATATTGTAATCTTTTGAATTCAAATGGCATATCAGTTGGAATCATAGGGATACGCGGTATTAAACACACTTCTCCTTTTGATTTACCAGTTAAGATTGTAGATTTAATCAAATTTGGTAATAAATTTTTCACTGTCAATCTGGTGCCATTACACAGTTTTGGTGGATTAATATTTCGCAATAATATAATCAAAGAACCAATTTTCAGATTTAAGCAATGCGGTGGTATACCAGCCGGTTCCAATAAAATTAAAAATTCAATTTGATAATTCATTGCCTCATCTTGATTCATAACACTGTCAATTGATTTAATGTCGTGACTACACTTGGCAGTTTCGCTTAAATTTGAAAATTAATGGCATTCATATGAATGTTCTTCGATGCTAAAATGGCGCGTTCTCTCAACCAATCATGATTTCTGTAATTCTGAAGAATATTCGAAGAAACACATTCAATCAACTCATCTATAGATTGCGCAATTGTACAAAAATTGTTCGGTAACGCGATCAATCCGTTGGTACTGTCGATTTGTATTTTGCCATCACCAATTTCTAACAATTGTTTTGAAAAATCATGGGCAGTTCCATCATTATGTAGGTGAATACGCATATTAATGTTCAGTGTCAATTTTCGTACATATCTCCAAAGAATTGATGACTTCAAACAGGCGTTTATTTCATCAGCAGGAGTTGATCGAGGAATGACAGGCAATGTTTGACGAATGTCCCCTGACAGCAATATCAGAGCACCACTAAAAAGCTGTTGATTACCACGTAAATCTTGCATTGTTCGATTTAATGCTTCTATTGATTTTCAATTCGCCATTGTGCACTCATCCCATAAAATAATTCACGTTAATCGCAGAACTTTTGCCATAGCAGAATTTCGTCTTGCTCGTGGCATTTTACCTTCACTCAACAACTTAACAATATTTTGGAAAATATAAACACAAATCAATAACTCAACAATATTTTAGAAAATATAAACATAACAAAGCAAAAATTATCGCTGATGAAATGAAATGACATATGATGACATTAAATTTGTTTGACAGAACTAACGTCACTTTTTTTGTTTTCGATTGTTTTGCCAAACGTTCAAATTGGCTTCTAAGTATTAGTACAAATTGTTTGTATATAAAGAATATAGAAAGATGTTGATTTTACACTTTTCCAAGATTTTTTTTTTAATTTTCTCTACGTACAAACCTTCTCTGGACTTCCACGAATAATTCAAGACCAAAATTAGCCAAATCGGTAAAGGCATTGTTGAGTTATAACATTACAACGAAAAGTGGCATTGATTTTTATATATATAGATTTACTTAATGTTGAAAACTATATTTTCTATGAGATGAAATTAGTTTGAAGGCAGTTTTTTTAATTTTTGAAAATATATTTGAGTTGAAAATCAATGTTATTCTTTGTTCCATAAAATTATTTCGATGCGAGATAACCATGTCATGAAACCGACAGCGCAGAATATCGATTGTATCTTGAATCTTGAGCTATGCGGCACGTAGCCCTATTTTGTTAAAACCATATGCCTCCGGTTGTTTGATATGGACCAATTCAGACCAAACAAAAATTGGTGATATAGATAGGTCGGTACCTATAGCCATCGCCGTTGACAGTTTTGGCCTGGCCAGCTCATTTAGAAAGAAGTACGGACTGGAGACTTCGTTTGGTTGCATCTTTTGGGTCATTTGGATTTTGTAAGCCCATAATACGACGCAGAATTCAACATGTTCTAGCATGCGACAGGCCAAGTTCTTGTAAGCGTCGCAGAATTAAATTCCTCGGATTCTGCGGCACACTTTCCACGAACAGCAACTATGTTTTCGACAGTTCTTGCGTTTCGTTCCCCTGTTGTTGTTCACCCAACGATGAATAGTCGACTTTGAAGGACGACTACGTAGGTACCCCATAAAAGCGATGCAAGGCGCGCATCGTTGATTCGAAAATAAAATTTTGTTGGTGTTGCTCGATGCTTTAACTTTCCATAACGAAGATATTTCGCCAGAAAGTATATAATAGATAGAGAACATAGGTAGTCAAACTGACTATTACCGAGCTTTCCGTATGTGTGAGATGATTCAAACTCAAATAAATTGATTGAACAATTTCCCATTAGAACTGTCAAAATTCATTGTTGCCATATAATGACATTTTAAAGAGGTTTTTATAAAATATTTAAATAAAAGTAATAAATTGGCTGTCTAGTGTCTTGTTATGATATTTCTGCTTTTCTTGTTTTTTTTTCTAATTTCGTAAGCTTTTTCGGTCACAAAAATGTTTGTGTTAACGATAAAAGGTAACTGAGAAAATTTCCAGTCGTTTGTGTAAGTGTCTGGTAGGTCTATTCAGAAACAAAATATTTGTTGGAAAATGACTATTACACTTGTTGTGGCAGCCTTGTAGCTATCAATGTGACTACCTTACATACATCAAACTCGTCTATTTTGTTTGTCATTTATCAAAAATCACCTTAGCCGATCCCACCCCTGATTTTTTAAAGATATTTGCTTACTAAAAGCAGACCAAAATCTCGAAACATATGAAGAATAATTAAGCTGTACTACTAAAGCTTACAAAAATGCTTTTTATTAGATATTACAATTATTATTTATATCTTGAAACATATAAAAAGTTATTTCGGCGAAAAACAAAAATACTCTTCTTGTTTCTGATAATTTAAAGTTCAAATATCACAGCTCTCCCTAAACAGTTTTACAGTGCATATTACAATTACATATTACAAAGCATTCTGGTGATTTAATTAAAAAAAAAAATCACCACAACTTCCCTGCTTTTCATACTCCAAATACTTTGTTAACTATTGAATACTAACCCTCTCTTAGTTGTTTTATTATCCTTATTTTTTATCTTTCAGATCGATCTAAATATCAATGCAATCCAACGGGAATAACCTGTAACGTAAACGTTTTCAAAGCAAATGCTGTCCTATTTAAGTACCATGTTCTTATATTAATAGAAGTGAGGAATGATTAAAACAAACTAGCTATTCTGCTGCTGAGATAAAGCTGTAACAATGAAGTTGAGAAGACGGGAGTTTCTATACATTTTATTAATTTATTTAGAGATACAAAATTCGACAGGATCTCATGAAAATAACCAATCGGAAGTATCATTTGCACGAGTTGGTAGTACAAATGCAATTAAATTAGTTGCAAGTTTAACCAAATTAAACCAAAATGTCATTGAAACAAACATGATGGTTATTGATTCTATTGATTCGGATGAAAGCGATGAGAGAACAAAACATATTAATGAGGAAGTGATGGTTGCTTATAACATCAATATCACATCCCATCTGAGAGCAAATGTATCACTTAGCTATGCACTGATGAATGCGGAAGTTAGATCATCCCCCGAGGAACATTTTATTAAGCTCGAACAAGCGCATGGTGAGGAAATGCAGATTTTATGCGTAGAAGGATTTGAGAACACTGGTAACTGCACTGTTGTGAATCAAACGTGCTTTGACGACAATCTTCCTTGTAATGCAACGGAGTCAGAATATATGCAGTTTCTCTTTGACTACATGTATCCTAAAACATCTGAATGGGTACTAATTTTTGCTCATGGACTTGTTTTTATTAGTGGACTGGTATGTACAAAAATTGAAAATGAGAGTCATTATAAATAAATAAATTAGGTGGCGCAACAGTCGGTTGAGAACTAGGGCATAGTGACTTACAACTCTCAACCATTTCTGTTTGCGAGTAATGTTGTCGATGATGGAAGGGACCTACAGTTTTAAGCCGAATCCGAACGCGCTTTTCTTGACAAGAATTACTCTTGGAGGATTTGTCAATTCCTCGCAAGAGGCAGTACCCTCCGAAACTTCCTCCGATGGTATTTAAGCCAATACTTTTAACATTAACTATAGCAATTTCAAAGCCCGAAACAGTAGTTTAATTTTCGAGATTTGCAATTATAATCTTGTGAAACGAATGATCGAAAATTATTAAAGCTTACCGATTTGATTATGGTCGTAATTTGTGTATTCTATAATTTTATAAAAGGTCGATTTGATTTTTCTAAAAACAAAATACCAAATGTTAACAACACTGCTTTTAATAAAATTAATTCATTGAGCAATGACAACATTTATGAGAAGTTAATAAACTTATCATACATTGTCGTTGAGATCCACATCAGAAGAGCTGGGTTGTGAAATTAAAAACGAGTATGGAAATATGAGGGTATTTTATATGTAGCAGGTAAGAGTGGCTCAGAAGCTTAAGACAAGAGATCATTTATACAATTTTTTTTTCTTTAGTTTACAGTATTATAGACACCATTATCTTTCCTGTTCCACATAAAATAACTGGAAAATTATATCTAAACACAAATATGTATGTAGAGTTTATTAAACTGTTCTGTGCCCTCCTCATTAAAATATAGATGTATTTAAGAAAATATGTATTTAATGTGTTTATTCTGTCCGAATAAAGCAAATGATACATTTCTAAACAAGTGAAGTATCAATTCAGTTTACATACAGTGAGCAGGTAAACTTTTTAGGCCAGTGTTCCAAGTTGGAATTGAGTACAAGACATTAAAAACCATTTAAAATAATGTTTTGTGTCTAAAAAACGCTTCAAATGTTATGTATAGTATCGATGCTTTTATATTTAATGTAATGTACTGTACATACGGTCCTTATTTCGATTTTTTTGTTAGTATTGGTATGTTTATAGGTGCATATTTTTTGTATTGTACTTTTCGCTTGTAACAGACTATTACCAATACAAATATACACGTACCATGATTCTATGAAAGTTCATGAATAAAAAGTATATGTATAAATTAAATGTTGTAGGTAGATTTTTCTCAAAACATTTGTGGACATAAATATTCAATGCATATCTTTTTAATTTTTTTTCCAGGTAGGAAATGCACTCGTCTGCATTGCCGTTTACACAAACTATTCGATGAGAACGGTAACAAATGTTTTTATTGTCAATCTGGCTATAGCGGATTTTTTAGTAATCCTTCTCTGCTTGCCACCCTCTGTTGTATGGGATGTCACAGAAACATGGTTTTTAGGCCAATCCATGTGTAAGATTGTTCTGTATTTTCAGGTAAGTTAAAGTTTATTTATAAAAATGCAAACATGTGTAGGTAGGTATAATACACTTGAAAAAGGAAGTTAAATGTGAGCGTCGTCGCATTAAACTTGATAGTTATTTGATGTCGAGAAATCAAAACTTAAAGTTTTATTTTGTATCGAAACCTTATCATTAGGTTTGAGATATTACCAATACCTGTAGATGGTATGTAAGAAACAAATATAACGCGATTTTAGTGCGATTAATTTCACACGATTCATTCGTTAAATTTAATTTGTTCAAAAAGAAGTTTGATACATGAAATGGTAAGCAATTGTCGTGACTATAAAAATAATATATAAGGTTTACAATCAGAGGTTGAAGGGAGATTGAAAGAAGCTCTTTGACGGTGCAGTAAAGGTGCATAATTATAAAAAGAGGCTGGGATGCGACCTACACTGATAACTTCCCATTCCGTCTGTAGATTTGTCTTGCTTAAAAGGGTTGTAGGTTATCGACTGTTGAATTTTTATAAAAAGTTTACTGAATGTTGAAAATTATATTTTTTGTGATATAAAATTAGTTTGAAGCCAATATTTTTAATTTTTGAAACGATATTTGAGTCGAATGTAAATTTTTATCAACTTTTAGTAATGTTTTGTTTATATTTTTTGTTTTTTGTAAAAAAAAAAACTGTCGATTCCACTTTTTTTTTCAAAATTTTACTGAATATTGAAAACAATATTTTTTATAAGATACTTTTAATTTAAAGTCAATATCTTAAATTTTTGAAAAGATATTTCAATCAAAATTCAATTTTTAGCAAATTTTAGTAATGTTTTTTTTTCGGTTTTTATTTAAAAAAAAAAAAAACTTTCAAAAACGTTGTTATTTTGGAGATAAAATCATTTTTTGTTCGTAAAATATTAGAGGTGGCAATTATTTTTCTTTCAGTTTTTTTGATGCATAAAAAAAGACGTTTATTGGATTTTATTTCCAAAAACATACTTGTTTGGTACCACGTTACAATATATAATATACAATTTAATTGATGTCGCTAGCGTTATTGATTAGTGAAATATTGAACATTGATTGAATACATGTATTGAGCATAGCGGGATACTTATTGCGTATGACTGTCATGCTAGAGGTCTTGTTTGATTCCTGCCCGTAACCTATTTTTTTCAGGGGTACTCGTCAAAAAAGTGCTTTCTGTTCTCTAGTTCTCTACGGACTATTGTGCCACCCAATTTAATTATTTATTTATTTATTTTTTTCTTATCAATAACATACATATTTTAAATACATACACTATTAATAAATGGTAAATAGGAGTACTAGCAGCAGAATACTATCGGCTCCTTTGTTAAAAGTTAGAAATTATAATTTAATTTGTAGTAAATATAATATTTTATTTATAATTACAATATTAGATTGAGTAGGTTCTTTTAATAGATCTATAATTTTTGAATTTGTATTTATAATGTTTAATATATAGTTTTAGGAAAAGAGACAAGGGCCAAGCAGGTGACTGATGGTGATGTTATTATGGCAGGTAGGGCAAGTCGGTGGTGATTCTTTCTTGAGGAGATATCGGAGGGTAAAGCAGGTATGATCGAGTCGGAGACGGACAAAGTTCGTTATCATTTCCTTTGGGGTATGGGTTGGATATATTGGGCGTATTTTGTTGGGGTTGAATGATGTGTAATGATGGTGGTATTCATTCCATTCTGCGATTTCATTTTCACGAAATTTATTTTGTCTCGACCTTTGAAGGTCGCGTTGGGAATAATGGTCAAAGGTATAGACTGGAGCAGTATAAACGTCGTTGGCAGCTTTATCAGCCAGTTCGTTGCCTCTTATTCCAACATGTCCACATTAACTTAAGCTTGGAAGGTTTTGAGATTATAATATCTCTTATTTTGGATATTGTAATGTGTATACACTCTTCATCTCTTTTAATATTGGATTAATAGGAGAACTCGCATCTTTAAGCATCGAGAAACATCTAGTGGTCTAGAACCTCGAAAGGGCAACATCTAGGGATTAAGAGAAGAACTAGCTTCGTTAAGCATCTAGTGATAAAGAGGAGAACTCGCTTCGTTAAGCATCGAGAACAACCTGGTAGATTCTCGAACCGATTTGAGGTACACATATTAATAGGCGCTCAGAAGCGAAGCGGATTATTATTGATTGTGAACTGCGATAAGTAAAGAATGTGTTTGAAGAGTAAAGACTGTGTTCGAAAAGTAATAATTGAAAGTGGTGAATAAATAAGTTTATAGCGATTTAAATAAAGAAAATTTGTGTTTTATTTACAAGTGTGAATAAGTTTTAATTATCGGACCAAGCCGAATATTACATTGGTGTCAGAATAAGGGATTAAAACTTATTGAGAATAAAAACAGTGATCAGTGATTGAACCATTTTGTGTGAAGTAGTGAAGTTAAAAATTAAAAAAAAAAAAAAAAAAAATGAGTAAAGTTTTGAAAGACTTAACTGTCCCTGAGCTAAAGGCCGAACTAAGCAAATGTGGCTTAAGTGGGACAGGCGTAAAAACCGAACTCGTTAAACGGCTGCAGGAATATCTGGAGCAGCAAAATGAAGACCCAGATACGTTTTCTTTCGAATTAGAAGCAAAAGTGGAAGAGGTAAATGCAAATGTTGCCTTAACTAACATGATGTCACTTCTTTTAACCAAATTTGAAGAGAATGAAAAGAATGTCCTTAAAGAACAGCAGAATGTTCTGAAACAACTAGAAACTAAAAAAAATGATGTCCTGAAACAACTAGAAGCCCAAAGAAGCGACCAAAAGCAAGAACAGCAGAATATTCTCAAACAAATAGAAGCCCGAAGAAGCGACCAAAAGAAAGAACAGCAGAATATTCTAGAGCGGTTCGACGAACAGAGAAACCTTTTAGAAAGCAGGTTTGCGGTCTTCGAAGGAAATCAATACTCTCGACGAGAGCGTCGAACGCGTCGAAAAACAAAATGCACGTATCGAGAAAATGGACGAACGAATCGAAACCATTACAAATGAACTAGAAAAAGTGCGAAAGATGAAAGCTCGAGAACCTTCTGGTGAGTGCTCAAGGAAGAGAGAAGTGAATCCTCCAAGCTTTGATGGGCAGATTCCGTGGTCAATCTACAAGAAACAGTTTGAAGCAGCAGCGTTAACAAACGGCTGGGACGATCACGAAAAATACATTGCTCTTACGCTTGCTTTAAGAGGATCTGCTGCTGAACTGCTACAAACCATCCCAGCAGAGAAGAGTGGGTGACTTCACAGTTCTGGTAAACGCAATCGAACAGCGGTTTGGGGATAGCCACATGACAGAAGTCTTCCGAGTTCAGCTTAACAATAGGACACAGAAAAGAGGTGAAACTCTGCAGCAGCTTCAGGCAGATATCGAGCGATTGGTTCACCTGGCATATCCAACAGCTGGTAACGAAATAATAAATCAACTTGCTGTTGAAGCCTTTGTGAGAGCTGTGGGCGATATAAATCTCCAAAGGGCTATCCGCACTGCCGGAAAGCGAACACTACCAGAAGCATTGGCTTTCGCTCTGACGATGGAAGCTGCAGAACAAGCTTCCCAAGACGTGCATCGTGTAAGGGAATTAGAAGTCCAAGAATGCTCTTGTCAGAAGGCTACTGTGGAAAGGAGTCAGCGAGACGGACCAGCACGATGCTGGAACTGCAATAAGACTGGGCATCTACAGCGACAGTGCAGATTACCGCGAAGGGGAACCGCATGCCAACATTGTGGAAGCAGAAGTTATACAAATGGTCAAATTAACACCAACAATGTTGCTTCCGAAGTTGTTTCCCACCCGGGAAACGAACAAGAACCAACTTCGAGGGGCAGAAGCTGGTTTCCTTTCTGGTATCGATGGCCCCAGAAACAACATCCAGGTTTCCCAAACGAAACGTGACAACAAGAGCCTGACCGTGGAAGCAAGTATAAATGGCAACAAATGTGTGGCTACCATTGACACCGGTGCCACGGCGTCCATCATACGGCAAGACCTCGTTAAGAAGGCATGGCTTCACAACACCAACAGCTATCGTCTAAGGACTGCAACTGGAGAGGCCGCAAAAGTTTATGGTGAGGTACGTCTTAAGATCCGGATGGCAGAGTTGGAATTCTTTCACCTGTTCCTGGTAGCAGATATATGCGATGAGTGCATTGTCGGCGTCGATTTTATGAAAGATCACGGAGTGATATTGGACATCGGGAACAAAGTCCTGAAATATCGAAACATGGAGATTCCGATGATCTATGGGACCAACTCATATGAGACCTCGTCATCTGTGAAAGCCGTCATCAAAGGGGATCTCACTTTGCCTGCTTCTTCAGAGGTATTCGTGTGGACGAAATTGAAGGGTAAGCCTGGCAGCCATCGATACCTCATGGTCGAACCAGCAACTGTAAAGTCCTCCCAAAACGTCACCATTGGGAAGACTCTTGTGAGACCTTTAAAGAACATGGTTCCGGTACGAATACTGAACATCAAGCCGTATGAAGTTAAGCTTAGAAAAGGTGAGATTGTCGGACAATGCGAATCTGTATCAGCGATAACAAAGATCAACGAAGAAGAGTCAAGGCAACCCTTGAAGTGTGAAGAGCTGAAATCCATAAAGACGAACATTCTCAAGTCATCTAATCTTGGCCACCAACAACGAAGAATTGCAGAAGGTCTCCTCGAAGAATTTGCAGACATCTTTTCGTCATCTAAAGGGCAGAACGCAACTGGTGCAACATCGAATCAATACCGGGGATGCAAGGCCGATTCGTCAACCTGCAAGACGCCTTCCACTAGCCAAACAAGGTGAGGTTGAAGAACTGATAACCACCATGAAGGAAGAAGGTCTGATCGAAAACTCTAAAAGCCCTTGGGCGTCTCCAGTGGGCCTGGTAAAGAAGAAAGACGGATCAACCCGCTTTTGCGTGGACTATCGAAGGTTGAATGATGTGACCAAGAAGGATAGCTACCCTCTGCCTAGGATCAGTGATACTCTGGACGCAATGGAAGGAGCACAATGGTTCTCAACTTTGGACTTGAAAAGTGGTTACTGGCAAGTCGAAATCCATCCTGAAGACAAAGAAAAGACAGCATTCTCAACAGGGAACGGATTGTGGCAGTTCAAAGTGATGCCTTTTGGACTTTGCAATGCTCCAGCGACTTTTGAGCGCCTAATGGAATGCGTCCTGCAAGGACTCACATGGAAATCTTGCCTGGTCTATTTGGATGACGTCATAGTATACGGGAAAACATTTGACGAACATTGTACAAATCTGAGAGCCGTGTTTCAAAGACTTCGAGAAGCCCACCTCAAGCTTAACCCAGAAAAGTGTTAACTCTTCAAGACCGAAGTGAAATATCTGGGACATATCATCTCATCCCAAGGAGTAAAAACGGATACTGATAAGGTTGACACCGTGAAGAATTGGCCAACACCACAGGACAAACACCAACTCCGAAGCTTTCTGGGTCTAGCCACCTACTATAGGCGCTTTGTGAAAGACTTTGCTGGAATCACTAAGAGTCTACATCAGCTAACGGAAAAGGGAAAGCAGTTTAGATGGTCAGGTGAATGCGAGCGCAGCTTTCAAGAGCTCAAGCAACGCTTGTGTAATGCACCAGTGCTGACCTACCCAACTCCAGGAAAACCATTCATAATTGATGCTGATGCGAGCAATGTCGGGATAGGTGCTGTACTATTGCAGGTGCATAATGGCGAAGAAAAGGTGATTGCCTATTACAGCAAGGTTCTCTCGAAGTCGGAAAGGAACTATTGTGTGACCAGAAGAGAACTTCTTGCACTGATTTTGGCAACAAAGCACTTCCATAAGTATCTCTATGGACAGAAGTTTCTTCTCCGAACTGACCATGGTGCACTTAACTGGCTTTTGAATTTCAAGAATCCAGAGGGTCAAGTAGCAAGGTGGCTTGAGAGGCTGCAGACGTACGATTACGAAATTCAACATCGGAAGGGGAAGCTTCACTCAAATGCAGATGCAATGTCTCGGAGACCATGCAAACAAGACTGTAAGCATTGCAGACGACAAGAAGGAAAAGAAGTGTTTACTGTCCAACGAACCAGAGCCGATCCCATTTATGGCTTTAGCATCGACGAGTTGAGGAAGGCTCAACAAGAAGACTCAGATATCGAACCCATCCTCGCTTGGAAGGAACACCAGGAAAAACCAGAATGGGCTGATATCTCCGATAGAAGTCCGACTCTGAAGGCCTATTGGGCACAGTGGGACTCGTTTCATGTCCAAGAGGGTGTCCTTCGACGTAAATGGGAATCAGCAGATGGAAAGGCTTATATAATGCAGCTAGTCTTACCGAGATCGAAGGTTATGGACGTTTTGCGAGAGATGCATGGTGGAGTTTCGAGAGGCCATCTAGGAGTGAATAAGACGCTAGAAAAGGTTTGGCAACGATTTTACTGGCTACATGCAAGGGAAGACGTCGAGAAGTGGTGCCGAAAATGCGATACCTGTGCTGCCACCAAAGGCCCGAACAAAAAGAACCACAGCCAAATGCAGCAGTATAATGTCGGAGCACCCTTCGAAAGGATTGCAGTAGACGTGGCGGGTCCATTTCCGGAAACAAATAATGGAAATCGTTATATTCTGGTCGTCATGGATTATTTCAGCAAGTGGCTTGAAGCATACGCCATTCCAAACCAAGAAGCCAAAACAGTCGCAGACCAAATTGTCTCCAACTGGGTGAGCAGATTCGGCATTCCATTAGAACTGCATTCTGACTAGGGAAGGAATGTTGAATCAAACATATTTCAGGAAGTTTGTGGGCTTCTTGACATCAAGAAGACAAGAACAACACCACTTCACCCACAATCTGATGGCATGGTCGAACGATTCAACTGAACCCTGAAGGAACATCTTTGCAAAGTTGTGGACGACAACCAGCGAGATTGGGATCGACACATTCCACTGTTTTTGATGGCGTATCGAAGTGCAAGACATAGCTCAACTGGCTATACAATACACCGTCTGAGATTTTGATAGGAAGGAACATCAGACTGCCAAGCGAAATACAATTTGGATGTCCCTCGTCGGAGCCGCAAGCCGAGGATGACTACATTGATGACCTCAGAGAAAGACTTCTTCAGATCCACGACAATACCAGGTTGAAGATGTTTAGTGACCGAATGAAGACACGCCACGATATACGAGCGACAACAACAGAGTTCCAAGCAGGAGATCGGGTGTGGCTTTACAATCTCCATCGACAAAAAGGGTTGTGAATATTTTTGAACAACAACAACAACTTAAAGGTGCTACCACTCATTGTTTTTTTTTGGCTGGAGATATAGCTATTTCGTGCTTTGCCACTTTTGCACTCATCAGTCTCCTTTGTTTTGTGGTGCTGAGCTTTAATCCAATTTTATTTGAAAAACTTTATACACAACATAGGATTCGAACCCACGCATATCAGATTTGCTCAGTCTTAGAAGTCGTGTGCACTACGCACTCCACTACTTTAGACCACTGACGGCACAGGTCGAGATGTGCTAATTGTTTATCAAATGCATTTGAAGCATCAACATTTTTATAAGCTCCTTTAAGTATGCTGTTTTGTTCCGCCTCCATTTTTCTCCATACCTTATTTGATAGACTTACAATTCGTAGTACGTATCAAAGGGGGAGAGGTTGGAAGATCGGTAACGAACCAGACTATTTAGTTATTATTGTTATTATTTTTATTGTACTATTCGTACTAGAATGTCAGCTTGTTAGACTTGACCATTCCTTTTTAATTTAAATGAATATTTTTGAACAACAACAACAACTTAAAGGTGCTACCACTCATTGTTTTTTTTTTGGCTGGAGATATAGCTATTTCGTGCTTTGCCACTTTTGCACTCATCAGTCTCCTTTGTTTTGTGGTGCTGAGCTTTAATCCAATTTTATTTGAAAAACTTTATACACAACATAGGATTCGAACCCACGCATATCAGATTTGCTCAGTCTTAGAAGTCGTGTGCACTACGCACTCCACTACTTTAGACCACTGACGGCACAGGTCGAGATGTGCTAATTGTTTATCAAATGCATTTGAAGCATCAACATTTTTATAAGCTCCTTTAAGTATGCTGTTTTGTTCCGCCTCCATTTTTCTCCATACCTTATTTGATAGACTTACAATTCGTAGTACGTATCAAAGGGGGAGAGGTTGGAAGATCGGTAACGAACCAGACTATTTAGTTATTATTGTTATTATTTTTATTGTACTATTCGTACTAGAATGTCAGCTTGTTAGACTTGACCATTCCTTTTTAATTTAAATGAATATTTTTGAACAACAACAACAACTTAAAGGTGCTACCACTCATTGTTTTTTTTTGGCTGGAGATATAGCTATTTCGTGCTTTGCCACTTTTGCACTCATCAGTCTCCTTTGTTTTGTGGTGCTGAGCAAAAAGTGGCAAAGCACGAAATAGCTATATCTCCAGCCAAAAAAAAACAATGAGTGGTAGCACCTTTAAGTTGTTGTTGTTGTTCAAAAATATTCATTTAAATTAAAAAGGAATGGTCAAGTCTAACAAGCTGACATTCTAGTACGAATAGTACAATAAAAATAATAACAATAATAACTAAATAGTCTGGTTCGTTACCGATCTTCCAACCTCTCCCCCTTTGATACGTACTACGAATTGTAAGTCTATCAAATAAGGTATGGAGAAAAATGGAGGCGGAACAAAACAGCATACTTAAAGGAGCTTATAAAAATGTTGATGCTTCAAATGCATTTGATAAACAATTAGCACATCTCGACCTGTGCCGTCAGTGGTCTAAAGTAGTGGAGTGCGTAGTGCACACGACTTCTAAGACTGAGCAAATCTGATATGCGTGGGTTCGAATCCTATGTTGTGTATAAAGTTTTTCAAATAAAATTGGATTAAAGCTCAGCACCACAAAACAAAGGAGACTGATGAGTGCAAAAGTGGCAAAGCACGAAATAGCTATATCTCCAGCCAAAAAAAAAAACAATGAGTGGTAGCACCTTTAAGTTGTTGTTGTTGTTCAAAAATATTCATTTAAATTAAAAAGGAATGGTCAAGTCTAACAAGCTGACATTCTAGTACGAATAGTACAATAAAAATAATAACAATAATAACTAAATAGTCTGGTTCGTTACCGATCTTCCAACCTCTCCCCCTTTGATACGTACTACGAATTGTAAGTCTATCAAATAAGGTATGGAGAAAAATGGAGGCGGAACAAAACAGCATACTTAAAGGAGCTTATAAAAATGTTGATGCTTCAAATGCATTTGATAAACAATTAGCACATCTCGACCTGTGCCGTCAGTGGTCTAAAGTAGTGGAGTGCGTAGTGCACACGACTTCTAAGACTGAGCAAATCTGATATGCGTGGGTTCGAATCCTATGTTGTGTATAAAGTTTTTCAAATAAAATTGGATTAAAGCTCAGCACCACAAAACAAAGGAGACTGATGAGTGCAAAAGTGGCAAAGCACGAAATAGCTATATCTCCAGCCAAAAAAAACAATGAGTGGTAGCACCTTTAAGTTGTTGTTGTTGTTCAAAAATATTCATTTAAATTAAAAAGGAATGGTCAAGTCTAACAAGCTGACATTCTAGTACGAATAGTACAATAAAAATAATAACAAAAGGGTTGTCACCGAAACTTCAACGGGACTGCGAAGGTCCATATACAGTCATTACAAGAATCAACGATGTCGTGTACCGGATACAAAAGGGAGTCAGAGGAAAACCTAAAGCTGTACCTACATCGCGACCGGCTACATCGCTACAGTGGTGATGAAAACGATTTATTTGTTCGGGACGATCAATCCTAAGGAGGGGGCAATGTAATAAGTATACACTCTTTATCTCTTTTAATATCGGATTAATAGGAGAACTCTCTTCTTTAAGCATCGAGAAACATCTAGTGGCTAAGAGGGGGACATTCAGCGCATCTACGGATTAAGAGGAGAACTAGCTTCGTTAAGCATCTAGTGATAAAGAGGAGAACTCGCTTCGTTAAGCATCGAGAACAACCTTGTAGATTCTCGAACCGATTTGAGGTATATAAATAGGCACTCGGAAGCGAAGCGGATTATTATTGATTGTGAACTGCGACAAGTAAAGACTGTGTTTGAAGAGTAATAATTGAAAGTGGTGAATAAATAAGTTTATAGCGATTTAAATAAAGAAAATTTGTGTTTTATTTACAAGTGTGAATAAGTTTTAATTATCGGACCAAGCCAAATATTACAATATGGTAATAGACGAGTGGAAAGGGTTGAGAATGGCTTTTAGGACTGAGAGGCTATCGGAGCAGATCGTCCATTTGCCTGATGTATTGCAACATTTTTGTATGGCCTCGAATATTCCCACAGCTTCCGCAGTAAAGATTGACGTAATGTCTGGGAAAATACCTTGAATAAGTGTATTGCCTTCTTTTGATACAACTGCAAATGTAGTGTTGTGTTGGTTAAATGAACCATCTGTGAATAAAAACTTCCATCCTTTATCGGAAAGAAAGATAGAACGCGGTTCTATCGATTGGACTTCTTTTCAGATGTAAGTTATTTTCAGTTCAAAACGAAACCCTAAAAAACCACTGTGCAGAGCTGAAATTTTAATATTAATAATAATTAAAAACTTATGTTACTGAAACCAAAGTGTAGTTCTTTTTAATCCGTTTTTAAACCGTTATTGGCTTGAATTATGTAGGTACAACATATGTTTTCGAGACTTCTTGAATATCGTTTTAAATTGTGTCTTTGTAGTAAAACGGTTTCATTTTTGATGAAATCGTTCAAATCATGTTTTAACAAAGATGGTGATGCAAAATGAAAATATGTATGCTTATTAAAAATGTTTTTATTTTTTTTAACAATGGTTTGGAATGGGCATAAGTTTGAGCTTATGTCTGATAAAAGTTTTGTATTTTTAAAAAGCTTGGAAATACATGCCATTTTTAAATTATAAAAAACTAACGATATTTCATACACATCATTTTCGGTAACTACTTTAAGGATTTGAGTGCAAATATAAGTTAGATCTAAAGCTCTAAATGGAAATCCCCATCAATTTTTTTTTAAATTACGTATTTTTTTTAAGAAGACGGTTTTTCAGTAGAATTTGTCAAGCAAAACTGAATTAAAAGTTTTTCGTTGCTTTCAACTCTTGGAAGATATAACAGGTCAATGGCGAATTCAGTGGGGAGGGGGCTCGTAATGGTCATTATCCCCTATAAAACAAAAATTCGTAGGAATTCCTTCGAATTCAAAACTAATCGTATTGCGTTAATAGATATGAAACCTCTAATATTTTATATATACAAAATTAATTTATATTTTATTGCTTTCCATTTTGTTGCAAAAAAGTTCTAGTTTTATCTGAGGACTGGACCAAGAACACAATATGAATTGGACATTGAGCCCTATTCCAATCGCAAATTCATCAACTTCCTACCAATGCACTATCCACTATAAGCCATAAAGTTCATACAGTTTAAGCAAAGATTTCAGATTTGTTAGTCATTTAATGATAAAAATTGATTTGTCTGCTATAACCAACTAAAATCTTTGCAATAATCTTAAAGGTTTTCACAAAATTTTAAATTTGGAAAAGCTTTAGCAATGCTTTAAATTATTTTCATACGGTAATTTCTGAGAGAAAGATTCTTAAGAAAAACCTTGAATAAAAGATTGCCAATTTCATATTAAGTTACCTTTAAATTCCTGAAACTCCCTTCAATTCCATCTTATTATATTTGACGCACATTAAGAGTTTACATTTTTGAGGTGAATTTGTTTTTGGTGCTCTAGAATTGAGATTTAAACATGAAATTAAAAAAATATAAATGTCTCAAAAACAGCAAAAGTGACATTCTCGTTAAACGGATGGCTAATTAAAATGCATAATGTACGTTTCATATCTATTAATTAAAAATATAAGAGCTTTGAATCTTTTGAAAATTGAAGTGAATTCTGCAACGTGTAACTTGTGACGGCCCACTATATTTTTATTAATTTGTTTGTTTGTAATATTTTTAGAGAAATTATGTATTATATTTATTTATTATTTTTTTAATTTGTGGGAAAAGCAACAAGAACATTGTTTTTGAAAATGTATGTTTCAACTTGTGCAAACCTATAAGATGCATTTATTAGAAAACAGTTAAAAAATGTTGAATTTCAAGTATTATCTTATTTGTTAAGCTAAAAACTTCGGTTGCACTTCAGCAGGTAAACATCGATGGTAACTATGTACAACACCCTGCTTGCGCACACTAGGGTGAATGAGTTAAGGTCACATTTCATTTTGTAGCACTTTTATCAAAACATAATTGTAAGAAACCAAGAAATCATACACTTTAAAAAAGTCATGCTTAAGTTCTTAAATTCATAAGATTTATCTGGAATGCAAAATCGTAAAAAAATTATTGTCATATAAACAAATCTTAATTAACCACTTGTAAACTGATGACGATTCATACAAAATCTTTTTGTTTATTATGCATTCCAATGTATCTGATGCTGTCCTCAGCATCTAACGATATTTAACGTTGCCTTCTGCATCGTTCTGTATGAAATACGATAACATAAACAAACATCGTAATAGAATTCGGTTTGTATATTTCACATCACATTGAGATACATATCGATGTGTGTGACTTATCCAAAGGGCTTATTCTATTCTCTTATCTTTAACCTCAATCGAGGTGGGGATAAAAAAATAGAATGGTGAGACCAATTCATAATTTTAAGTAGATTTAGTTTTTAGTTCTAATAAAGACGAGTAACAGAAAAGACTCAAAATTTTTAGTTGTTTCCTTTTAAAGAAGTTTTTAATAAACTTTAACAAGTTGACAAACTTCATTGGCGCCCAACGCAAATTTTTCTAAACTTCATACGAAGTACAACTCTAAATTGAAACCTCATAGAGGTAGAACTACAACAACCAGCAGCATCCAGCCGCAACGAGCCCAGCAGTAGATCAAGCAGCAGATACAGCAGCAACAAAAATCGAACATAACATAGTCATCAGAGAAAATATCTATACTCTATAGTAATGGGAAAGAATAATGAAATATTGATAATGTAAGTAACCTTGTAAACGATAGGTAAAAAGAAACATATTTCATTTTTAAATTTTGTGCATAAAGTGTGACCAGTGCGCGTTTAAGTGATAAAAGATTAAATCCTGAATTTCTGTCTGTAGATTTTTATTCTTTTTTTATTTGTTTTGTGTTTTGTCTGTTGTTCGTTGCTTTGTTGTGAAAATCAACACAATCCTATATCCTATAGAAATAAAATTAATATTTCACTTCAATTTAATTATAAAAACATGTCGTTGAACGCTGAAGCGATTACAGACCTCGTAACGAGGGTAGCAACAGCTCTCGCAATCCAAACAAAACAAGAAATTCAAAATTCAATAAATGATATAACAAATCATTTTAACGCTCAGAATCAAGCTGTTGTCGAACCATATCGCGATATAGAAATTAATGAAGAAATCAGATGTGACATAAAGTCTCGATGTCGTTAAAACCGTTCCTGAATTTAATGGTGCAACAGAAAAATATCCTTCCTGGAGACAATCCTCCAAAGCAGCTATAAAACCTTTTGAAAGATATATAGGTTCTAATCGCTACTATCAAGCAGTAGCTATTATTAGGAACAAAATTGTTGAAAACGCCGATAATGTGCTCTCTTCATTTGATACTCCCTTAAATTTTGAAGCTATTCTAGCAAGGCTTGACCATACGTACAGTGATAAGAGACCATTGCATCTATTAGAGCAAGAATTGTCAACTCTTCGACAAGGTAAATTGTCAATTAATGAATACTATGACAAAGTCTCAAAACAACTAACCCTTATAACCAATAAGGCTATAATGGAGTTTAGCGGAAATAAAGAAGCGTTAAGGGTGATTAATGAAAAATATAGGAGCGATGCTCTTCGTATTTTTATATCTGGACTTAACCGTCCTTTAGGAAACATTTTATTTTATAGTCGTCCAGCCGATCTTCCAAGCGCTTTGGCGCTGGCACAAGAGTTGGATATGAACCAACAACGCTATGCATTTGCGAATGCCTTTGCTGAAAGAGGTAATAATAACAAACAACCTTCACCACGCTTTAATCAACCGCAATTCAGATATGTTAATCAAAATAATAATTCACAAACTCAACAAAAAGTTGAACCTATGGACATAGATCCAACATCGTCAAAATTTAGACAGAATCCTAGGCCAAGTACATCTGGATATTTTAGAAACGAAGGTATAAATAGAATGACCCCGAATGGTGGTTCGGGAAGAAATAATTTCAATTCTCGTTCAGAATTCCAAAAAAAAGAATCTGATCAGCCAACAGGCTCTAATAAAATTCAACGCGTTAATCATGTCATAACAAGTGACAATAAATCTCATAAAAAATATAGTGATCAAATTTATTACACGAATAAAAATTCACAGTTGCCTTACATAGTAAAAAAGTTAAAATGCGGCCAGTGGATTAAAATATTAATTGATACTGGTGCAGCAAAAAACTATATAAAAGAATTTTCGTTTCTTAAAGGGATTGAATGTTTAAATGAACCCTTTGATATTTCTTCTGTTAACGGCTCTACCCGTATAAATAAGAAATGCTTTATAGACTTATTTGGTTTAATATCCGAATTTTTTATTCTACCTAATCTTGATAACTTTGATGCAATTTTAGGTTACGATTTTCTAAAACAAATTGGTGCAACTTTAAATACTGTGTCTAATAAAATAACTTATAATAATGGTGTAGAATCACTCCATTTTCTGGCTTGCGCTCAAGTCAATAACTTATTAGCGGAAATAAAAGATGTTCCAGAAGCAGTAAGCTCTGACTTTAACACATTAATAACCGAAAACATGCTTGTTTTCGCAGATCCAAATGAGGCTTTGACCTTTAATACTAATGTCGTAGCAAGAATTCGCACAACAACAAATGAACCAATTTATTCAAGAAGCTATCCTTACCATATGTCTGCTAGGGAGTTTGTCAATAATGAAGTGCAATCTCTTCTTAAAGACGGAATAATCCGTAAAAGTCGTTCACCATATAATAACCCAATATGGGTGGTGAATAAAAAAGGTACAGATGAATTTGGAAATCAAAAATTAAGACTTGTTATTGATTTCCGGAAGCTTAACAAAAATACTGTCTCGGATCGTTATCCGATTCCAGACACTTCAGTTATTCTTTCTAATTTAGGAAAGTCAAAGTACTTCAGTACCATTGATCTAAAATCTGGATTCCATCAGATCCTTCTTGCTGAAAAAGACCGTGAAAAAACAGCTTTTTCTGTAAATAATGGAAAGTACGAATTTTGTCGTCTTCCATTCGGGCTTAAAAATGCCCCTAGTATTTTTCAAAGAACTATCGATGATGTTTTGCGAGAAGATATAGGCGTCCGTTGTCATGTATATATTGATGACATTTTAATATTTTCTCCAGACGCTGAAACACATGTCAAAGACATAGAAAGCGTAATCAAAAACCTTTCAAATGCAAATATGAAAGTAAACCTAGAAAAAACAAAGTTTTTTAAAACCAGTGTAGAATTTTTAGGATTTATCGTCTGCCAAGGTGGCCTTAAAACGACTAAGGAAAAAGTTCGCGCTATAACTGAGTATGAGCTTCCTACAACTCTTCGAGCTCTTCGCTCTTTCCTAGGATTATCGGGTTACTATAGGCGTTTCATACGGGACTATGTTCAAATAGCAAAACCTCTAACTCAAATATTGAGAGGCGAAAACGGTAACATAAGTACAAATCAATCTAAAAATAAGAAAATTACACTCTCCAAGGAAGCAAGAGAAGCATTTGATAAGTTAAAGGACATATTGGTATCCGAAGATGTAACTCTCCTATTCCCAGATTTCAACTTACCATTTGAATTAACCACTGACGCTTCATCAGTAGCAATTGGGGCAGTTCTGTCTCAAAAAGGAAAACCGATCACATTTATTTCTAGAACTCTTTCTGAAACAGAACAGGCATTCGCCACAAATGAACGAGAAATGCTCTCGATTGTGTGGGTTCTCCAAAAGCTTAGAAATTACCTTTATGGTGTTAGTAACCTTCATATTTATACTGATCACCAGCTATTAACGTTTTCAATCTCTGATAAAAACCCAAATATGAAATTAAAGCGCTGGAAGAACTTCATTGAAGAGTTCGCTCCTACAATTCATTATAAACCAGGGCACGAAAACAAAGTTGCAGACGCACTGTCAAGACAGTACATACAACATTTGTCGGATAACTCACTATCAAATCAAAGTGAATATTGTACCAATATTAGTGAGATCTCATATACACAGTATATCCTCTCAGTCATACAACCTATCAATTGTTTTAAAAACCAGATTATACTATCACCATCCAAAACAACTGACGTCGTAACCACAATCCCATTTCAAGGATATCGTCGTCATGATATTAGTTTCAAAGATTTTCAGTCTTTGTTTCCTATTCTGCAAAAAGTTATTAATCCTGACACTGTCAATGGAATCCAATGCCGATTGGAGACCTTAGGAAAAGTTCAAAATGAGATTATTGAATTATTTCCAGCTGTTCGATTCAAACATACGAAGAAAAGGGTCATAGACCTTATTAACGAAGATGATCAAAAGGGGGCCATTGCCATGGAGCATAATAGAGCTCACTGTTCAGCAAGAGAAAATCTACTACAATTGTTAGATGGATATTTTTTCCCAAAAATGCGATATAAAATTAACACCTTTGTTAGAAATTGTAAAATCTGCATAAAATCAAAATATGAAAGACACCCACAAAAACAAATAATGGAATCAACACCATTGCCAACTCAGCCTGGTGAAATACTCCACATTGATATTTTCAATACAGATAAAAATTATTTCCTTACATGTGTTGATAAATTTTCAAAATATGCTATTGTTGAACCCATAGCTTCACGATCGCTTGTGGACATGAAAGTACCAATTCTTAAAGTTTTAGGATCTTTTAAAGGCACTAAATTGTTGGTTTCCGATAATGAACCAACTTTTTGCTCCCAAACGATACAATCTCTTATAAGAGATAACTTTAATGTACAACATTACACAGTACCAGCTATGCATAGTCAAAGTAATGGTCAAGTTGAACGCTTCCATTCAACATTAAGTGAAATCGCTAGAACTGTAAAGTTGCAACACAACTTAAATGATATCAAAGAAATACTTCAAATGTCAGTATTTATGTATAATAATACTATACATACGGTCACTAAACGTAGGCCATTTGATCTAATTTTTTCTCTAGGTGAAACAGAAAAAAAAGAAGTTTACGAATTGCTTCGAAAAGCACAAAATAAACAAAACGAGCTTAGGAACAAAAAACGAACCTGTCGAAATTTCGAACCAGGGCAAGAAATTTTTGTTAAAATAGACAAACGAAGAGGGAACAAACTTTCTAGTAGATTTATTAAAAAAATTGTTCAAGAAGATTTAGGTACAAACGTCCTCGTTGACGGAAAACAAATACATAAAGATAACATTCGCTAAATTTTTCATATTTACAGATTAATCTTCTTAACAACCGTTTCTTCTAAAATAATGGACTACTCTTCTGCTCTGTATATTCCGTTCCGAAAAGGGGAAGTAGCAATTTTTGAAAATTATATATATTTAGTTCACACTGTTAATTTAACAGATTTTGAAATACTGGCTACTGATATCAATAATTTGAAACCACTGTTTAGTAATCAGGACATGGTAGCATCACTTGATGCTGACTACAATGAAATAAATAAGCTTCTTTCTGCACTTCGGCCTCATAGAAGACCTTCCCGATCAATTGATTTTATTGGATCTACTTTCAAATTTATCGCCGGCACGCCGGATCACGATGATTTCGTTATACTTAGCGAAAGACAATCAAGACTCATTGGTGCAGAGAATCAACAGATCGAAATAAATACAGAATTTATGGAAAAAATTAATGAATTAACTACACAAATTAACTCACTAAGTCGCAATCATTATGCAAAAGTTGAAGACTCTAGCAGTCCAGATTTATTTCAATTAATAACAATTCGCAATCAAAGAGCAATACCTCTTTTAGATAATATCGTTTACTCGGTTACCTTTGCACGTTTAAATATTGTAAACCCGATTATTTTAACGGGAACTGAAATATCAAAAGTACTAGAACTTGAAGGTATATACTTAAATATAAATGACCTAATGTTAGCATCAAATGTAAAAGTATACTCTGATAAAGAAATTTTGAAGTACTTAATAAAAGTACCGAATGTAAAACAAATATGTCCATTACTAAAAATCTATCCGGTTGTCCATAAGAATATTATTTTAGATTTAAGAAATAACCACTTCTCATTATGTAAATCTAGAAGCAGCCCCCTAAAAAACTGCAAGAAATCTTTGGAGATAACTTACTGTCAAGAAGATGAATTCGATGAATGTCTCCTACAAATCATGAATAACAGCAGTGCTACATGCCAGACGACTACAGCGCATCAAACCAAGCCAATCGAGGAGATAGATGAAAACACTATTCTAATAAACGATCAACAGGTCACCATAAATGAAGATGGCCATAACATTACTGTTAACGGAACATACTTGCTGAAGTATACAAATGATATATATATAAACTCCACTAAATATTCAACTACTTCAATGGAATCATCAATGCAACCTGAAACGCCAAAATATTTTAACCTTAACGTTTCAAAACATTCAGAAATTATAACGATTCCATTTCTCCAACAGATGCATTTAGTGAACCTACAGGAGATAGAAAAGTTTGATTCCGCCATAGAAACCCAACAAACATATTGGTTCTTCACTGCAGTAGCTATTAGTGGAGCGCCTGGGGGTTTTCACCTCGGATCACAGTTACAGTGAATGAATTAATATGATCGATGTGGGATATTGTTTTTTAAACTATAAATTGCAATGTTTACCCAAAATTTTTTTGTGCACTCCATTTTTTCATTGTTTAAACAAATTCTTATAAAAAATTAATGTTTGACCATATATTTTCACTTTAAACAGCAATTTTTTTTATTTAGTATATTGTAATGTGTATACACTCTTTCAATAATAAAGGGCAACATCTAGTGGTAGTAATAGGAGAACTCGCTTCTTTAAGCATCGAGAAACATCTAGTGGCTTAGAGGGGAACTCATTCAGCGCATACAAGAACCTCGAAAGGGGTAAGCATCTAGTGATAAAGTGGAGAACTTCGTTAAGCATCGAGAAACATCTAGTGGCTTAGAGGGGAACTCATTCAGCGCATACAAGAACCTCGAAAGGGGTAAGCATCTAGTGATAAAGTGGAGAACTTCGTTAAGCATCGAGAACAACCTCGTAGATTCTCGAACCGATTTGAGGTATATAAATAGGCGCTTGGAAGCGAAGCGGTTCAGTATGGATTATGGATTGTGAATTGCTATAAAGAAAAGACTGTGTTTGAAAAGTAAAGACTGTGTTTTAAAAGTAATAATTGAAAGTGTTGAATAAAGAATTTTTGTGAGTAATTTAGAAGAAAGTGAATTTGTGTTTTTATTTACGAAGTTTGAATAAGTTTTAACTGTCGGACCAAGCCGAATATTACAGTAATTTAAATAAAGTGAATTTGTGTTTTTTTTATTTACGAAGTGTGAATAAGTTTTAATTATCGGACCAAGCCGAATATTACATTGGTGTCAGAATAAGGGATTAAAACTTATTGAGAATAAAAACAGTGAGCAGTGATTGAACTATTTTGTGTGAAGTAGTGAAGTAAAAAATAAAAAAATGAGTAAAGTTTTGAAAGACTTAACTGTCCCTGAGCTAAAGGCCGAACTAAGCAAACGTGGCTTAAGTGGGACAGGAGTAAAAACCGAACTCGTTAAACGGCTGCAGGAATATCTGGAGCAGCAAAATGAAGATCCAGATACGTTTGCTTTCGAATTAGAAGCAAAAGTGGAAGAGGTAGATCCAAATGTTGCCTTATCCAACATGATGTCAGTTCTTTTAGCCAAATTTGAAGAAAATAAAAATGATGTCCTGAAACAACTAGAAGCCCAAAGAAGCGACCAAAAGCAAGAACAGCAGAATGTTCTCAAACAACTAGAAGCTCAAAGAAGTGACCAAAAGCAAGAACAGCAGAATGTTCTCAAACAACTAGAAGCCCAAAGAAGTGACCAAAAGCAAGAACAACAGAATGTTCTCAAACAACTAGAAACTCAAAGGAATGATGTCCTGAAACAACTAGAAACCCAAAGGAATGATGTCCTCAAACAACTAGAAGCCCAAAGAAGCGACCAAAAGCAAGAACAGCAGAATATTCTAGAGCGATTCGACGAACAGAGAAATCTTTTAGAAGGCAGGTTTGCGGACTTCGAACAGAAAATCAATACTCTCGAAGAGCGCGTCGAACAGCAAAATGTACGTTTCGAGAAAATGAACAAACAAATCGAAACCCTCACAAATGAATTAGAAAAAGTGCGAAATATGAAAGCTCGAGAACCTTCTGGTGAGTGTTCAAGGAAGAGAGAAGTGAATCCTCCAAGCTTTGATGGTCAGATTCCGTGGCCAATTTACAAGAAACAGTTTGAAGCAGCAGCGTTAACAAACGGCTGGGACGATCACGGAAAATGCATTGCTCTTACGCTTGCTTTAAGAGGATCTGCTGCTGAACTGCTACAAACCATCCCAGCAGAAAAGAGTGGTGACTTCACAGTTCTGGTAAACGCAATCGAACAGCGGTTTGGGAATAGGCACATGGCAGAACTCTTCCGAGTTCAGCTTAACAATAGGACACAGAAAAGAGGTGAAACTCTGCAGCAGCTTCAGGCAGATATCGAGCGATTGGTTCACTTGGCATATCCAACAGCTGGTAACGAAATAATAAATCAACTTGCTGTTGAAGCCTTTGTGAGAGCTGTGGGCGATATAAATCTCCAAAGGGCTATCCGCACTGCCGGAAAGCGAACACTACCAGAAGCATTGGCTTTCGCTCTGACGATGGAAGCTGCAGAACAAGCTTCCCAAAACGTGCATCGTGTAAGAGAATTAGAAGTCCAAGAATGCTCTTGTCAGAAGGCTACTGTGGAAAGGAGTCAGCGAGGCGGACGAGCACGATGCTGGAACTGCAATAAGACTGGGCATCTACAGCGACAGTGCAGATTACCACGAAGAAGAACCACATGCCAACACTGTGGAAATAGGAGTAATTCAACCGGTCAAAGTAACACCAACAACGTTGCTTCCGAAGTTGTTTCCTACCCGGGAAAACGAATAAGAACCAACTTTAGGTGGCAGAAGCTGGTTTCTGGTATCGATGGCCCCAGGAACGACATCCAGGTTTATCAAACGAAACGTGTAAACAAGAGCAGACCATATAAGCAAGACTGTAAGCATTGCAGACGACAAAAAGAAAAAGAAGTAGTTACTGTCCAACGAACCAGAGTCGATCCCATTTATGGCTGGAGCAACGACGAGTTGAGGAAGGCTCAACAAGAAAGACTCCTTCAGATCCACGACAATACCAGGTTGAAAATAAAGACGTTCAGTGACCGAATGAAGACACGCTACGATATACGAGCGACAACCACAGAGTTCCAAGCAGGAGATCGGGTGTGGCTTTACAATCCCCATCGACAAAAAGGATTGTCACCGAAACTTCAACGGGACTGGGAAGGTCCATATACAGTCATTACAAAAATCAACGATGTCGTGTACCGGATACAAAAGGGAGTCAGAGGAAAACCTAAAGTTGTACATCGCGACCGGCTACATCGCTACAGTGGTGATGAGAACGATGGATTTGTTCGGGACGATCAATCCTAAGGAGGGGGCAATGTAATGTGTATACACTCTTTCAATAATAAAGGGCAACATCTAGTGGTAGTAATAGGAGAACTCGCTTCTTTAAGCATCGAGAAACATCTAGTGGCTTAGAGGGGAACTCATTCAGCGCATACAAGAACCTCGAAAGGGGTAAGCATCTAGTGATAAAGTGGAGAACTTCGTTAAGCATCGAGAAACATCTAGTGGCTTAGAGGGGAACTCATTCAGCGCATACAAGAACCTCGAAAGGGGTAAGCATCTAGTGATAAAGTGGAGAACTTCGTTAAGCATCGAGAACAACCTCGTAGATTCTCGAACCGATTTGAGGTATATAAATAGGCGCTTGGAAGCGAAGCGGTTCAGTATGGATTATGGATTGTGAATTGCTATAAAGAAAAGACTGTGTTTGAAAAGTAAAGACTGTGTTTTAAAAGTAATAATTGAAAGTGTTGAATAAAGAATTTTTGTGAGTAATTTAGAAGAAAGTGAATTTGTGTTTTTATTTACGAAGTTTGAATAAGTTTTAACTGTCGGACCAAGCCGAATATTACAGTAATTTAAATAAAGTGAATTTGTGTTTTTTTTATTTACGAAGTGTGAATAAGTTTTAATTATCGGACCAAGCCGAATATTACAATATGTTAAATCTTACCTGAATAGACATATAGGAACATTTTTAAAAGATACCTGTGTATAAAAATAGCAGTAGGGATCTCGAACAGGTAGAAAAACGTGGAGGGGAGAGCGGAGCGACAGCTACTATGTACAATGCAATTTCTCGGCTGGTTTAGTTGCAAGTAACATGTGTTCAGTGAATATTGTGCTTATATATTGGCTTTAAACTACTTTTATCTTTTAAAAAACATTGTTACCTATCAACATTCAGTAAAATTTTGAGAAAAATCGAATTGACAGTTTTTTTTACAAAAAATAATGTAATATTCGGCTTGGTCCGACAGTTAAAACTTATTCAAACTTCGTAAATAAAAACACAAATTCACTTTCTTTTAAATTACTCACAAAAATTCTTTATTCAACACTTTCAATTATTACTTTTAAAATACAGTCTTTACTTTTCAAACACAGTCTTTTCTTTATAGCAATTCACAATCCATAATCCATACTGAACCGCTTCGCTTCCAAGCGCCTATTTATATACCTCAAATCGGTTCGAGAATCTACGAGGTTGTTCTCGATGCTTAACGAAGTTCTCCACTTTATCACTAGATGCTTACCCCTTTCGAGGTTCTTGTATGCGCTGAATGAGTTCCCCTCTAAGCCACTAGATGTTTCTCGATGCTTAAAGAAGCGAGTTCTCCTATTACTACCACTAGATGTTGCCCCTTATTATTGAAAGAGTGTATACACATTACATTGCCCCCTCCTTAGGATTGATCGTCCCGAACAAATCCATCGTTCTCATCACCACTGTAGCGATGTAGCCGGTCGCGATGTACAACTTTAGGTTTTCCTCTGACTCCCTTTTGTATCCGGTACACGACATCGTTGATTTTTGTAATGACTGTATATGGACCTTCCCAGTCCCGTTGAAGTTTCGGTGACAATCCTTTTTGTCGATGGGGATTGTAAAGCCACACCCGATCTCCTGCTTGGAACTCTGTGGTTGTCGCTCGTATATCGTAGCGTGTCTTCATTCGGTCACTGAACGTCTTTATTTTCAACCTGGTATTGTCGTGGATCTGAAGGAGTCTTTCTTGTTGAGCCTTCCTCAACTCGTCGTTGCTCCAGCCATAAATGGGATCGACTCTGGTTCGTTGGACAGTAACTACTTCTTTTTCTTTTTGTCGTCTGCAATGCTTACAGTCTTGCTTATATGGTCTGCTCTTGTTTACACGTTTCGTTTGATAAACCTGGATGTCGTTCCTGGGGCCATCGATACCAGAAACCAGCTTCTGCCCCTTAAAGTTGGTTCTTATTCGTTTTCCCGGGTGGAAAACAACTTCGGAAGCAACGTTGTTGGTGTTACTTTGACCACTTGAATTACTTCTGTTTCCAAAGTGTTGCCATGCGGTTCCTCTTCGCGGTAATCTGCACTGTCGCTGTAGATGCCCAGTCTTATTGCAGTTCCAGCATCGTGCTCGTCCGCCTCGCTGACTCCTTTCCACAGTAGTCTTCTGACAAGAACATTCTTTAACTTCTAATTTTCTTACGCGATGCACGTTTTGGGAAGCTTGTTCTACAGCTTCCATCGTCAGAGCGAAAGCCAATGCTTCTGGTAGTGTTCGCTTTCCGGCAGTGCGGATAGCCCTTTGGAGATTTATATCGCCCACAGCTCTCACAAAGGCTTCAACAGCAAGTTGATTTATTATTTCGTTACCAGCTGTTGGATATGCCAAGTGTACCAATCGCTCGATATCTGCCTGAAGCTGCTGCAGAGTTTCACCTCTTTTCTGTGTCCTATTGTTAAGCTGAACTCGGAAGAGTTCTGCCATGTGCCTATTCCCAAACCGCTGTTCGATTGCGTTTACCAGAACTGTGAAGTCACCACTCTTTTCTGCTGGGATGGTTTGTAGCAGTTCAGCAGCAGATCCTCTTAAAGCAAGCGTAAGAGCAATGCATTTTCCGTGATCGTCCCAGCCGTTTGTTAACGCTGCTGCTTCAAACTGTTTCTTATAAATTGGCCACGGAATCTGACCATCAAAGCTTGGAGGATTCACTTCTCTCTTCCTTGAACACTCACCAGAAGGTTCTCGAGCTTTCATATTTCGCACTTTTTCTAGTTCATTTGTGAGGGTTTCGATTTGTTTGTTCATTTTCTCGAAACGTACATTTTGCTGTTCGACGCGCTCTTCGAGAGTATTGATTTTCTGTTCGAAGTCCGCAAACCTGCCTTCTAAAAGATTTCTCTGTTCGTCGAATCGCTCTAGAATATTCTGCTGTTCTTGCATTTGGTCGCTTCTTTGGGCTTCTAGTTGTTTCCTTTGAGCTTCTAGTTGTTTGAGAACCTTCTGCTGTTCTTTCAGGACATTCTTTTCATTCTCTTCAAATTTGGCTAACAGAAGTGACATCATGTTAGATAAGGCAACATTTGTATTTACCTCTTCCACTTTTGCTTCTAATTCGAAAGCAAACGTATCTGGGTCTTCATTTTTCTGCTCCAGATATTCCTGCAGCCGTTTAACGAGTTCGGTTTTTACGCCTGTCCCACTTAAGCCACGTTTGCTTAGTTCGGCCTTTAGCTCAGGGACAGTTAAGTCCTTCAAAACTTTACTCATTTTGTTTTATTTTTTTTTATTTTTAACTTCACTACTTCACACAAAATAGTTAAATCACTGATCACTGTTTTTATTCTCAATAAGTTTTAATCCCTTATTCTGACACCAATGTAATATTCGGCTTGGTCCGACAGTTAAAACTTATTCAAACTTCGTAAATAAAAACACAAATTCACTTTCTTTTAAATTACTCACAAAAATTCTTTATTCAACACTTTCAATTATTACTTTTAAAATACAGTCTTTACTTTTCAAACACAGTCTTTTCTTTATAGCAATTCACAATCCATAATCCATACTGAACCGCTTCGCTTCCAAGCGCCTATTTATATACCTCAAATCGGTTCGAGAATCTACGAGGTTGTTCTCGATGCTTAACGAAGTTCTCCACTTTATCACTAGATGCTTACCCCTTTCGAGGTTCTTGTATGCGCTGAATGAGTTCCCCTCTAAGCCACTAGATGTTTCTCGATGCTCAAAGAAGCGAGTTCTCCTATTACTACCACTAGATGTTGCCCCTTATTATTGAAAGAGTGTATACACATTACAATAAGAACCAAAAAAAAAAACAGTACTAAAACTTGGTAAAAATTTACTTACTACTCAAATAGCTTTTCAAAAATTAAAAATATTGTCTTCAAACTCTTTTTACTTCACAGAAAATATTGTTTTCGATATTCAGTAGTTTTTTTTATAAAAATCCAACAGTCCGTTTTTTCATAAAAAAATAAAATCTACAAAAAATAGTACGTAAATTTGCTAAAAATTGATGTTCCGTTCTTGATACTCGTATCTCTCAAATTACTGTCAAAACTGTCAATTATATTTTTGTCAAAATTTTACTGAACGTGGACAACAATATTTTTTAAAAGATAAAATTAGTTGGAAGCCAAAATTTCAAAGTTCTGAAAAGATATTTGAGCCAAAAATCAATTTTTACCAACTTTTGTTAAATTTTCTTTTAAGTTTTTATTTTTTGTAAAAAAAACTGTCAACTCGATTTTTCTCAAAATTTTACTGAATGTTAACAACAATATTTTTTAAAAGATAAAATTAGTTGGAAGCCAAAATTTCAAAGTTTTGAAAAGATATTTGAGCCAAAAATCAATTTTTACCAACTTTTGTTAAATTTTCTTTTAAGTTTTTATTTTTTGTAAAAAAACTGTCAATTCGATTTTTCTCAAAATTTTACTGAATGTTGGCAACAATATTTTTTAAAAGATAAAATTAGTTTGAAGCCAAAATTTTAAAGTTTTGAAAAGATATTTGAGCCAAAAATCAATTTTTACCAACTTTTGTTAAATTTTCTTTTAAGTTTTTATTTTTTGTAAAAAAAACTGTACATTCGATTTTTCTCAAAATTTTACTGAATGTTGATAACAATGTTTTTTAAAAGATAAAAGTAGTTTAAAGCCAATATATAAGCACAATATTCACTGAACACATGTTACTTGCAACTAAACCAGCCGAGAAATTGCATTGTACATAGTAGCTGTCGCTCCGCTCTCCCCTCCACGTTTTTCTACCTGTTCGAGATCCCTACTGCTATTTTTATACACAGGTATCTTTTAAAAATGTTCCTATATGTCTATTCAGGTAAGATTTAACATATACTAAATAAAAAAAATTGCTGTTTAAAGTGAAAATATATGGTCAAACATTAATTTTTTATAAGAATTTTTTTAAACAATGAAAAAATGGAGTGCACAAAAAAATTTTGGGTAAACATTGCAATTTATAGTTTAAAAAACAATATTCCACATCGATCATATTAATTCATTCACTGTAACTGTAATCCGAGATTTTACAGTTTTGAAAGCTCCAGGCACTCTACTATATGATCATATTAATAGTTGCTACCTTACTATATATCAAATGCCGTAAACAAGAGGTATTAATTCGGAACGTAGATCCACCTGTCCTCAACAACTATGATTTCAACACGAACCAAGCAGTTAACGTTATCCTTAAAAAGATAGAAAATAACCTGCAACAGATCCGGGACGTTCCTGTCTAAGAAGGGGGGTAGTTAAGGTCACATTTAATTTTGTAGCACTTTTATCAAAACATAATTGTAAGAAACCAAGAAATCATACACTTTAAAAAAGTCATGCTTAAGTTCTTAAATTCATAAGATTTATCTGGAATGCAAAATCGTAAAAAAATTATTGTCATATAAACAAATCTTAATTAACCACTTGTAAACTGATGACGATTCATACAAAATCTTTTTGTTTATTATGCATTCCAATGTATCTGATGCTGTCCTCAGCATCTAACGATATTTAACGTTGCCTTCTGCATCGTTCTGTATGAAATACGATAACATAAACAAACATTGTAATAGAATTCGGTTTGTATATTTCACATCACATTGAGATACATATGGATGTGTGTGACTTATCCAAAGGGCTTATTCTATTCTCTTATCTTTAACCTCAACCGAGGTGGGGATAAAAAAATAGAATGGTGAGACCAATTCATAATTTTAAGTAGATTTAGTTTTTAGTTCTAATAAAGACGAGTAACAGAAAAGACTCAAAATTTTTAGTTGTTTCCTTTTAAAGAAGTTTTTAATAAACTATAACAAGTTGACAAACTTCATTAATGCATGTCATATATGTATGTATTCTATGATTAGATTTTTTGATCTTATTTTCTTTTATTTCTGTCTGGCACAATTTTTAACATTTCTGCATAAAACGCACCCTAAACCCATCTAAACTATTGTATGTTAACTCTTGCCTTGTTGAACAACAGTTTTCTAAAAGAATCTAATAAAATACATTTTCACTTTAGTAAAATGTATGAAATGTATCGAGTGGTCGTTGGAAAACGAAACAATCTTGCCCGCAAGAGAGAGATAGTATATACTCGTAAATAAAAGTAGGTACGTGAGTACATTATTAAATACATAACATCTTCCATCATATTGTATTTAAATAATTCAAAATAGTTAGGTATTACATAAAAGAAAAAATTTGAATTCAAGTTCAAATTAAAATTAAAATTCAAAAATTATACAATTTAGGTAAATACATGATTTAATCTTCAATAATTATTTTAACAATGTTACTTGGAGTATTGAATTTTTTTACGAGGTCGAAGCTGCTTCTTAGATGGCAATTTATTATAAGCTGTTATTCATCTGGCTTGTCAGAAGTTAGTTCGCTTGATGAGCTGCATAGTTGATCAAATCACGTTGTTCAAGGCTGATGACCTCTATAGGCGACAAGATTTTATAACGGATTTTTTAAGAACAGTTAAAAACAAGCTTTTCAACAGAATGTTAAAATTTATTTTCTCAAAATTTATTTTCTTCTTTTTTATTTTTTTGTTTCAATTAAAAATTAAATTCTTTAATTGTAAATTTATCAAAAGTTACTTTTTAAAACAGCTTGCAATATCATCAATTATATATTTCATGGATTTAAATTAAAATTCCGAGAATTATATTGGTTTGCATTTCGCGGTTGTAACATAACCTCAAAGGAGTGATCCTTTTTGCTTCATGGAAAGCAAAGTTAAATACAAGAGAGGACACCTTGAAACTTCTCCGGAGCAGATCACACAACAAGAACAGAAGAAATTTACATTACTTCGCTATCTGGTCTAGGTAAATCAAATAATACCATAGCAATGGGTGACACATTTTCATGGGAACTCTTCAAGACAAAAATAAAATCAATGCTCCAGGACGTTGCACGCAAAGAAGACATCAGTGCCCTAAACGAAGAAGTTCATAGTCTAAAAAGCCAAAATCTGCAACTTCAAAATGAATTAGTCTCAGTCAAAAATAAACTTCATCAACTAGATCAAAAATCACGCCGAAGCAATATCGTTGTCTGTGGACTAAAAGCCTCAACTTCCCAAGAAGCAAAGCGTAGCATGTTGGAGACGTGTACATCAATTCTTAATATCAATGCAGGCATAGTGAGAGTCATCGAAATAAAACCTGGCTTAGAATATTTATTCGAGCTCGACTCTGCAAGTCAAGTTAACAGCCTATTGTACAGCAGCGCTAAACTGAGAGGCACAGGTATATTTTTCCAACGTGACTACACTGAAATCGAAAGGAACCAACGTTTCAATCTAAAATAAATAAATTGGGTGGCGCAACAAGAACCTTTTGAGAACTAGGGCCTAGTGACTTACAACTCTCAACCATTCCTGTGTGCGAGTACTGTTGTCAGGGATGGAGGGGACCTACAGTTTTAAGCCGAATCCGAACGGCAAATTTGAGAAAGCACTTTTCATGACAAGAATTACTCTTGGAGAATTTGTCAGTTCCTCGCAAGAGGCAGTACCCGTTAAGAAAAACTTTAGATGGCATAGGCAGGGATCGAACCAAAGACCTCTGGCATGACAGTCCAACGCACTAAACATCGTGCCACGGGTACTACAACGTTTCAATCTGCGACAAATAAAAAAAAAATTATTATAAAAGACAATGCACAAGCTAAATGTATGTTCAAAGACACTACATTATATGTCAACAACACCTCTTTCAAATGGACTGATTCTGCAATCATTGCAAGCACTGAAGAAGATAAACAACAACTTGATAACCTGTTCCGGAAGTCCAACAACAACTACACTGTACTTGTGAAGAAATCTCGGCAAGTCCAGCAGCAGCAGCAGCAGCGTCAGCATCAAAATCTAAGAAACTCATCCCAACAATAACAAATAGTTGTCTGTCAGATTATTTCTTATAACGTAGGTAATATAGGGAACAAAGGAGTTTATGGAAATTTTTATAATTTTATTAATGAATTTGATATAATATTTTTGTATGAAACTCATTTGTTGCATGATAAGCGTAGTAGTTTTGGCATTTATTTTAAAGATTATGTTGTAAGATGGATAGATGCAATCAAAACCTCTAACTATGGTCGAGCTTTTTGAAACTGAACAGATTCCAACTTCGTTTCGTCAGTCGGTTATTGTTCCTATTTTTAAAAAAGGTGACCTAAATGAAGTTGTTAATTATCGTGGTTTATCTCTGTCGGATACTCTTTATAAGTTGTTTACTAGCTTGCTTCTAAATCGCATCAATGAATGGCTGGAAGAAAATCGTGTGTTAAATGAGTATCAAGCCGGTTTTCGTAAAGGTTACTCGACCGTTGACAATGTTTTCAACCTAAATAGCATTGTTCAATTAAAATTTAAACAAAACAAGAAGGTTTTCACTTTTTTTGTTGATTTTAAATCGGCTTTTGACACGATTCCAAGAAATGCTCTTTTGTTTAAACTGAGATCCATTGGTATGTCAAACAAAATTGTAAGGCTTTTGAAAATTCTCTATTGTGATACTGAGTCAGCAGTATGGGATGGTACCTCATGTTCTAACTTTTTTAATGTTCGCCAAGGTGTAAAGCAAGGCTGTAAGCTAAGCCCAACTTTGTTCGCAATCTATTTAAATGATTTAAGTAGCGAATTGCCTGGGGGGTTGAAATATGTGGTATTAGAATAAAGGTGTTACTTTACGCTGATGATTTGGTTCTATTGGCAGAATCCCCTCAAGAACTTCAAAGCATGATTAATAAACTTGCAGAGTACTGCGAACGTTGGAAGTTAATTATTAATCTGTCAAAATCAAAATGTTTGGTTTTCCGAAAAGGTGCAAGACGTCCGCTTGAACAAAAATGGTTTCTTAATGGTTCCGAAATTGATGAAGTGAATGAATACCAATACCTTTGTATATGAAGTGGATAGATTATATATACAAAGATTGTACTATTCCACTTCATATACAAAGGTCTTATTTTGATAGTAATAATCGAATATGGATTAAGATACACCTAGGGTAAATTAATTTTTCTTAAATCCAGCTTATTTAAATGCAAAAGAAACTTTGCATGCACCCCATCTTGCACCCTCCCCACCTTGCACACACTCCAACTTGCACCCACCCCAAATCCTATAGTGTGCCCAAGCAGGGGGGTTGCAGATGCCACTGTTGCATACACCCAAACTCGCGCACACCTTAAACAGCATTTACATGAGCGCGACCAACGAACGACGAATGAATTACAAAATGTGAGTTTATATACGTTTAAAGACATATTTCCACACAAAATCTTAACAAAACGATAGCAATATAGTTTCTATTTGATTTATGATGCATACTTTTACTTTTCAATATCAAATATTAATAAATTTAAGAAAACAAATTTATTCGTCGCGAACAAAATTTTAGTTGATACGAACTATCAAACTTTATTCGCGTTCCACATCATCCACACTCGCAACGAATAAAATAATCGCGCGTACTTAACCTGAAAAAATCATTCTTGTTTTGGTTTCGGTGGTGAATGTCAAACTTCATTCGCGACGAATTAAAAACTCTCATGTGAAAGAAATGTCAAAATCGACGAATATTCGTTCATTCGTTGGTCGTTGGTCGTGCTCATGTGAATAATGCTTTACTGTTGCATACACCCAAACACGCATTACGCATACGCAAATACCATTATTACTATCAAAGTAAAGCATCTTGCACATGAGCAACGAACTGCGAACTGTGGATGTTCGCATATTTTGACTTTTCTTTCACATGAGCTTTAATTTATATTCGCAGGTAGCGACGAATTGTCAACCCTTTTCTCCATATTTTCCTCAGCCATCATCTTTCACACAAAAACAAAACAAGAGTGGTATAATTTTGAGGTTAAGTTGAGCGCGAACAATTTATTCGTTGCAGTGTGGATGGTATGTGGAACGCGAATAGAGTTTGACAGTTCGCAGCAACCACACTGCGATTCGTTACTACCAAATTGCTTTTACAAAATTCTATTGTTTTAGAGAACAAAATGCAAATTTTATTATCCTAATATTAGTGTCAATTGGTTTCTTATAATTTAAATGTCTTTTTGTGTGGAATTGACTTTTTGAAATGTGTAAAATCACGTTTGTTCGTCCAGTAGTAGTTGTGGTTATTTTCAATTTTCTCAAAAACTAAAAGACATAAAATCATCTAGTTTTCAGTTTTTGATCAAAAACAAATAAGAGCAATAAATTCTGAAATAAAAACAATGGTAGATAATCTTGAAGTATTGAAGTATTGAAAAAGTTACACTTTAAACCTTTTTTTAACTTTTTTTACTCAAATTTTGAGATTAAAATTAAATTTTTATTTTCAATTTTCTCAAAAACTAAAAGACATAAAATCATCTAGTTTTCAATTTTTGATCAAAAACAAATAAGAGCAATAAATTCTGAAATAAAAACAATGGTAGATAATCTTCAAGTATTGAAAAAGTTACACTTTAAACCTTTTTTTAACTTTTTTTACTCAAATTTTGAGTTTAAAATTAAATTTTTCAAAAACTACGCATAGTTTTGACTTGAATTAAAAACTGGCTAATAAAACAGAATGTTGGCTTTAAAAAAAGGTATGATACTTAATTGTAAGTATTACCGTTATTTTTTAATTAATTTTTTTCATTTTAAATAACAATTTTTTTAAATTGCCCCTATTACCTAAACGGGGGGAGATAGACCCCCCCCTCCCATAGTAAAAAATGCTTGTATTAAGCCTCTCTACCAAAAACCGTTATTATATCTTGTCGCCAAAGTTATCGTACTCGTGCCTGTTTCTAAGATTTCTGAGAATTTTCTCAGACGGATTGACAGAGTACGAGAATAAAATATGAACACAATAGTATTCCTTTCGTTTTTTTTACCATTTATTAGCTTCCAAACACATATGTAAGTTTAAGTTTTCTTGTGATGTTCTTTTGTTCTTAAATATCTTGGGTTTTACTCCTGCAAAAGGTTTATCTACCAAACGTGCATTTATTGAAATTTCTCATTCATAAATTTATATCAAGAATTTTAAATACGAAAAACAGTTTCGCTCCAGAGGTTTGTGATTAATTTTTTTTTTCCAAAAAAACTAGCGCCCATTTATCTCTTTCAACATTGGTGCATTTTGCAATTTTATTGCTTTCAATTTCCCTTTTCGCTTCTACATCACTTTAGCTTGAGAGTTTCGAATCGGTATCGTTAATTAATTTAGTCTTGGTTTTTCGTTTTGTTTTTCTTGTGTTTAAAATCGTAACATTAAGGTTATTTATTGTCTGTGAAACGATTTTGCAATAAAATTAAGGGTTATGCTTCGTTTGATTGGCCTATGTTTGATATTATTTCCTTGATTTACAATAATGTAATGTTAATCGAATGTTATTTTAGTACCTTTATATTATAACTCGTCGTATTTTAAAAGTCAAATATGTTCATTTATTGTCTTTCAACGTTTGATGTATGATTAATTTTTACAGTTTTGTGTATCCATTGGAATCATTTCGGCTATTTTCAAAAACATTGTCCATTCTATTAAGTTAAAATTAATTTTGTTAAACAAAGGCCCTTGAATAAATAAAGAAATTTCTGATATTTTGAATATAACTTAAGGAAGTTTCCTAGCATATGTATTTCCATGAGTTGCGCACATCGTAATTCTGTTCGTATTGTGTTATTCGTTTTATCAATTTTGGGTTGAAATATTTATAATACCGCAAAAAGGTAACAATTAATAGTCAAAAGTCAGTGATTGAACTCAATTCAATGCGATTCAATAATAAGGCGACATTTTTTGATTGGTACTAATAATATGTCTTGTATCGTTAAAGCGAGATATACCCCCATTGCCATTATCCATGGATGACACTTGCATCAATGAGACTGAACACCTCGATATTCTCGGTATGTGTGTCACCAACCACCTCTTGTGGAATGATCACATACGCGATGTCGCCAAAAATGCCGCAAGGTGTTTGGGTTTCCTTAGGCGATGCAAGAAATATTTCACCCCTTCTGATCTGGCTATTATCTACAAGATTTACATACGTCCAAAACTTGAGTATAACTCCCATCTCTGGGCTGGTGCTCCTGCAACTTACTTAAGCCTCTTGGATAGTATTGAACGTAGAGCATTTAAATTGATAGATGATAATATCATCATAAGTTCATTTACTTCGCTTGAACATCGTCGTAAGGTCTCTTGTCTGACCCTTTTTTACCGTTATTTTAACGGCTTATGCTCTAGTTAAAAAGCCAGTTGCATTCCTCCCCTTAAACAGTTCAACCGTAATACTCGCGCTTCTAGGAATGCTCATCATCAGTATACCCTCGAGTCCAACTTCGACCGTACTGTCAAATACAGAGATTCGTTCTTTAGCCGTACTACGCGAATGTGGAATGCCTTACCACACTCTGTCTTTCCTAGTCATTGCAATATTCAGGAATTCAAAACCAATGTGCACCGACATCTCCTTTTAAACCCTCTCTCCTCTTCCTAGTGCTCACACTGTGCATCTGCATAATAAGGGTAGTAATATCCCCTTGAGTGTGTGCTTATTATAAAAAAAAAAAAATATCAAAATAAAATTAACAAAATCGTTGTCATGTAATGATATTCCTTATTTTTTCGAAAGTCGTAAGGTTTGTTGATCAAATATTTTTTTTTGAAAAAAGATTGACGGGAAAATGTTCAATCCTCTCTTTCTCTCTCGCTTTTTCTTATTGCGATAGGAACGCCATTTTAATTGAGAAATGAAATTAACATTTTTGTTGTGAAAGCTATTATTAGCTATTACTTCTGATTATCGCCGAAACAACCCCAGAAAATCAATTATTTATACAATATTATATTTATAATAACAATTTCTTGAGTGTTTTTCATTCATTCATTACGTTTTCCCACGACCACTCGATACATTTCATTGGCGACGAAGTTTTTTTGTGTTGCAAAATACATTTTTAATTCAAAATTGCTTCAACTTTTTGCGATAAAATTCAATAATTTTAACAAAGTGATGGCGAATGAATCCATTGTGCATCATGATGTATCCAGTGCAACGAAAATGCCAGAATTTAATCCACAAAAGGATAACTGGTCGCTGTGGCAAAAAAGACTCGAGATTCACTTAGAGGAACTGGATTACGAAGAGGAAAAGCAGGAAAAATCAATTTGAATCTATGGGTTCCGAAGCGTATTCCACCCTGCAGAGTTTGTGTGACCCCTTTATTCCTGCAAACAAAAATCATACACAGAGCTGCTAAATAAGCATTATATGACAACGAAAATAGTGTTTCAGTGGAAAATATTTGTTTTTGATCAGAAAAGTGAAAACTGAACAGAAATGAATCCATAGCATCGTGGTTTGCCCGTATAGGGGAGAGTACGATAACTTGGGCGCCAAGATTTGATAACGGGATTTTGTAGAGGGGTCAAAAACAACCACTTTTTACTATCCTCTATCTGAAATCCAGAAGTTTGTTCCATAATTCTGCATTTAAATTAAATTACTTATGTCAATTGTTTTTGAGAAATTCGCATTCAAAGTCCAAATTTTGATAAAAACGTGAAAATAAAGTTTAGACCCATTGTTTTCAAAGTTGTGAAATGAAATTGTAAATAAACTTCATGTCAACATAAATTCTTAATCGAACACAAAAAACCGCACGGTTGTATGTCTTCTAGTTATTGAGAAAATCCAAAATAACTCAAACTACTTTTCTATAAAATGTTTGTTGCATTTTGCTTGCTTACATAAATATCAGTTATCGTATTCGTGCCCCCGAATAAAAAAAATAGTGTTGAGCTATTAAATTGGAGAATCATTACAGCAATTCGTTTTTAACAAAGTCATAAGTGGCACATCAGGACCCATTTACGAAAGACTATGAAACGTTAAAGTTAGCGGATGCGTACAAAAAGGCGTTAGTTGAGTCAAAGCTTTAAGCAAAAAACTCGGATAACGGCTCAGCATCAGCTGATGTAAAAAGGAACAAAACACGTGACAACTATTTCAAAACCAACAACAATAAAGTAAAGACTCCTTGTGCCCATCGGGGTTGGAAAAATCATATATCAAGTAGCTGAAAATTTAAGAAAGCAAAAGAGTGGGGCATTAAGCATCAATTTGTAAAGAGAAGAAAGTTATTTTTTTAGATAATTCAATCAAAAATTGTGATAATAAATTTAAGACCAATAATTCAACTTTTGATTTTTCAATTTTCACTGTAGAGTCAGCTGAAATGGAGATGGGAATTTGTACGGTTAACAAAGAGCAAGTTTATATTCTGCCTGTTGTGATTGATGGATTAATAAAACATGACGTAACGTGTGACACCGGTGCACCACTTTCGTTGATGTCAATTGGATTTTTCGATACATTTTATCAAAGGTCAGAGCTAAGAAAATGTGTAATCGAAGTTTTGGGTGAGTTTGATGCAATTATGAAAGGTTAGTTACATTCATCGTCACAAAAACAATAGCCCACCGTTGTTGGGAAGAATATTTCTTGAGGCAGTTTAATTTTGAGCTACTGCAAACGTGTAAACAAATTAATGTCATTAATGATGATTTAAAAAAAGATTTTAATAACATTTTGTATGGAAAATTGGGTAAATATAAATTCGGTAGGGTTACACTAGAGTGCGTTTCTGATGCAAAAAAAGTTTTTATGTAAACTTTTTTTACATATTCGTTTCCTCGGATCGAAGAAATTTTTTCTTCGCTACAAGGGGGTCAGTTAGACACAAAATTAGATTTATCAAATGCATATAATAAATTTGTCTTAGATGAGGATTCTCAAAAGTAATGTGCATGGAGCACACAAATAAATGTATTTAAAATGAAGCGGCTTCCATTTGGAGTCAAGCCGGCATCACTATCGACTTGTTTTTGAACAACATTGTTAACGTGACTAACTACATGGACGATATTGTCGTCACCGGAAAAACCTTGGTTGAACTTGTGCAAAATTCTAGGTTAGTTTTAAATAAATTACAGAGTGTTGGAATAAAAAAATGTGCTTTTTTCAAAAAAAACTATTTCATATTTGGGATTTAATATCGGCAAAACTGTTTTGAATAAGAATAAAACTAGGGTGGAATCCGTTTTAAACGCACCAATAATAGTAATATCACAGAATTACGCGCTTTTATCGGTATGGTGAACTACTATTCGCGGTTTATACCACTTTATGCTAATAAAATGGCACCTTTATATGACTTGTTTGAATAATCTCTGTCAGTCTGCATATGATTTGAGGAAAGCTGAAGTAACTTCAGATCAAGTTTTGATGCATTTCAACACTAAGGTTCCTATAGTGTTGTTGTACGGATGCCAGCCAGAATGATGTTGCTAGAATTTTATCGCATGTGTTGCCAGACTAATTGCTCAAGCCAATAGCATTTGTATCTCGTGATCTTAGTAAATCAAAAAAAAACTATAGTACAATAGAAAAGAAAGCCATAGCAATAATATTCAGTGTTACTAAATTGCGTCAATATTTACTAGGCATTCATTTTGAACTGTATACTGATGATCCACAAGCATCTTTTAGCGATTTTCGGTGAAATTAATGGCTTACCGATAATGGCGGCAACGAGAATGCAACAATGGGATTCTATTCTATCTGGGTTCGTATATAACCTTAAATATTTGAAGGGTACGAATAATTTTGGCGATAATTTATCGCGAATGTCCAAAAACTAACATTATTATTCTTGCGTTGAAAGTAACTATATCAATTACAAAGCGTTTGATAATAAGTAACAATAAAGTTTCAAATCCATCGCTACTGAAACTCAAAAAGACACCATTTTATCAAAATTATTATAGATTCCTTTGGGTGTCGTATTGAATCCCCAAAAAAAAAATCTCCACGGGATGATATCCCCAAACAAATTTAATCCATTTATGGATTTGTTGATTATATCTTGGGGGAAATTATCACCAACCCAATAACATCATCCATTTCAATTTTTATTTCAAAACAAAAGAAATACTCGGCACTCCAAAACAACGCTTAGACAGCACTAAGCAAGCACTACGAATACAATGATTCTCTATGAATACTAAAGTCAGACTGAGAAGTGCATGCCAGTGATTTTTTGTTTAGCAACTGTTTATCATTATCATTTATTAATATTACAATGAGAGAATTTCATGAGAGTTTTTCTAAAAACTGCATGCATAAATGAAGATACGCACGGATACTGGGGATTTGGAGATTTCGTGGGGATTTTGGTAAAATAAATTATTTAGTTGGGGATTTTGTCCATTTGTCTTACGTCTCTGGGGATATTATCAAAATGGATTAAATTTGTTTGGGGGATATTATCCCGTGGGGATTTTTTTTTTGGATTGCATTTCATGCAATATAAATGAAATTTAATATATTCAAAACAATTAAAACCCGATGTTATTGTTTCCAAATCTTTGGATTGCATTTCATGCAATATAAATGAAATTTAACGTATTCAAAACAATTGAAACATATTAATTGTTTTGATAATATATTAAATTTCATTTATATTGCATGAAATGCAATCCAAAGATTTGGAAACAATAACATCGGGTTTTAATTGTTTTGAATATATTAAATTTCATTTATATTGCATGAAATGCAATCCAAAAAAAAAATCCCCACGGGATAATATCCCCCAAACAAATTTAATCCATTTTGATAATATCCCCAGAGACGTAAGACAAATGGACAAAATCCCCAACTAAATAATTTATTTTACCAAAATCCCCACGAAATCTCCAAATCCCCAGTATCCGTGCGTATCTTTATTTATGCATGCAGTTTTTAGAAAAACTCTCATGAAATTCTCTTATTGTAATATTAATAAATGATAATGATAAACAGTTGCTAAACAAAAAATCACTGGCATGCACTTCTCAGTCTGACTTTAGTATTCATAGAGAATCATTGTATTCGTAGTGCTTGCTTAGTGCTGTCTAAGCGTTGTTTTGGAGTGCCGAGTATTTTTTTTGTTTTGAAATAAAAATTGAAATGGATGATGTTATTGGGTTGGTGATAATTTCCCCCAAGATATAATCAACAAATCCATAAATGGATTAAATTTGTTTGGGGATATCATCCCGTGGAGATTTTTTTTTTGGGGATTCAATACGACACCCAAAGGAATCTATAATAATTTTGATAAAATGGTGTCTTTTTGAGTTTCAGTAGCGATGGATTTGAAACTTTATTGTTACTTATTATCAAACGCTTTGTAATTGATATAGTTACTTTCAACGCAAGAATAATAATGTTAGTTTTTGGACATTCGCGATAAATTATCGCCAAAATTATTCGTACCCTTCAAATATTTAAGGTTATATACGAACCCAGATAGAATAGAATCCCATTGTTGCATTCTCGTTGCCGCCATTATCGGTAAGCCATTAATTTCACCGAAAATCGCTAAAAGATGCTTGTGGATCATCAGTATACAGTTCAAAATGAATGCCTAGTAAATATTGACGCAATTTAGTAACACTGAATATTATTGCTATGGCTTTCTTTTCTATTGTACTATAGTTTTTTTTTGATTTACTAAGATCACGAGATACAAATGCTATTGGCTTGAGCAATTAGTCTGGCAACACATGCGATAAAATTCTAGCAACATTATTCTGGCTGGCATCCGTACAACAACACTATAGGAACCTTAGTGTTGAAATGCATCAAAACTTGATCTGAAGTTACTTCAGCTTTCCTCAAATCATATGCAGACTGACAGAGATTATTCAAACAAGTCATATAAAGGTGCCATTTTATTAGCATAAAGTGGTATAAACCGCGAATAGTAGTTCACCATACCGATAAAAGCGCGTAATTCTGTGATATTACTATTATTGGTGCGTTTAAAACGGATTCCACCCTAGTTTTATTCTTATTCAAAACAGTTTTGCCGATATTAAATCCCAAATATGAAATAGTTTTTTTTGAAAAAAGCACATTTATTCCAACACTCTGTAATTTATTTAAAACTAACCTAGAATAGTAATGTGGATGTACACTGCCATAGTCAGACCGATTCTAACTTATGGCAGTTTGGTTTGGTGGAAAGCGTTGGAGAAATCCACAAATCAAAAAACACTTACCAAGGTACAGAGAATGGCTTGTATCTGTACCAGTGGGGCGATGAGGACAACCCCAACTGCAGGTTTAGAAACAATCCTCAACCTCCCCCCGATAGATCTATTCGTTCAAGAATCAGCAGCATACAGCGCCCTCAGGCTCAGTCAAACTAACATCTGGCAAACTAGCCAGAGTGGCCACGCAGCTATTCTTACGAAATACGTAGACAAAAATATCTGCACAGATTATATGAGCCCCTACTTGGATTTCAACAAATCCTTTAGCACCAAGTTCCCCAATAGACTAGATTGGGAAAATAATGAGCCCTACACCAACAACTCAACCATTACCATCTACACCGATGGCTCTAAAATGGATAGTAGAGTAGGTGCAGGATTTTACTCTGAAAGCCTCAACCTTGCCGAAGCATTCAGGCTCCCTGACTATAGCAGCGTCTTCCAAGCTGAGATCTTGGCAGTGAAAAACGCTGCTAAACATTTATCCATGATGGCGATATCACACGCGGACATCACTTTTTTCATTGATAGCCAAGCAGCAATAAAAGCTATCTCTGCCACCCAAATCAAGTCAAAGCTTGTCTCTTGCTGTCGCGAAGAGCTAAAGGTTCTTGGCACACAGCATAACGTAAGACTCTGCTGGGTTCCTGGCCACAGTGATGTACCAGGCAACGAAAAGGCGGATGAACTTGCTAGGGAGGGCTCCACACTGGAACCCTCTCGAATAGACCACCATATAGGAATACCGTTATGTGAACTGAAACTTAACGTCAGTAAAACCACCCTTCAAAAATCCAATGACAGATGGAATCTGCTAGAAACCTGTGTTAACACCAGGAAGATATGGCCTAGATACGATAAGAAAAGATCTGACTGGATCTTAAATCTAAATAAGCCCTCCTTAAGATCCCTTATCGGCATCATTACAGGTCACAACCTACTCGGCTACCATAAGAAGAAGATGGGGCTCAGTACTGATGACCTTTGTAGAGGCTGTGGTGATGAAAACGAACATGAAGACACTACTCATTTTCTCTGCCACTGTCCTTCGCTCTGTCTTGCTAGGAAGAAAACTCTAGGCAACTTTTTCTTTAATGAACTGGAGGAACTATCAGAACTGCCAGGCAAAAGCTTACTAAATTTTGTCAAGGCCTCTAAATGGTTTAACGAACCACATGATTCATAGGTTATTATATCTTTTCAGGAAGTTTCCAACACTTCGGGGTACCACAATGGATCTACATTGATCTAAGTGTGATGGTAACAACATCAACCGTCAGCCCATTAAACCTAACCTAACCTAACCTAACCTAGAATTTTGCACAAGTTCAACCAAGGTTTTTCCGGTGACGACAATATCGTCCATGTAGTTAGTCACGTTAACAATGTTGTTCAAAAACAAGTCGATAGTGATGCCGGCTTGACTCCAAATGGAAGCCGCTTCATTTTAAATACATTTATTTGTGTGCTCCATGCACATTACTTTTGAGAATCCTCATCTAAGACAAATTTATTATATGCATTTGATAAATCTAATTTTGTGTCTAACTGACCCCCTTTTGGCGAAGAAAAAATTTCTTCGATCCGAGGAAACGAATATTTAAAATCTATTAAAAACTTGTTAATTTTGGTTTTTTTCCATGGCAACGGAATAGGCCTTGGTTTACATAAAAACTTTTTTTGCATCAGAAACGCACTCTAGTGTAACCCTACCGAATTTATATTTACCCAATTTTCCATACAAAATGTTATTAAAATCTTTTTTTAAATCATCATTAATGACATTAATTTGTTTACACGTTTGCAGTAGCTCAAAATTAAACTGCCTCAAGAAATATTCTTCCCAACAACGGTGGGCTATTGTTTTTGTGACGATGAATGTAACTAACCTTTCATAATTGCATCAAACTCACCCAAAACTTCGATTACACATTTTCTTAGCTCTGACCTTTGATAAAATGTATCGAAAAATCCAATTGACATCAACGAAAGTGGTGCACCGGTGTCACACGTTACGTCATGTTTTATTAATCCATCAATCACAACAGGGAGAATATAAACTTGCTCTTTGTTAACCGTACAAATTCCCATCTCCATTTCAGCTGACTCTACAGTGAAAATTGAAAAATCAAAAGTTGAATTATTGGTCTTAAATTTATTATCACAATTTTTGATTGAATTATCTAAAAAAATAACTTTCTTCTCTTTACAAATTGATGCTTAATGTCCCACTCTTTTGCTTTCTTAAATTTTCAGCTACTTGATATATGATTTTTCCAACCCCGATGGGCACAAGGAGTCTTTACTTTATTGTTGTTGGTTTTGAAACAGTTGTCACGTGTTTTGTTCCTTTTTACATCAGCTGATGCTGAGCCGTTATCCGAGTTTTTTGCTTAAAGCTTTGACTCAACTAACGCCTTTTTGTACGCATCCGCTAACTTTAACGTTTCATAGTCTTTCGTAAATGGGTCCTGATGTGCCACTTATGACTTTGTTAAAAACAAATTGCTGTAATGATTCTCCAATTTAATAGCTCAACACTTTTTTTTTTATTCGGGGGCACGAATACGATAACTGATATTTATGTAAGCAAGCAAAATACAACAAACATTTTATAGAAAAGTAGTTTGAGTTATTTTGGATTTTCTCAATAACTAGAAGACATAGAACCGTGCGGTTTTTTGTGTTCGATTAAGAATTGATGTTGACATGAAGTTTATTTACAATTTCATTTCACAACTTTGAAAACAATGGGTCTAAACTTTATTTTCACGTTTTTATCAAAATTTGGACTTTGAATGCGAATTTCTCAAAAACAGTTGACATAAGGATTATGGAACAAACTTCTGGATTTCAGATAAAGGATAGTAAAAAGTGCTTGTTTTTGACCCCTCTACAAAATCCCGTTATCAAATCTTGGCGCCCAAGTTATCGTACTCTCCCCTATACGGGCAAACCACGATGCTATGGATTCATTTCTGTTCAGTTCTCACTTTTCTGATCAAAAACAAATATTTTTCACTGGAACACTATTTTCGTTGTCATATAATGCTTATTTAGCAGTTCTGTGTATGATTTTTGTTTGCAGGGATAAAGGGGTCACACAAACTCTGCAGGGTGGAATACGCTTCGGAACCCATAGATTCAAATTGATTTTTTCTGCTTTTCCTCTTCGTAATCCAGTTCCTCTAAGTGAATCTCGAGTCTTTTTTGCCACAGCGACCAGTTATCCTTTTGTGGATTAAATTCTGGCATTTTCGTTGCACTGGATACATCATGATGCACAATGGATTCATTCGCCATCACTTTGTTAAAATTATTGAATTTTATCGCAAAAAGTTGAAGCAATTTTGAATTAAAAATGTATTTTGCAACACAAAAAAACTTCGTCGCCAATGAAATGTATCGAGTGGTCGTGGGAAAACGTAATGAATGAATGAAAAACACTCAAGAAATTGTTATTATAAATATAATATTGTATAAATAATTGATTTTCTGGGGTTGTTTCGGCGATAATCAGAAGTAATAGCTAATAATAGCTTTCACAACAAAAATGTCAATTTCATTTCTCAATTAAAATGGCGTTCCTATCGCAATAAGAAAAAGCGATCAAAAAAAAATATTTGATCAACAAACCTTATGACTTTCGGAAAAATAAGGAATATCATTACATGACAACGATTTTGTTAATTTTATTTTGATATTATTAGTACCAATCAAAAAATTTCGCCTTATTATTGAATCGCATTGAATTGAGTTGAATCACTGACTTTTGACTATTAATTGTTACCTTTTTGCTGATTCAACCCTGAATTTCTATAGAGGCTAAACTAGATACATTCAAAACTTTTGGGCTTGTGGAAATATTATTTAATATGAAAGCAAGCATTTTTTACGAGTGATTGAAATCTTCACAGTGTTCTGGAAATTAATTTTTTTTTGCAAAAAGTCCTGTTTGTAGTTAGGTCTTAATTTTTTGATTTCGTAACAAAGTCGTACCACCTGTTGGAAATACTGTTTATTTTAAGAATGTGCCCTCATTAAAACAAACTATAATGTTTTGACACATCTCTTATACACTTTTCTATGTCACTATTGAAAATTCAAGAAATTCATTTTTTTATTTATTTAATTAATTCGTTAAAATCTGACGTTAACAATATTTAAAAAATTCTTATAATCTAATAATATCTAATATCATAATTTATATTTATTATACAATATTGTTGAAAAACATAAGTTTAAATTGTTTACATTTTATATTATCATTTGCAGATTCTAAACAAAAATGAAATTCGATATAAATTGTTATTAACTGATTGAGAGGGCTACATACACCATAGTTTGATCTGCTAAATATTTGAATAATAGGTTGCTGTCGCCTTAAACTTGCACGACTGAAACTGAAATTTAATTTACTTAGAACTGATGTTAATGATATCGAACCATTAATAATCCCAACAATAAAACAAAATTGTATATACTTTCTGTGGTTAGTCAAAGAAGGGAGGCTGATCAAAGCTAGTCTTTGAGAATAAGGCGGAAATAGATTTTCCCTTGCCCATGGAAGAGACCGAAAACAGAAACGCAGAAACCTTTTTTGGATCGCTTCAATTCTTGAAACATGTATTGAGTAATAAGGTGACCATACCACACAGCCGTATTCTAAAATTGGTCTAACAAACGAAATAAATAGAAGTTTAAGAACATAAGGATCCCGAAAATCACGACCGAATCTTTTAATGAATCCAAGAACCCTATTGGCTTTTTTAATTATATAACTTAAATGATCATTAAATGATAATTTGGGATCTAGAATAATACCTAAGTCAGAAAACATAGAAACTTTACATAACGGACAAGAATCAAACGTATAGTCGTACAAAAACGGAATTTTTTTACGTGTAAAACTCATAGTTTTACATTTGTCAACATTTAAAACAAGTCGGTTTTTATTGCACCATTCCCTAAATATTGTTAAGTCTTCTTGTAATAATAAACAGTCAGAGGAGGATTTTATACTTTTGAAAAGCTTAATGTCATCAGCATAAACAAGGACAGACGAGTTTTTTAAGTTTGAAACCAAGTCGTTAATAAATAAAACAAATAAAATAGGACCTAGGTGGCTGCCCTGAGGGACGCCAGAATTGACAACAAATTGAATTGAACTTTCATTACGAAACAAGACAGAATAACGACGATTTTTTAAGTATGAAGAAATCCAATTTATAAAATTGTTGTTAAATCCAAGATGGTATAATTTTAGAATTAGTGTATTGTGACATAACTTGTCAAAGGCTTTACTAAAGTCAGTAAATACGCAATCAACTTGCCCGAGTTTTTCAAATACATCTAGACAAAAGGACACGAAGTTAAATAAATTAGTTACAGTGGATCTCTTTTTGACAAAGCCATGCTGGCTATCATAAATAATAGAACTACAATGAAAAGAAAGAACATTACTCACAATTGACTCAAACAGTTTAGGTATCACAGATAGTTTCGCAATGGGCCTATAGTTCATTATTTCATTCTTTGGGCCTTTTTTATGTATGGGAATAATAAATGAACTTTTCCAGATAACAGGAAAAATTGAACTTTTTAAGGATGCATTGAAGAGAACACATAACGGATATGACAAATAAGAAGCACATTTTTTTAATATATAAGATGGAACACCATCGGGGCCTGGAGTAAAGCACTCATCGAGTTTTAATATATGTTTAGCAACTGTGTCTTCACTTATTTCAAAATTAATTGCGTTTAAATGAGTAAAACTGTCAGAAGAAGAAGAAAAAGAAGAGGAATTATTAAAGTCTGATTCTTCAAATGCTACTTTGAATTGATTAGCAAACATGTTTGCAATAATCTTTGGACCATGACTAGTTGACGAATTATTTGACATCGAATTCGGATAGCCACACGTTTTCCTTTTATTATTAACGAAATTCCAGAAACTATCTGGATTAGATTTAATACCATGTTCTATTTTACAAATGTAATCGTCATATAGAATGTTAGAATAATCAGAAAAGAGTTGTTTTAGAATTAAGAAAGTTCTGTAATCATCGTCAGTTCTAGTTATGTTATATTTTACCCAAGCTTTGTTCCTTTTATTTTTTAAGTTTTTAATACGCGTATCAAACTATGGTGGTGCATTAGAAGCAAAACGTTTTCGCTGAATATGTGTATGATTCGATATTTCATCTACTTTAATATTTAGCTGATTATATTGTTTTTGAAGATTTTCAATCATTGTCGTTATGGAGAGAAGGTCCCGTGTAATATTTTTCACAAAGGGATCACATTCATTACAAATGTAATAAAAGCCTTGGTTCTTACTCAACGTTTTTATAGAGCTATAGTTAGCATTGATACACTCCACATGGAAGGTTCTATGACAGTTACCATAGCACATGATCGAATCAATCATAAAGTCGCATATTTTTAAACATTTTCCACATTCAGACATTTTTATGTTTTACTCAGAAAATAAAATAATATTCGTAGAAGATAATTTCGTTATAAGTGTACTTCAAAAATATGATTGGTGTCTGTGATTAGTAAAGTATGAGCAATAACATATACACGAACCAACTGATCGAAATTATATTTAAATAAAGCTTTAGGAGTAAAATACATGAACAGTAAAAGCACTTGCACTCATGTAGGTGAGATGATTCGGAGACGAGTATGACAGTCAGATCCAGATGTTGATGAACGTAGTTGGGTGTGCGCTTCACGGTCTAAGCAAAGTCCGATGGATGAAGTCGTTTTCGTAGAATTTGTTTATTCAAATGATGACTGATGAGCAATGAATTACGATGCACAAGATTGGAGCCAGCGTCTAGTGAAATGCTGAGATTTAGGTTGTTTGATGAGAAGTGAGTCCAGGAGGTGTAGAGTGCAACTTGTTGCGGCATGAAAAGAAACCGATACAGGTTGTGTAACATCAAATTTGCTTCATTGGCAGAACATACACTAAGAATGTTGCAACTCACCCAGAGAGACAATAGAAAAGGAGAAAGAATATTTTAACGGCAACGACGATGACGATGAGAATTGAGAAAACCGGAAAAAGAATCACTCAAGCACTCGATTTTTGATAGATTTAAATCAGAATAGAAATAAATGACAATTTAATTTATTCAATTTAAAAGAAATTAGGTAAAACACATTTAATGACACAATGTTTTTGAATAGATCAGGCATTTATGCAAAAATCTGAATTTTTTTTATTTTATACTCATAGGGCCTTACTAATAATCAAATTTAATGTTGAGTTTAAAATTAATGTGAAATTGACCTTTATTATATGGACTCTTATTAAATAACGATACATGCTATCATCATTTACAATATATGTATCTGGTAAATTTTCCTAAATTTTAAAGTTAAATTAAAAAACGTCGTTTTCACAGGAGTGCCTTTTACTAGGCACCCAAGTCTCTGATCCATATGTGAGTATTGGCATAACCATCGCGTATAGTCCTGTACAACTGCATCTTAGAAAGTTTTTGGATTTAAAAAGCCTTTAAAAAGGCTCTTTTGGCTTTGAGCAGCCGCCAGTGTATTTTTTCTTCTATGTTGTTATCAGCTGCTACTATTGATCCAAGGTATTTCAAATTCGTGCTCTGCTATAGCTTGATTGATTTCTTATCGAAAATTCGTGCCTTTGGTTCCGATGAATCCCTCCTTTGTTGGATTGGAAATTTCAGTTTAGACCTTTCAATACAAGTAGTATTGGAAGATTTCAATTCTGAAACCACAAAATAAATGCAATTGTGCCCAGAGCTCTGTTTTCTTATTTTCATCAATGATCTCTTGTCTGGAACTTCTAAGGCAATTAGTTGTTTCGCTTACGTTAGTAGTCCCAGCTTTTAATATTTGTTTTAAACCCACATCCACCATCACTTGGGATGTAGAACTGCAAAGACGAAATATGATAAGCTAATTAAATTCCGACCTAAATATGGGGAATAAAAAACCGCGTGGAATTAACAGCTTCGAAAACCCAATGCTGTCTTGTATCGTTAAAACAAGTTATATCCCCTAGACGTTATCCATAGAAACCACCAATCACCTTTTCTCTGGAACGATTACATACGCGATGTCATAAGGCTTGAGTTGAACTCCAACTCTCATCTCTGGGCTACTGCATTTTGCTTAAGCCTCTAAGACAGTATAAAATGTAGAACATCATCATTAATTTTTAATTTTAATTTAATTTAATTTAATTTAATTATAAATTAAAAAAAATTAAACATCATAATTGATTTGTGATAATATCATTATTGGTTCATTTAATTCTCTTAAAGATCGTTGTACATTTTCTTGTCTCACCCGTTTTTACCTTTATTTTAAAGGTATATGCTCTAGAGTGCACAGCTACAATTTTTCTGCAAGGCTGTTTTTTCTGTCGGTAAAGCTATTTTTCAGTTCTTCTGAGATCTTTGTTTTCCTCTTCGCGGACACGCGGTCTATGAGATTGTTTCATTGCTCCGTATGTAACTTTCTTACGTTCCGTCGCAAGTTTGCATTCATCATACAACATCTAGGGCAATTCAGGGGATTACTCCTTAGGTCCGTAAATATTTATAAGGCTGATAGTTTGAAATGTAATTTTCACTTTTTTGCTGACTAGGAAGCATAGCAATGTTTTTGTATATAACAACTGCAATAAACTTCATATTATTTCTTATATATATTATTTCTGTAAAACATCCCTCCCTGTAGAGATTTTATGCTCTGAAGCTTGAGTTTATAGAGCGATCTTACCTTCCATGAGAAAATCCGTCTATTTCCGAAGTTTGTTGTAAGATTCGTGGTGTGATTGGTTTTAAGGGTAGGCCTGTGGCCAACTTGATATAACTTCTCATTTAGTATTTTTAAAAAATTAGGAATTGTTGAAAAATATGCAACAAGAACATTTTTTTTCAAACTTCTGCCATTTAGTTAAAAAGCTTTTTTTTAACTTATCCAAGGGTGAAACAATAGCGACATCTATAATAATTATGAATTCGTCTGGTTTTTGTTTTTCAGATCACCAGGAGGGTTGGTAGGATGCACGCCAGGACACCCTCTTTTATTTAGACCCCCCACTTTGACTGCTTGTAACTTTGTTAATTTTAATTTTTTTTTTTTATTAATTTTTGTATGTATGAACAACAAATCAATAAACAAATGATGAAAAAATTTATAGTAAAAATATTTTTTGTTTCCTTTATACAACGCTTCAAAAACCGGGCGAAATTCATGTCTCTACACTAGAATACCCCCTTAAGAGAAACAAATACTGTTTGCGACGTGATTGATTTCAATGTAAACTAAACAACCAGACGATCAAAATGTGCAGCATCAACAGCAACCTCGTTAAGAAAAATGACCAATGAAGATAACCAATCCTATGTGTAGGAACTAGGGCAAGTTTCAAAATGGTCATCACGATAGGAAAATGAATTAAGGAAAATGCAATAATTATACAAAAATATAAAAACTTTATCTATATACGTACACTAATATTATAAAGAGGAAAGATTTGCATTTTTGTATTTTTGTATGTAACGAATAAATTTAAAAAATACTGGACCGATTTTAATAATTCTTTTTTCATTAGAAAGCTACATTATCACTGAGTAACATAGGCTATATTTAGTACTAGATTACTATAGAAATCTTTAGAAATTCCTATTAAAACAAACCGAAGGTGTAAACAAATTAGCCAAAAAATGTCTTTCATCGCATACGCTGCGAAGAGTATTAATGATAGGACAAAAAAATGTTTTCTAATTTAGTGATTCATGGTCGTTTTAATTAGCATGCTTACAACTTAAATATTTATACCTATTTATGTCTACCCATGCGAAGCCGGGACGGGCCGCTAGTATAGAATAAAAGAATTGTGTAATCATTGTAATTGGAAGGGGAAGTAAGACTAGAACCTAGTTGTAAGGTAGATATATAGTACAGTAATTCCATAGTTTTTTTTTAAATAAAAAGTGACGAAGTTTGTTGTTGAAGGAATCAAAACGTTCAAAAATAAAAGGTAATTAATGAATTGAATTAATCGACATTTGTTTCATGAACCGCCCAGTGAGGTATTAGGCTATAACTAGAGGCGTTGGCTGCCAGGGTCTGATTAATAAATTGGAGTTCACCCAAAGGTAGGCCCACTCCCCTTTTCGATGACGAATTATTTTTTCTGGCTCATTTCTTTCTAATCATTCTTTTCCAATCAAAAAAAGCTTTCGCCTGGCGCCTCGCAGAATACGATCCACCGTCCACTGGTTCTTGGCCATTCTTACCTCTGCCCTCTGCCCTCTGAAGCGTTCCCCCTTCAGAAAAACTAGAAAAAAACCTAGAAGGTTGAGAGGCGCGCAATTGCGCATTAAACCCGAGAATGGTTGCTAAAAAACATTAAAGACGATTCCACTCCCAGATTATCAAAGACTGGGAAAGAAAATGTATTGTATAATAATTATAGAACGCTCCAAAATTTGTTTTATATTTTGCTCTTATAATAATTATGGTGCTGCTTTGTACTTTGTAAGTTTGAAATGAAATGATGGCTTTTACGATTTCAAAGGAGATAAAAGGACAAACGCGAATTTCCCTGAATAAAATTTTGCAAACTTATAATAATGCTAGTCCGTCACTAACACACACTTGCATTGAGAGGACCTCACTAGCTAATGTGTTATTGCTCATGTGTTAATACAAAAATTCTAGTACCTTCGTATTTCTAATAATTTGCTTATATACTCAATTATTTTTTTAAGTTTTTTAATGTTAACAGCATTTGTTTGTATTTTATGTTCTTAAATAAGAATAATAAATTAAAGAAGCATTTTTTTACTTCACTTTAATAATTGCGTTCACCTTGGTCCCAAAACTTCTAAATTATGGCCGACACATACATATGTATATGTGACAAAAGTAACAAGGGGGAGTTTTAGAAAAATAATTATCAAAACTGCAAATGTCAATCACTTAAAAAAAAGTGTATTGTACCTTGTTCTAGATAAATCTAGTCTCCTCTATAATCATATGCATTGTGTAACTATAACATTCAAGTCATTCATTCAATTCATAATCATCTTTTTTTTCTCTTCAGTTCTTTTCATATTAAATTTTAGGTAAGAACGTGCTGCAGAATCCTCTTATAAAGACCTGCAGCAAGAAATCGTAGGTCTCTTGAGATTTAAACTTGTAAAAAAGGCACATGATTCATTTTTAAAACCATACTAGACTTAAGCTTGCACTTAGAAATCCATTGCTGTGTAAAGATTCACGTTATTAAATTCACCAAAGCAGTTTCATGATACTTGAAAAATAGAGGAACATAAAATTAATCCTATTTTGACATACATACATAGTGTTCTTTTTTCCTTTTACAGACTGTATCTGTTACTGTCTCCGTTCTCACACTAACGTTTATATCCCTGGACCGATGGTATGCTATATGCTTTCCTCTTCGATACAGGACCAAAATAAGTCGCGCAATTGCTTCGGTTTCATTTATATGGATTATAGCACTACTCTCAGGTGGGTTAAAATATTTTCAATCTTAAAATAAGGAATAACAATATATGTACATATTTACTCTAAAGATATACCGGAGTTCTTCGCGTTGCACCTCAAGAAGCCTAAATTAAGATTTGAATCGGTGCTGTTTACTCAATGTGGTACAACATGGGATTTACGAACAGAGATGAATTTTTATATAACGCAACTAATATTACTATATGTGTAAGTAGATTTTATTTAGATTTGTAAGTCGTTATAAGCATTTTTTTGTAGTATATCTCATGATTAGAAAGACTCGATTTAGAGTCGCACAAAAAAGCAAATATCTATAATTTAAAAATTTGACACATTGCATTGGTTGCACACGCGCGCTCGAAAAAAAAATGTCTAGAATGTAAAATGGGAGTTTGACTCAAACAAAACAAAGCATTAAAGATAATGTATGTACTACATATGCAGGTAGTCATATAACTTATGTATATCAGATTTAATCTTAATTTTTGATTAAAATAATAATAAATAGGTACAATTTTGTATTAAATATTATAGAGCATGGCTTTCAAGCTGTCTGGCGCTTTAAAAAAAATTACATTTAGAGATTGCAAAGTTCAGTAAACTAAACGTTATATACAAATTTAGACAGTAAACAATAAAATATAGAAATCAAAAAAGTAAGTAAAAAGTAAAGTTTAAATAATAAAAAAAAAATAATAATCAAACAATGGAATTATAAATTATAATGTAGAAAGAGAAAAAAGGACTTTCTTTTTATGTGAAAGAAATATTATAAATTTGACTGTTGTTACAATTTTAAAAACTATGGTTAAACCGAAAAAAATGCAAGATCTTCAATACAGGGCTCTTGGTTAAACTTAAACAAGAAATGTTAAAGTTAATTTAAATTTTAGGGGCTTTTAGTTTAGCTAAAACAAAGTTATGTATATACGGAATGTACATATGTGTATATGATAGCCGTAGACTTCGTTACCACAGCAGAAACAGCTGCTAATTGTGGCGATGAAAATTTTGAGTTTGGATGTTTCTTCCATAAAAGACTTTGAACAAAATTGTGGCGATGAAAATTTTGAGTTTGGATGTTTCTTCCATAAAAGACTTTGAACAAAATTGTGACCACATTGAATTAACTGTTGACTAGGCTACAGCCAGTTTTTCTATTAAATGAGCACTGATACTCAAATTACTCGAAATAACAAAATTAAATTCATTGACAACTTCGATGCCGGTGCCATCTAATGTCCAGGTCCTCGAGTTTCTGTCAGACCGAGTTTTGTGTTTAAATATCATTATTTTTTATTTTGCACCTTGAGCTTATTTATTTGAAGCTGAAGTGTCACCGGGTTGTCAGCACTAATATAACAACATTTTTACAATATATCGTCAAAAGAAACTCCTCCTGGTACATATATGATTCTCGATATCGTTTATAAACAAGGCGAATATTAACGAACTCAAAACACATCCCTGTGGGACACGAGCTTATGAGCAAAATGACTTTGACTCAATTTATCACATACCACTGCATACATATTCAATAGCAACTGTTGATAGACCATAATAAACTTTGTTGACACCCCGATTACTTCGAGTTTATATAATGAATTCTTTTAGTATATAGTGTCAAATGCTGCCTTAAAACCAATAAAAAAGGTTTTTTTTTGTCTAATACAATTAATTAATATATTAAGGCAAATATTTGATCCACCACCGTCGAAAGGTTTGGTGTTAAACCTGCTTGAAACCAATTGATAATATTATTGCACTGTGCCCAATTTGATAACCTGAGGGAAAATTTTCCTCAGAGAATTTTAAACAGAAATACCTCTATATTTTTCTGGCTGATTTGTATTACTTTTTTTAAAAATGGAAGTTATCCTTACCAGGCGAAAACAGTTGGAAAGGTCTCCTCATTAACCATTTTGTTCAATAAGCTATTAAGTTTGCCTGTTTTTTTCAAATTGCAATGGATCGACAGAAACAGAAATCAAATAAAAATATTGAAATTGAGAAGTTTAAATGTATTCGTTTTATGGTCATAGGACAAAAAAACGTTTTCAGATCGATCATGTGATTAACTACAATAAAAAAAAAAATGGTTACGTTTTGCTATTAGTAAGCGTAGTCTTGTTTATTGCCAACAAAATTTCGTAAAAAACAGATACATATATAGGAGCCCTATAAAATAATTATTTTATTGCCATAAAGCAATCAATAATTGAAGTTTAAGTTGTTTTTGTCGAGATATTTGGTAGGTTAAACGAACAATGTGACAGTACCGTCAAATATACATTTTTTTATTAAAAAAAACTTACACTTCAAACACTATTTGGATTTCATTGACATTTTAATCAAAATTTCGAAAAACTTAAAACTCGTAACCCCTTTAAATCTAGTTTTAATATAAAACCAGTTCTTGAGAAACTCAATGATATAATCGTTATAAAACAACCTTTACATTTCCTAAAAAATATTCTCTTGTTGTGTTTTGTATTTGATACTTAGGTGTTAAGAATAAACATTGAGAATGAAAGCTTCTTAAAGATTTCAAAGAATGTTTATCAGTGTACCCTTGAGCCCTATTTCAAACGTATTGTTAAGTTCAGATCCTTTTTTTAGTCGCACTCTGTCATTCTTGAGTTCGGATAGCACTCAACTTGAGACATTGATTCCGAAATTTAAAATAGGTTACTGAAATTGTTTTTTAAAACGAAATTGAACAGAGGATAATGGTTTTTACTGAACCTTTTTTCTGAAAGTTTATAGTTTGCCTTGGATTTCTTCCAAAGGTATTTTTTGTGAGTAGATTTTCTACAGGTTAAAAATTATGATTCTGTGATCAGACATTTAATTTTCATCGATAACCCTCCAATCTTTGATCAACTAGCTTCAGTTTGAGGCTCCGAACGTTTAGTTTAGTTTATTTTTTGATATGCTATAAACATTAAGATATCTTATTTATTGTGATAGCTTTAACGTGGTAAAAAAGATAACATAGTAATTCACAAAGCAAAAATAAATAAGTATAATCTACACTTCTACACTAATAATATAATATTATAAAGAGGAAAGATTTGTATTTTTGTATTTTTGTATGTAACGAATAAACTCAAAAAGTACTGGTCCGATTTTAATAATTCTTTTTTCATTAGAAAGCTACATTATCACTGAGTAACATAGGCTATATGTAGTACTAGATTACTATATTTTTCTTTAATATAAATCTTTAGAAATTACAATTAAAACAAACCGAAGGTGTAAAAAAATTAGCCTTAAAATGTCTTTCATCGCATACGCTGCGAAGAGTATTGATGAAAGGACAAAAAAATGTTTTCTAGTTTAGTGATTCATGGTCGTTTTAATTAGCATGCTTATAACTTAAATATCTGTACCTATTTATGTCTACCCGTGCGAAGCAGGGACGGTCCGCTAGTATTTTATATGATTAAACAATATGTACTTTCAAAATAAGAATTTAGAAATGGAAAAGGAAAACTGAGTAGTTAACTTATAGTAGGGGAGCCCAGGGTGCTAAATCGGGATTTACTCCAGGGTCAAAGAGACCTATTGGATTGCGATGCTTAGATGATAAGAAGAAAAAAATGTCATATCATATAATTATACACTTTCATCGGTGGGGGGATCGGCAATAAATTTTCAAAAATGTAAAAAAAAAAACAGTTGCATGGACACACTCGAGCGCGTCAGGTATTAATAGCATCCATGTCCTACGTATTTTTGAAAATATATAAGTAGATATGTTAATCTGATTGTTTCCATGATGGGGGTGGTCGTACGTCAGGGTTGAAAACGGGAAAAAAAATTTAATCGAGCGCGTCAGATTTTCAAAGGGGATGTTAAGTTAACCTAAAAGAAGGCTCTTTAGTAATAATCTGACGATTTGGATGTGACCCAAACTCGCGGTCATTATTAGAATTTGCAAAAAAACGTTCTGTCTCATAATCTGACGATTATCTGGAGGGATTCGCCTAATCTGACAATGGCAAAAATTTTTTTTGTATTTTTTCAAATCTTTTAACTTAACAAATTGAAAAACTGAAAATCGGCTTACTCTGACGATATTCCAATACATTTATACATTTTTGTAATGTATCTTACGTAAATTTGATAGTTTTTTGTAAATAAGTTTCACCACGAAATACACACTTTACATTAATGTCACTCATAGTAACTTTTTTTAAAATTTTAATTCACATAATAAACATCAAAATCGCAAAATAATTTCAGGCGTTACAAATACGTTGTAAACGAAAAAACAACTGCGCGATCAGCTGTCATGGCATCTTGGCAACATAAACCACAGTTGGGACGGAGTGAGAGAGTCAAAGATAGAGAAAGAGTGAGAAAGGAATAGAAACGCGGGAAGGGGAATACCGGCATCATGTACCTGAACGCATTAAACTTCATCGATTATTTTTCCTTACTTCGGCTTACGGAAATCGTCAGATTATATATTATTCGTGAACGTTGAATTATTGCCTTCAAAATAAAAAAAAAAAATAGCCACGCTCGAGAAAGTCAAGATGACGTTTTTTACAAGTTTGTAACCCACCTACTTCTTATCGTCAATGGAAAATTGTCAGATTAGTGGAATATACACTTTTTAGCATATAACTAACATACCCTACCTTAATCTGACACGCTCGAGAATTTCAGATCATCAATTTTTTTTACTAATCTGATCCTTTATCCTTGACGCGCGGCCACATATACAGGGCTAATACTTGGTGGAAGTATTCAATGGGGTACTAGGTACCTCCCTGTATATTAATCTGCCGCGCTTCAGTAAATCCTTTCTTGGGCTCCCCTACTATTATAATCGATAAAGAGTGTAATATCAATATTTTTCTTTAGTTCATTGATCTAATTAATTTTACTACCATTAAATTGCAATAAAGACAAGAAAAGTACAGCTTTAATTTGTTTTGAAAAACGTGGGCATCAACAAGTCTCCATATTTCTTTTGGTAAGGAGTTCCATAGGATAATGGCGTTGACAAAAAATGTTCGTTCTGATGTTAGGCAGGTATGTATGTATGTCGCGTGATGATTAGTTTATTTATTCTGTTAGAATTTGGAAATTTAAGTCGAGAAAACAGGCACAGTGGTTGATTTGTCTCTTTGATTCTGAAGACAAAAAAGTGTGTTCGATATTGTATAAAATGTACAAACTGCATGAAAAGTAGCCAAAAATGTGGTCATATCATTTAAGACCGAAAATATATCTTATAGTGCTATTAAAGTTTTCTTTTGCTCTCCGAATCGCAGTTACAATAACTTTTACAACCAAACCAAAAAGGAATAATGATAGTTTTGGTCAACATATTTTTCTATTTCTAGTAAAAAAGTGAAGGTGTTCCCTAGGTTAAAAATACTTATTTTTTGTTTTACAATAAATTCTCACCCATTTAATTTATATTAGCACCTTGTATGGCAATGGCAATCGCATGGTGTTTTTGGATGCAGTAGTCCACGAGGTCGATTATATTCGCATAATCGATAGGTCAATAATCCCTGTCTCCTTCTGTGCTTGACCAGTGGCAACGATCTTGTGTAAATATGGGATCCGGTATTTGGTTTTTGTTGGGTTGTTATGTGTCACGGAGGTGTTCTGGGTATGCCTGGGTTTGTTTGTTGTTGAAGAGATTTTAACCAGTACTTTTGCCTGCCCCTTTCAAGTGCTTAGTTGCCTTCATCCAGTACAACCAACCAGCAACAATAGCCCTTTCTGAAGTGATTTAAGTTCTTGTCCCCACCCTAGGGAAGCCTCCTCAACGATGGAGTTACCTGAGGATACTTCACTCAATTCTAATACTTTAGATACGCTTTAGCGACAGTAGACAACATTGAGTTTTCGAAACATTAAATTCGGCTCCGTTAAATAACTCGCCAAGAAATAACCCCCCAAAAAAATATCCCCAGCTTTAATGGAAAGTTCTTTCCCCCAATTTTTAAGGCTTTATTTCATTTTTGTAATTCAACTATATAATATATCCCCAAATTCGGAGAAAAAAAAATAAGGTACATTTTAAGGAGTTGGTTTTATTTCACTATAAAAAGAAATAAGGCCGAATTGGTTTTACTTAACACAGCATTACGTCGAATAAACATTGAGTTATCATGCTGACCGCTGGCAACCCCCCTGCTTGGGTACATTATTGGATTTGGGGTGGGTTAGGTGTATACAAAATTGTATATACAAACTTGAGTTAAACAAAAATTATAAAGTGTACACAATTTGCATTACCTTAGTTTTTAATGCATCAGAGGAATTTGCATACACCTAACCTTGCACCTTCCTCAAATCCTATAATGTGCCTTAGCAGGGGTTGCATATAAACCTCACTGTTCTACTTACATTGTGTTTTCCCTTTGGTTAAACAAGTTGGTCTTATTTGTAAAACAATATAGCTATATAGGACATGTATATCTAGCTTGTTTAAAGTTATTAACGTTTTCATCAGTGGATTGGCTATGATTATCCGGAAACTCACAGCTTCGATCCTACAATAACCTCTTTGCAGCTCGAATGGAAACATGAGTTGTCTTTGGGTTTGATGGGTTTTCCCTATTCCGGATAAAATATCTTATTCCACAGAGAATAAGGTTTCTAATCCACGTCACTATCGATGAAATATAGCGACCAAATACAATTCCTGAAGAAGTCAGTGAGACATTCCCAATTGGCTTTCATTGCCAAACGCTTCTCGTAGGGTTTTTTACTTTAACTGAGTTTCTTGGATTGAGAAATTTTCAGATTTTAAACAATGGTCTGATTTGCCTTCAGGCAGGAATACGCTGATTGCAATATTTTGTTAAGATCAGAGGTAAAAAGTCAGCTTGTATAACTCAGGAACTCCTTGCATTTTATTGTAAGGACATTACGTCTATATGATATGACTTGTTGGCGATAATATCGGTACATTTTTTTTCGAACCAGGTCGTGAGAATTTTTTAAATACAAAAAAAAACAAGTTCTAGAAAACGCTGCAACATTTATTTGAGCGGATGGCAAGTCTATTCATATACTTCACACAAATATTAAATTAGGTTAAAAGTATCGTGTTTTTGTTGTGATAGGTAGGTACTGAGCACAACTAATCACATATTGGTCTATTTTAATTGTCTACTACCATAAATCACCCTTGCTGTTTGTATAATTTTGGCAGTTACATATATCAATTTTCCGAGGTCTTATAATTGAAAAAAAAACGAAGCAAGAATATTTTCATATTGAAATTTAAACTTATTTCCTTACTTTTAGACTCCCACTCCTCCTGATGATGATTGCTTATTTTAAAATAGTGCGAATTCTATGGAAATCTGACACAATACCGGGTCACAGAGAATCGCGAACTCAACAATACACTTGCGGACGTAAGTACTTCGTTGTCGTATTCTAATTTTAATTTAGTAATGCAATCCAAATGTGTCAAAGCTTGTCTTGTAAAACTTGTACCAGAAATATTTGGTGACGTGAAATAGTACCAAATGAAATAACACCAAATTTCAAATTTGGCCTTATTTCGTTGTTCAAAACGAAATGAAATCAATTTGGCTTTATTTCGATTTATAAAAAGGAATAAGGCCAAAAAAATAATGGAAACAATGCCGAATATTTTAAAATTCAAAAGTTGGCAATATTTCGTTTGCAAAATTGAAATAAAGCCGAATTGTTCATAAATTTGGCATTATTTCGGTTTAAAAATAGAAATAAAGCCGAATTATATAAAAATGTTTATACCTTAACGGGAAAACTGATAACACAACTGTTTTTGTGAGGTTTTGTTCCAACCAGCCTCTCATAAATAGTTCGCGGTTCTTTCTGTTAAGTTAGTGGTAAAAGTTTCTATAAAAATATAAAAATGAATGATGGAAAAAATTTAGTTTTTGAATGTGAAATGTGTGAAGGGCTAAGAAAAGACAGTAAATTAATTTATGTTCCGAAAATCAAACAATTGTACAGATTCAAATCAAACTCTGGCGGTGTTAAAAGATACGTTTGCTACGAAAAAACGTGCAGTGCAAGTCTTGTCATTGATTTTGAGGGTACGACATTTTGTCGCATTCCCAAAGGCACTCCTCATTTGCACTCTAACCAAGAGGATTTAAGAGCGAAACTAAGTTTGGCGAGTAGAATTAAAAGGAAATGTGCAGATTCTAATTTAAGAAGGAGTGGTGTGTGGGAAGTTTTTAATGAAGAATGTGCTATGGGCAAGGAAAGTGCATTACAAGTGCAATTTAGAAAAATGTCCAAAAAACAGCAAGGACATAATTGAAATTTTTAAGGAAGAAAATGTTATCACACGATTTTCATATTCAACATATGAAAATAATATGATGTTCTATAGAGGAACAATAATTGAAGATAATTTTTCGTATACGTTATTCATTTTGCCAACAGTTGCGAAAACTATATATGAATTACCCCGTTCAACTCCAAGGAGCTATCTTTTAGATGGAACATTTTACAGCGTGCCAGAGTGTGGCTATAAGCAGCTACTTATTGTTCATTTTGCATACAACGATCATGTAAGTAAATATTATTATTTTTTTTGCTGTTTATTTTTAGTATTACTATTTTCTCAAAATAATTGTAGACTTTCCCGTTCATTTAGGTTTTGATGAGTAACAAATCGGAAGCAATCTATACTCATTTGTTTCAATTTATTGAATCAAATTTTTTCAAATTTGAACCTCATGAGTTCACGACAGATTTTAAAACTGCTATGCGAAACGGGTTAAAGAATGTTTTTCCTTTGGCTTCATTTAACACCCAATTTCATTACACCCAATAGTTGAGAAAAAAAGCTTGCAAAATTCAAAATTTTGTTCAATTAATGAGGAAAAACAACGTTGTTCATAGAATATTTAAAAAAATATTAACGCTTCCATTGCTGAGTCCATCAAATATTCTCACTGGATTTAATTTGATAAAATCAGAAATTGACAACCAAGCATTTGCACGAAATGAAATAAATGCTTTTAAGGAGTTCCTCACATATTTTCAAAAACAATGGATTGAAAAGGTAATTAGCAATGTTTTTGTCTTTCTTTGATACACATAAAGAATGTTTCTTTAAATAACTGACTTTAAATTGTTTGATTTTGGTTGCATGGTAGTTCAGAGTTTAAAATCGGACCGGAAGGATAAACATAAACTAAGATTTCGATTTAACATAAGAAAAAATTGTAAGAAGAAAGTAATAAAAGGATATACATATATAAACTAAAAGGAAATCCATGTTGACGATCAGGTATGGAGACTGAAAAAAAATTTTAAGCCATTTCGAAGGGGTCAATTTTGGGAATCACAAAATTCGGTAATTGTCTAGAATAGCTACTTTTGCTAAAAACATAGAAAAAAAATTGGAAAATAGACAAATCGGTGTATTTTTTCGTAAATTTTAATACAAAAATTTTAAAGTTGACTTTTTTACATACAAAACACGCAAAAATGGTTGATTTATTGTCTAGAATAGCTACTTTTGCTAAAAAGTTTTTTTTTTGAATTGATAGCACGGCGGCGTACAAACAGCTAGGTATGTAAGGGGGGCCATGCTTCCCCCCTGCAACCCCCCTGCTTGGGATCACTATAGGATTTGGGGTGGGTGCGAGTTTGGGTATATGCAAAGAACTTTTGCATTTGAGCACTAAAATCAAAGAAATTCCCAACAAAAAAAAAAGCAAGTATGGCTCACAGTTATGAAAGAATCACAACGCATTCGTGTTCTTTGCAAATACCCAAACTCGCTCTCATCCCAAATCCTATAGTGATCCCAAGCAGGGGGTTGCAGGGGAGCAGCATGCCCCCCTTACATACCTAGCTGTTAGTACGCCGCCGCCGTGCTATCAATTCAAAAAAAACTTGTTTTAGGCTCCAATTTCAAAAATTTCAATCGAGCAACAAGTATCTGTCATTTTTCAACTTTTTTAATAATTAATAACAAAAAAAATTGTTGCAAAATTGCACTTCCCCCGATTTTTTATTAAAGTTTACGAAAAAATACACCAAATTAAAAATGTGGCCTTATTTCGTCTTCAAAAATGAAATAATGCCAAATTTTTTGAATTTGGCTTCATTTCATTTGGCGTTATTTCACATCACCGAAATATTTATATACCTACAGATGTGTATGGAGAAGATTGAAGAAATTAAAAAAGCTTATACAATTTTCTTTTTATAAAGAAAATCAAAGTTCGTTCCGAAATATTTTGTTTCAAACTACCAGTTGTTGATTTCTTTTCATCTTTAAATTCTATTTTATTAAAATACTTATTTGCCAACCCCTCCTGATGCATTTTTGTACAGTACATACCTGCTACCTTTTCTCTTCATCAAACAAGATTATACGATTATTATACTGATTATGAGTTACACATAGGTTCGTGAGGTTGTCAAACGGGATAAGTCTTGTGTTGTCCATGTTCAGAAAAATAAATATAATTTTCCTTGGAATTACAAAAACAGCACCTACTAATAACTTTAAAAAAATTTCGTTTACTAGCAAGCGTTACAGACCATTGACCTACTAGATATGGGTTGAGTTAGTATAATTGTAAAACTTACGAAGAACTGTCAAAATAGCGTAAACAATATGGCAATATTAACTACAGTCAATTTGCTGTCAACTTAGCAATTGTTTTTTATTACGTTGCTGAATTTGCACGAAAAGGCAGAGGAGCAAATGAGTATTTTGTTAATTAAATTTATTTTTAATAATATTTTGTTTTCTTTTCTTTTTCATAAAATGTCCTTAGTTTCTTTAAATAAAAAAAAGCTTGTCGAAACAAGAAATAGCGTTTTAAAATTAATTATTACTATTTCCACCAAGTTTACAAGGGTAGCATAGCTAAATAGGTGGAATCACTTTTAAGGCCTATTTTCTATTTGAACATGAATCGACTAGCAATAAAACCGAAAGTAAACTGTGAAAGATTTAGATTCTTAAAGACATAAACACTTTTAATTTCTTTGGTGATTTGTCGGTTGTGTTTATTACTTGTGGTTAGGTAGGGTACAGGGTAGGAGCGTTTTGTGGGGAGACAATGTGGTTGTGCATTTTGGCTACTATTTTTGTAAATGATTTTTACTTTTGCAAATAAACAAAATTTAAAAACTTTGGAAACAAAGATAATTTTTTGGTGATATACCAGTCATTAAATACTTTTTGTACAATTCGTTTGCAACGCATTCGAAGCAATTTACCTTTCAAGACAAAAAAGCAAAGCAAAATATAAGATTTACAATGATTGCGAGATTCGGTGAGAAATTTTTTAAATTTGTTTACACCACCTGAAAACTGGATTTATTAACTTTCCATAGGAAGTTATTGAAATCGGTCCGATTTGTCGAAATGAAAATTTTGACATTTCCCAAAAAAAATTAGTAGGTTGTTTTTACCATAAATAAATAGAAAAAGGTGTACATTTTGGTTAACCAAAGATATCTCACGAACCAATAACTCTAGCGACTTGAATCAAATTTTATATTAATTGTATATTGTAACGAGATACCAAACAATTATATTTTTGGAAACAATCCAATTAACGGTTTTTTTTATAAATCAAACAAAAAACTGAAAAAAAAATTATTTTCACCTCGAATATTTTACGAACAGAAAGTGATTTTGTCTCCAAAATAATTTTATGCAACGAAAAATAACATTTTTGACATCTGGTAAGATTTTGAGAAAAATCGATTTGAGTTTTTTTTTTTTTTTAAATAGAAACCATGAAAAAACATTACTAAAAGTTAGTAAAAATTGATTTTCGACTCAAATGTCTTTTCAAAAATTTGAGATATTGGCTTTAATTGTATCTTATAAAAAATGTTGTTTTTAATATTCAATAAAATTTTGAGAAAAATCAAATTGACAATTTTTTTACAGAAAATAAAAACCTAAACAAAACATTACTAAAAGTTGGTAAAAATTGATTTTCGACTCATATATCATTTCAAAATTTAAAAAATTTGGCTTCAAACTAGTTTTATCTCACAAAAATATGGTTTTCAAAATTCAGTAAATTTTTTATAAAAATCCAAGTCAGTTTTTTTCATAAGAAAATAAAATCTTCAAAAAATAAATAGTAACAATTGGTTTACGACTAAAAATCTCGTTAACAAAAATAGTATTGAAATCAAACCACATATTTGCAAAATATTGTTGGTAATTTTTGATTTTTTAGAATAATTCAACTGACAACTTGTGTTGTGGGTGGAACTTTTTACAATAAACGAAATACAATTAAAACAAAAATTAACGAATCTGTTTACGCCAATAAAAAAATATTGCAATCAAAATGATTTTTTTTTCGCTGACAAAAAACTATTTTTGAAAAAATCGTAGTTAAAGAATATTTTAAAAATCATTGCCTGTTCTGCAATGCAGTCACTGCCACTTGCGCCTTCGAATAATAGTGTCAATGGGTTCGTGACTTGTTATCCTAAATAGATCTTCATTGGATATACTATACAATTATGCCAGAAAACCCGTAAGATGTTCCGAAGACACCTATTAATAAAGGTCTGCAACCATACAACAGTACTGATTCGACGTTTGAACGAAACAGTCGTAGCTTTCGGGCACAAAAACCTCTCCAATTTTCACACTTTATCAGGTCTCCTTTTTTGGGTGCTTAACTATCATTCCCTTTTCCCATTTTTTTGTGGGAATGTCTTCTAGCCCTAGCGCTGATCAGCAGGGAACCATCTATATCTTTTACCGGCTGTTGTTTTGACTTCTGAATACTTGCGAGCTGTTTGGTTATTCTATAGAGGGTTCTACTGTCACACCTATTAGCGCCTTCTTCTGCTTCTTGAGCCAAAGCATTTTGTAATTGCGCTTATCACGTCTTACGCTATGTTCAACCTTCTTCATCTTCACGATGTATGAGGATTTTAGCTAGTTTCTTTCTTCATCCCGAGCAGCTGCTAAATGAGCTTTTTATTCTCTCCTTTCGTTAATCTTTGACAAAGTTTCTATGATTTCGAGCCCCATGCTGCTGATTATTTTCATATGTTGCAAAACGTGGTCGCTGAGATGTTGGCAAATTGGAGGGTCCTTTAGCCTGTCTGTGTTAAACTTGGGCATTCTGATGTTGACATTTGATCTCCGAACTGTAGCTGTACGTAATCGTAATCGTAACGTTGCAATTGCTTATTTTGTGGCACGCCTTGTGTTTAAACATGGTGATCCCAATCACAAAACAGCTAGTTTTACAAAAGTCTACAAATCTCTTACCGTTAGCAATTGCTAATTCCATGCTAATTCCCATGACGTGTCTGAGCCCTTCGTTGTTATTGTTAACCTTAGGTTAGGTTAGGTTGAACGGGCTGATAGTTTATGTTGTTACCATCACACTTAGATCAATGTAGATCCATTGTGGTACCCCGAAGTGTTGTAACTTCCTGAAAAGATATAATAACCTATGAATCATGTGGTTCGTTTAGCCATTTAGAGGTCTTGACAAAGTTTAGTAAGTTTTTGCCTGGCAGTTCTGATAGTTCCTCTAGTTCATTGAAGAAGAAGTTGCCTAGAGATTCTTGGACGAATAGATCTATTGGGGGGAGATTGAGGATCGTTTCTAAAGCCGCAGTTGGGGTAGTCCTCATCACACCACTAGTACAGATACAAGCCATTCTCTGTACTTTGGTAAGTGTTTTTATATTCGTGGATTTCTCCAGTGCTTTCCACCAAACCAAGCCGCCATAAGTTAGAATCGGTCTGACAATGGCAGTGTACATCCACCTGACTATTTTGGGGTTCGGTCCCCAATTTCTACCCAGAATCTTGTTACATGAGTAGAGTGCGATTGTGGCCTTCTTATATCTTTCTTGGATATTTGGACCCCAATTGAGTTATTATCCAATATAACTCCGAGGTATCTAGCTCGGTCGGAGATTTTTAGTGTTGTATTATCTATTTTTGGTATTTCAAACGGAGGTATTTTCCTCCTGTTTGTAAAAAGAACCAGTTCTTTTTAAGGGGGTTTACCTTAAGACCGCATTTCTTGGTCCAGTTGCTGACCCTTGATAATGCACCTTGTAATTGTTCGCTAATAGTGGTAAGGTATTTACCCGTCGCCAAAAGCGCTAAGTCATCAACGTAGGCTACCACTACTATACCGTAATTCCTAAGTTTTATTAGGATCTCGTTCATCACTAAGATCCATAATAATGGTGAGAGAATTCCAATTTGCGGGGTTCCTCTACATGCGTACCCGTACATCTCTAAATGTTCGTTACCAAGCTCGCTATGTATTTGTCTGTTTTTCAGCATACTCATGATCCATTTGATAACTACTTCTTCTATGCGTTGATCATTAAGTGCTTTCTCGATTGCATTACTGTGGACGTTATTGAAGGCTCCTTCAATGTCCAGGAATGAAGCAAGAGTGTATTCCTTAACGTCAAGTGATTTTTCTATAGTTCTAACTACGCAGTGTAGTGCCGTTTCTACACTTCTACCTTTTGTATAGGCGTGTTGAAAGGGTGATATGGTCTCCGGTTTCAAATTACTGCGGATGTATATGTCGATAATACTTTCTAGTGTTTTAAGTACAAAAGACGTGAGACTTATAGGTCTGAAGTCCTTAGGTTCAATATGGCTGGGTTTGCCGGCTTTTGGTATAAAAACGACTTTTAACTCACGCCATGTCTTGGGAACATACCCCCATTTAATGCTACTTTGAAAGATGTTTATCAGGTGTGGAGTGATAAATTCAGTGCTCTTTTGCAGCATCATATCATTGGGAAAATGCCGTCTAGGCCTAGAGATTTAAAAGGGGAGAAAGAGTTGATAGCCCAGTTTAGCTTTTCTTCCGTTATAAAATCCGTAGGGATTTCATACTCGAGGATTGAAGAGTTATCTGGTTCGCGTTCAGGGCCAGGTTTGCTACCTGGGAAGTGTGTTTCAACCAGGAGTTCTAGATTTTCGCGACCTGATTCAGTCCAGTCATTGTCGGGTTTTCTTAGAGAACCAACAGAAGTGGAGGTTTTCGAAAGGATTTTCCTGAGCCTAGCTGACTCGTTGGTGCATTCGATATTGCTGCAGAAATTTTTCCACGAGCTCCGTTTGGCTCGTTGGTTTCTGTTTTGTATTTTCTTTGACTAGTCTTATAACAGTCCCAGTCACTTTCGAGTCTTGTTCTTTTAGCAGCATTGAAAAGCATTCTTGTTTCTTTTCTAATGTTGGTTAGTTCTGTTGTCCACCAGGGGGGTTTACTGTTTTTCTTCACGGTTGTTTTGATTGGACAACTGGTTTCGAACGCCTTACGCAGAGTCTCAGTGAGATCCTTTGTTGCCTTTTCTAGACTGTCTGGTCCCAGAATGGCGTTGGTGTTAACTTTAGCATTCAAGTCTCCCATTACCATTATGATGTCTCCACTCGGTGTGTTGTTATAGGTGGCACTTAGCCGGCTGTATTAGCATTCTTTCTCTTCGTCTACGGTGAATTCCGTTGGGGCGTTATACTGTATGATGGTGAATTAACGTACTCTATTCCGGAATCCGGCCTTCGAAACCCGTTTACCTAGTGGTTCCCATGGAATCGGACTTAGATGTTTTAGTTAGCAATAGCCCAATTTACAATATTAGCTTAATTATTCATATAGAAATACATAAATAATCACCGCGTGGAGGTAAAGTAAACACTTCATCGCGGCTGAAAGTTGAGCTTTTGGCCTACGCCAAGTTATAGGCAATCAACAGTTACCCGATCAGGCACGACGCAGGTCACCTGTTAATTGGTATTATTATGGAAAAAATATCCATACAGTTCTGTTGATTTTGTATTGAAGGAGCGGGATTTTGTGATGAGTGATAATATGTAATATATTTCCTCTATGATATACTAGTTGAACTCAGACTTTTAGTTTAACTATGGTTTTCTGTAAAACTGTCAGCTAGAAAATTTGGTTTTTTTCCGTTCCAGACATTGTTAAGATCCATTCGCAACTTTTAATTCGCGGAACATTGGAAAAGTTATTCTTATCATTGATATTGTGACCTCTATAATGTGAAAAAGAAGATAAGTGGAAGTTAACCAAAGATGAATGAGATATGTTTTGTTTTATATCAAAGGATACGAATCATTACTTTACAATTATTTCTCATTCTAAATCAAAGAAACCAAAACCAGCACTATATAATCTTTCTGCAACGGCACTTGCTATGAGTATGATATACTCCCATTTCAGACACACAAATGGATTCATCAAATGCATTACCTTTTTTAAGACTTCTTATATTTATATAGTCAAATGTATACGTACATAAATTGAATCTTACATTTTTCCAGATCTCAGAGGGAACAGTACTATTGGTAATTCCAGCACAATGGGCCAGTTGAGAGCGAGAAGAAAAGCCGCTAAAATGTTAGTTGCAGTAGTTGTTATGTTTGCAACTTGTTACTTTCCGGTGCATGTATTTAATTTACTAAGGTAGGTTTCCACAGTTGTTTTTTTTTTAATTTACTGTGCTGCCATTAACATGTACAAATACATAATAAGAATACATATGAATTTATAAAAATCCTAAATATTTGCTCATAAAAATAATGAAAAGTGATAAACCGATTTTGATAAAGTTTATACTTATACTCAGTGGGCCATATTTGTTTCTGCACTTCTACAATTATTATTGAAAAGAAAATCTACGCTTAAAAGAGTTCCTTGGTAAAATATTTAAACTAGCGGCCCATACCGGCTTCGCACGGGTAGACATAAATAGGTACAGATATTTAAGTTATAAATAAGCATGCTAAATAAAACGACCATGAATCACTAAATTAGAAAACATAATTTTGTCCTATCCATCTATTCCATCTCTGACAACATTACTTGCACACAGGAATGGGTAAGAGTTGTAAGTCACTAGGCCCTGGTTCTTCATGGACTGTTGCGCCACCTAATTTTATTTTTTATTTTTGTCCTATCATTAATACTCTTCGCAGCGTATGCGATGAAAGACATTTTATGGCTAATTTTTTTACACCTTCGGTTGGTTTTAATAGGAATTTCTACAGTAATCTAGTCCTAATTATAGCCTATATGTTACTCAGTGATAATGTAGCTTTCTAATGAAAAATAAATTATTAAAATCGGTCCAGTACTTTTTGAGTTTATTCGTTACATACAAAAATACAAATCTTTCCTCTTTATAATATTAGTGTAGATAAATAAAATTAAAAATATTTTAGAAGACCGTAGAGTAGATAGATAGATCGATAGATAGATAGATATGATTCTTTATTATTAATTTCAAAAGATTTTAACAATATTTGTATTACCCCCGAAGCTTAGTGCTTATCTGCGGGTGGTTGAGTTTTGAAAAGTAATTTGAATTGATTTGGAAGTATAACGCTATTTTTTAGTTCAGTAAAAAGTTAATTTAACAAAAATGGAAAAAAAATATTAAGTAATTTTTTTTTCTTTTTTAAGTAAGTATGAAAAAAATAATTTGAGGCAAGTGCTATTTGTGTTTGGAATTTAGTTTAAAAAGAAAAGCTTTATACATTTCTTACGTTTTTTAAAATTTTGAATATTTTGTAGACTAATTGGGAGCTGGTTCATGATGGAATGGTATAGCTCAGTTGTCTTCTGCCATACTTGTTGTATATTTCCGGAGTTTCAAGTAGACCTTGTACTCGTCTTCTAGTGCTGTAGCTATGCGAAATATGTTGCTGGAATCTTGAGTCATCATAGTATTCTAGAATTGCTGTCATCTTGAATATATTGTCTACACTCAAAAACTTGAAATAGAGATGGTTTTTATCAATTATTTTGATGGTTCTATGCTGAAGATTTAAAAGTTTATCTATGTGTGTCTTTGATGCATTTCCCCATGCCAGTACTCCATACCTTAATCGGGATTCAACTAGCGAGTAATATACTTGTTTTTTTACAAACATAGCACTTCTCATACTTAGCCGTAGATTGTTGATGTGTTCGCGCCATAGGAAGTTTTCATCTATTGTAACTCCAAGATATTTGATTGATTTCACTAGTTCAATTGCATTACTTTTTTGCGAAGTCGGACATTTTTGGTTTTGAAAGTATATGTTTATTTCCTGTTCTTGTTGGTTCGGTGCACGAATATGCATCAGCTTCGTTTTGGTGGCATTAATGACCAAACCAGAATCATGGCACCATCGAGAAACTTAATCAAACTCCTGTTGCATTATTGAAATTGCTGCTTTTAGACACCTGTGTCTAACAACAATTGCTATACGTCATCTGCATATGCAAAAACGGTGCTTTTCTTGAAAATTCGGAGAAGTGCGTTCATGAATGAAAAAAACTGGGCCATGTTTTTACCCCTGCGGTACACCATGAGTAAATTTTTTTTCTTGGCTCCATGAACTTCCAATTTTAACTTTGAAGGTTTTTTCTATGAGGTATGTAGCTCTCCATCCATTTCCAAAGGGTTCCTTTAATGCCAATTTTGTGAAGTACATCAAGTAGTTTTTCGTGACTCAACGTATCAAAAGCCTTACTGAAGTCCACAAACATTACCAACACGTGATGATTTTTATCTAGACTCATGTTCACAGCGTTACAGAATTCTCCAAGTAGTTTTCCCGTACTTTTTCCTTTTTGAAAGCCATATTGATTGTATTGCAGTAAGCGGTGTTTTTCAATGAATTTGGTTAAACGTCTTACCACAATTTCTTCCAAGCATTTTTCAACAACGGGCAGGATTGAAATGGGCCTATAGTTTTGAATTTCGTTCTTCTTTCCTCCCTTATAGATCGGACGAATAACTGATGTTTTCATAATTCTTGGAACACATCCTTGTGTCAGACTTCGGTTGATAATTTGTTGGATGATTGTTCTTAGAAAACTAGCATTAATTTTTATGTCACACGCTCTAATTCCATCAGCTCCTGGACTTTTATTCGTATTCAGATTACACAATATATTTTGAATTTTGGTTTCATCAGCTTCTTCTACATATATTGATTGAGCAAGATGTTGATACGGTTGACTGGAAGTTTTCGTATTACATATGTGTGCAATCTTAGACGCTTGTGTGGAAAAAAATTCAGCAAGTTTTTCGGTGATATCGGCAACACTGGATTGCGTACAAAGATTTTGATGTATTATTTCATCAATTGATGGTTTATTTCTACCCAAAAGCTCATTTATAATACCCCAAGTTTTTTTTGGGATCATGTTTTGCATTTGCCAATTTCACTTTGTAAAAATTAGATTTCTGTATTTGTATATTTTTATTGACGCAGTTTCTTAGCTGTTTGTATTCGGATTGGTAGCTCTCATTTCGTCGATTATTTTTCCATCTTCTGTATAGTTCATCTCTTCTTTTGCAAAGCTCAAGTATATTTGGCGTTATCCAACTTTTGTTTTGACGTTTTTTATTATTGTGAATTTCAGTTGAATCCACGTATATTCTTGTCATTTTTGCAACAAATTTATTGTAAAGTCGATCAACATCATTTTCATTTACATAGATTTCTTGCCAGTTTGTTTGTTGTATGAGCCGGTTGACTTTTTCTTGGTTTATTTTTGTTGGTGTTTCACAATACGCATTAGCTTGCTTTGTATGTTGTTTCGTGCCATAAAAAGTTGCAAAATGGTCAGATATATCGGTTTCTATTACTCCTGAAATTATATCGTTTTTCGGGATTGTAACAAACATGTGATCTATTAAAGTGCCGGTGCCTGTATTCATATTAATTCGAGTGCTCTTATTTATCACATTCATTAAACCTTTCGATAACATCATTTCCAAATATTTTTTCGTGTCAGAGTTATCTGTGTCTTGAGTGTCAATATTTATGTCTCCAAGAACCATAACGTCTACTTCGTTTTTAGTTTTTTGATCAAATTCATTAATAAATTGACTTTTATTTTGTGACGGCGATCTATAAATTGCATGAATATGCTTGGTTCCCCATCTATCCACCATTTTTATGCTGAGACTGTCATAGCTTAATGTGTATGAAGAAAGTCTTTCGAAACTTGTATGTCTTTTTTTATGAACATCGCAATTCCTCCCTTTCCAGAACCTTTCCTATGCATAAACTCCATATTAAAACCTTTTATGTGATAAAGGCAATTTTTCAGTTCGACTACATCATCATGTTCATCCATTATATCAGCTGTTATCATTCGCTCTTCAAATTCGCTCATAAAAATGTATGTTAGTTATGTATTTGTTCAATATCATTTATAGTACATACATTCACAACTTCTTCGTTCTCACATTTACGAGCCAATATTTTTCCAGATGCTTCCCACACAAACTTCCAATTACACTCTCTAGCTTTGTTTTTGGCAAGCCAAAGCAAGTGTTTATTTGTTGGAGTAAGATGGTTATTTACAATACATCTGGTTCACCGTCGTTCTGCGTCTGCGCGTGCATATTGTAATGTGGGCCTATGAACCCTATGTCCTACCTCACCTACTAATCTATGAGGGATATAGGAGGGCTTCCCCAAGCCGAATATGGTTGATGGCTAGAGAGCCGATCTGATTTCAAATTTAGAAGTAAAAAAAAACAAAGCTAAAGAGCCGAACTGTTCTGTTTACTTCCAAACTGAAAGTGAATTTATTTCAATCAAACTTAAGCTATTTATACAAAAATAATCTACTTATACACTAACATCTTAAGCCTATATCAAATACATATTATAACTTAAACATAGAAATATTTTATATTCCGAATTCTGTGGGAAATTGACGAACAACGGAACCAGGCAGCATACTTGCTATGTCATCAAATTAATAGTCGATTATCCAATGTGCATAGCCCTTCTAATACAATGCACAAATGTATCCAAATACATCCAGCCATATGCACTACACGTATGCAGTGCATTGAACCTCAGCGAGTAGGTAGATACATTTGACCAAAGTAATCTGAAGCGTCGCGTCCCGTCATGTAAAGAGGTGACTGTTTTAGTAGTATTTTTAAGACTTAAGAAAAGCACTTCATATTATATTTACTGGGCGCTCACTAATAAACACAACCAACCAATTCAATCACAATAGAATAAATAGATAGATAGATAGATAGATAGATAGATAGATAGATAGATAGATAGATAGGTAGATAGGTAAATAGATAGATAGATAGATAGATAGATAGATAGATAGATAGATAGATAGATAGATAGATAGATAGATAGATAGATAGATAGATAGATAGATAGATAGATAGATAGATAGATAGATAGATAGATAGATAGATAGATAGATATATAGATAGAAAGATAGATAGATAGATAGATAGATAGATAGATAGATAGATAGATAGATAGATAGATAGATAGATATATAGATAGATAGATAGATAGATATATAGATAGATAGATATATAGATATATAGATAGATAGATAGATAGATAGATAGATAGATAGATAGATAGATAGATAGATAGATAGATAGATCGATAGATAGATAGATAGATAGATAGATAGAAACTTAAACAGATTTATTGATTAGTTTGTTGATAGATAAATAAATAGCTGCTTACCCTCAGTCCTTTGAACGTGACACTGACTGAAACAGCAGTGTTCATTGCATGACTCTAGCACTCCATTCTTCTCTCTCTTGATCAATAATAATAGTTAATAGAAGTACCCGTGGCGTGTTGGTTACTGCGTAGGTCTGTCATGCTAGAGGCCTTGGGTTTAATCCCTGAATGTGCCACCTAAAGTTTTTCTCACGGGTACTACCTCTTCCGAGGATTTGACAAAACCTCTAAGAGTAGTTCTTGTATATGAAAAGTGCTTTCTCAAATAAGCCGCCGTTCGTATTCGGCATATGAACTGTAGGTCCCTTCCATCGCTGACATTACTCGCATATAGAAATGCTTGAGAGTTGTAAGTCACTAAGCCCTGGCTTAGTGGAGCTGTTGCCCCACATATGTAAGTAAATTATCAAAGTTTTCCGAATTCACAAATACATTTTTTCTGTAGCTTCAAAATAAACTTTTATCACCAAAACCAAACATATCCATGAGATTATGAATTCTAAGGGATCGGAGCACCAGTTTTAATAATACAGGGTTATCCACTTTGCGGTTTCAAAAGTAAACGTAAATAAAACATACAAAATATTTTTTTTTCACGATATTTCTTTTTAAATATAAAGTTTGAACGTTGATATTATGTGTGAAGTACTACATCATTTAACATTCGACAAATTTTGCAAAATGTTAACAATATTTTTTATCAGTAAAATTTTTAGTAAAAGTATTTTTTTTTTAGATTTTTATTTTACATAAAAATAAAAATTCATCATAGGATGTGGTCCAATGACACCATAATGCATAATATAAATTTAATAAAGATGATTGAGGTGACAATAATTTTTCACTATTTATAAAATTGTTATATACAAACTAACCACCCACTGGAATCGTTTGCACATCTTGATGTTATAACCTGTGTAACAAAATTTATGTAACCGATATCTCTATGCGTTCTTGAAACATGAAGAAAAAAAATAACCCAAACGTACAAACGTACAAATGCACGGACATACTATAGAAATCTCTCTTAATTTCATTTATTGATTTATTTAGATTCTAGGTACATAAATCACTTGACGCTGCCTCCGCGTTTTAAAGAATATAACACTTTTTGATCACGAAGGATACAGAGCCCGTTTAAAACCAATATAAACTTGTCGCCTACTCTTGTTTTTATTTTATTATTGGCTTTCTATTCGACTTTTCATTTTCAGATTGCAATTTCGTCCCTTGTGTGCTTTAATGATCTTCTTCATTGCTAAATTATTTATTTTTTTAGATATACTGGAAATTTACATGGTGGTGATATAACAACAATATTTTCTCTTTGTTCTCATTGGCTTTGCTATGCGAACAGTGCAGTCAATCCTGTTATCTATAATTTTATGAGTGGTAAGTAATTTTGTTTAAATATTACAACTTAATTAATTTATTCATAAATAAATGAAATAATTCATTGGCTCACGAATTATGATCTACTTACCTTTAGCCTATTTCACCAACTTACCAAGTATTTTTATTAATTAATTGTGTACATAATTTTGTATCCCACGTGCGTCGGTCGTGGTGATGTTAATAGGACATCACGACCAAGTAACTTAACTTCTTTCTTTGGGGATATTTAACTTAATAAGTATTCGTCAATAAGCCAAACAAAATTTAAGAGCTAAGCTGAATCTGTCCTTTTAAGCGGACGTAATCAAATTAATAGATTGTCGAATGAGTGTTCACGTTATCTTAATCTTTACTAATTGTTCTTTTTCCTTTAAATTCTTGGATGTCGATGATTGGATTTTTTTTTAAGTTTCTTATCATAATACATTTCAGTACTGTATACCATTAACTGTCTTAATCATTGTTTTCAGTCAAAAAGGATATGTCTGTTTCCTTATTATTTTTTTGGTTTACTAAGGATTTAAGACGTTTACGAAATCTCAAAAACGCACTTTATAAAAAATGGAATAAACTCATTCTAAAGGGTTTTTAAATGACGCGGGTAGATTTTGGCGCTCCGTGGCGGCCATTTTGTTTTGGTGACATCTGTCAAATCTTTTGTTTATTATTCAGTTGCTTATGCCAAACCATCATGGCAAGTTACACGATTAAACAGCACGTTCAAATAATAAAACTTTATTATCAAAATGAGTTTTCGTTAACGCAAACGGCGCCCATTATACGGTAGGCGTGGTGGCCCTTCACAGTTGACTCTTCAACGTTTGATGGCCAAATTTGAGACGACCGGTTCAGTAAACAATCAGCCAACAACCGTACGTTCAAGGAAGTAAGATCGGCCGAGAACATCGCCGCGGTCCGTGAAAGTGTACAGCAGAACCCGAGGCAGTCTATACCTCGCCGTGCACAAGAACTCGGCCTTTCGCAGACTTCAACTTGGCGAATTTGGCGTCGTGACTTGGACCTACACTCGTACAAGATCCAACTGACCCAGGAGCTCAAAGTTCATGACCATAGACAACGCAACCGTTTGTTTGCTGAATGGGCTTCGAATCGTTTGGAAGATGACCCCAATTTTGGCCCAAAAATCATCTTTAGTGACGTGTTAACAAGCAAAATTGACGTATATGGGACGACACCAACCCACGCGAGGTTCACCAGGTGATAATGCATAATCAAAAAGTTACCGTTTGGTGTGGATTTTGGGCCGGGCGGCGCGGAGGCGTAATTGGGCCGTACTTTATTGAAAACGACGTTAGTGAGGCGGTCACCTTCAACAGCGAGCGCTGCATAACGATGATAACTAATTTCTTATGGCCCAAATTGAACCATATGGACCTAGACGACATGTGGTTCCAGCAGGAAGGTGCTATCTGCTACACAGCAAACGCCACGATTGACATTTTGCATGAACGATTTTAGGGAAGGTTATCTCTCGCAGGGGTGATGTGAATTGGCCATCAAGATCATGCGATTTAACCCCGCTAGACTTTTTCTATGCAAATAAACCACAATCGACCAATTCCCTAAAAGTGAACATAACACAAGCCATCGCTCAAATTCAGCCGGATCTCTATGCGGAAGAGTTATTGAAAATTGGAAGACTCGGATCCGTGCCACCAAGAAGCCGAGACGGGAATTTGAATATTGTCATATTCCACACTTGATGGCATACAAACTTCTTTCAAATACAAAAATAATTTTGGTAATACCTCACACACAGTTAGTTTTATTCCATTTCAACATCTACCCGCCCTTACTGAAAAACCCTTTATGAACTATTATAATCACTTCTGTTATTATCAAAAACTATTTAAAAGTTCAATGCGGGTAACTTTTAAGAACTGTCTATGTGATATAAGGTGCAATATAAAAAAATTCTAAGTTCTTTTATAATGTATTTTTTATATTTATTTTTTAAAATGCAAACGATTATATTTTTCTTTAAAAAAATTAACAATTTAATAAAACTTTATGTTACAAACAATTTAATTAAAATAAATAAAACTAGCGACGCGTTTCAGAACTCATGTTCTATCATCGGGCTATACTGTTTACTAAACTTTTGTTGTTTTTCTATTGTTAATCTTTCTGTTGTGTTGTTGTTGTCAGATTGCTATTGTTTTGAGTGTGGGAGCTTTTTTGTAAAGTTTTCTTTTCTTCTTATTTTGTTGTGTATTGTGAATTTCAAAGCTGTGTCAAATAATATGTTTTGTTTTATAGTTAATTTGTCATTTAGTAATCTGTCTTGTTCTATCTTGTTGGCTTTATATATTTCAAATTCTTCTATGGTGTCTAGTGTTTTCCCTTTTTTGCACGTCTGTAATATTTTTAGGTTGTGTTCAAAGCTTGTATAGTTATGGTTGTTTTCTATTAAGTGCATTCCATATGTTGATCTGGTATTTGGTTTTGGTTTATGTTCCAAGAATCTTTCGTGAAAAGATCTTCCTGTTTGTCCTATGTAATATGTGTTGCAATCGTCACAAGTTATTTTGTAAATGCCAGTTGATGCTTTTTTGTTGTTGTTGTTATTTTTTGGTCGGAGAAATTTGAATATATTGTTTGTTCTGTATGAAATAATTGTGAAGTTTTGTTTTTTGAATTCGTTATGGATGGTGTGTGGAAGCCAGTTGGTGTATGTTACTGATGTGTAGTTAGTTTTTTCAATTTGGTTATTTGTGTCATTAGGTTTGTTTATTTTCTTCCGTCTTTTGTTGATCAATTGGTCGATCATGTCTGTGGTGTATCCATTTCTTAGGGCTATGTGTTTTATCGTGTTTATTTCATCGTCATAACTTTGTTTGCTCATTGGGATGCTGAGAGCTCTATTTTTAAAGGCGTTGTATGCTGCGAGCTTTTGTGATCTTGGGTGGTGGAAGTCATTGTGGATGGTGGTGTATGCTTTTTTATGTTGATGTCTAGGAAGTTTATTGATTTATTTTGTTCATTTCCCACAGTGAATTTGATTTGTTTGTTAATGTTGTTTATAAATTTAATAAATATGTTTATTTGTCTATTTGTACCATTAAAATAGACAAAATTATGAAAGTGTCATCGACGTATCTGATGTAAAAAGTTATTTGTTTTTGTAATGGGTTGAGGTTAGATAGGATGTATTTGTTCTCAAAATGGTTCAAATATATATCAGCTAGAAGTCCACTTAGTGGTGATCCCATTGCGAGCCCTTCTTTTTGTATATATGTCTGGTTGTTGAATGTGAAGTAATTTTGCTTGTGTATAATTTGTAATAATTTGATTATTTCATTTATTTGTTGTATCGTTATTTTGGCTGTGTTGATAAGGTTTTCTTTTATTATATTTATTGTTTCTGTTACTGGGATATTAGTGTACATATTAGTAACATCGAAAGAAATCAGTTTATATTGTGGTAGAATGTTTATTGTTTTTGTTTTTTTCGATTAGTTCTAGGCTATTTTGTATGCTTTGTTTATTTTTTAAGGTTATGTTTGCTGCTATGATTTTTTGTAGTTCTTTTGCAATTTTGTAACATGGTATGGTCTTATAATTGATGAGTGGTCTTATTGGGATGTCTTCTTTGTGTATTTTAGGTAGTCCTGTGATTTAATTGATTTAATTGGGTTTGCAATGCACAATTTGTTTGATGCAACGTTTGTACTTTAGCATGAATGCCTTCAATGTCGGCTTTAGTGGGCAAATTTCGAAGTCTCTCGTCTAATAACTCGGCAATTGAGCTTACCATTAGAGACTTATGTTCAAGAACCGTCATACTCCCAACATCGGCACTCCGTTCGGAGCTATGGATTACCATTTGATTGGCAAAAACATTACCATGGTTAGAAGTATCCATGCATTTTCTATGTCTCTTTGCCGTAGATGTTGATTCCGCCATATTTTCTTGGTTGATTTTGACAGGAGTTCGTTGCAAGCCGCCGGGCACTTTAATTTTTGAATTTTATAAGGATTGAGCAATTGACTCACCTATTTTATCAAATGCAAAATTAACGTGGCTTTATACGTTTTTGATTTCGTTAAATTTGTATTTTATTTCTCATTAAAAATCAGCTAATTATTGAAGTTAAATTGGACCTTTACTAAACACAACTTATTGTCAAAACACTCGCGTTGCCAATCCCACGCACACACGCACACTAAGAATAATTTTATGAGGCTGATTTCTGGTTTAGCTTGTAGGCAAACCAAGATGTCTACCGAGGATTTATATCTTCATATAGAGTGTTTTTGATTCAAGCTTTGAACACAACCTAAAAATATTACAGATTAGCAAAAAAGGGAAAACACTAGACACCATAGAAGAATTTGAAATATATAAAACCAACAAGATAGAACAAGACAGATTACTAAATGACAAATTAACTATAAAACAAAACATATTATTTGACACAGCTTTGAAATTCACAATAAACAACAAAAAGAAATAAGAAGAAAAGAAAACTTTACAAAAACGCTCCCACACTCAAAACAATAGCAATCTGACAACAACAACACAACAGAAAGATTAACAATAGAAAAACAACAAAAGTTTAGTAAACAGTATAGCCCGATGATAGAATATGAGTTCTGAAACGCGTCGCTAGTTTTATTTATTTTAATTAAATTGTTTGTAACATAAAGTTTTATTAAATTGTTAATTTTTTTAAAGAAAAATATAATCGTTTTTATTTTAAAAAATAAACATGAAAAATACATAATATAGCAAACATGGAGATAAGCAACACATCATCTATATTCTTTTATAAGTTTATAAATTCTAAAAAGAAAACTTTATATTTTCCACCATCCGTGCAATATAAAAATTAGTTCTCCTCTTGTGATAAGGAAATAAGTAATTTATTTGCTGATTTTTACAACAAACGTATACATCGTGCAATGTTAAATACAGTGATCATTCAATCTGCCATCGATTGACGGTTTAAAAGTCCAAAAGTCCTGATAATATCCCGTGAATATTTGTTCAAACTTAAGTCTTATGTATGTCCTGTAAATACTTATATATTTAATTGTTTGCTTTCATCTGGTGTTTTTCTGGTATTATGGAATTCTTCGTATATTTTACCTCTTCATAATTGTGGAAATAAAACCAATACTGAAAACTATATCATGGAATTGCAAAACTATCATGTATACCCACGTTGTTTGAAAACATATTCTCAAAACATATCCAATTTTTCTGTAAATCATTGTTTCCGAACTACATGGTTTTTGTCTGCTAAAATCTACAACAACGAATCTTCTAGAACTCACCAAACAAATGTATTTTAATATGCAAAATAACCTGCAAATGGACGTTTAATACAGTGTTCTAAGGAAAGCATTTGTAGGGTCATACAATCTGTACTCTAACTAAATTTAGAGCTGTATTTCCTTAATTATGAACGTGCTGGAGTTCAAATGGTAGACATGTGCATTCTAGAGGACATAAGCGTCCACAGGTTTTCTCAAAACCCACCTCTGTCTATCAACTCCTACTCTCACCTCCCCTCGGTGAACATCGGGTGCCTAGTACCTCAACTGGAGATTGGGTTCTAACCCCAGTGGAAAGTTGTTGGGGACATCAAACGAGAGAGGGGGGAGAGGTGTTTCCACTAAGGCACCTCTCCTTATCCAGACGGCAGCGGACGAATTCTCGAGATGGAATCAACGGTGGCGTCTACAGTTCCAGTAAGGTTGAACTACTTAGTGAACACCATATAGGGCTTCTACGACTTATTCGGAGCCCAGGCCTACAAGGAGCAGTTTATCCGGCTCCCCGTCCTTGGAGTTATACTAAGGATCTGGCCCTCCAGGTTGGGGGTTGTGCCGTCGGGGTGACTTCTTGACCACGTAAAAATCTTCTAGTTGCGAAGCACCAACAAGCATCGGATACGGACGGATTCACTGTTGACAACCCAACCAAACTAAATAAGGACAACGAACTTCGGATCTGTAAGTGGAATGTTAGGTCCCTTAACAGACCACGTGCAGCCGAACAATTAGCGGAAGCCCTAAACTGCTGCAAGGCAGATATTACCGCCATCCAAGAAGTGCGATGGGATGGACCGGGCAAACGCAAACTAAAAGACTGCGATGTATACTACGCCGACTGCTTCCGAGAACAAAGACAGCGTCTATTTGGGTGTGGATTTGTTGTTGGAACTAGACTCAGGCAAAAAGTCTTGAGTTTCAACAGTGTGAGCGAGCGCATCACGACAATCCACATCAAGGGTAAATTCGCCAACATAAGCCTAATATGCGCGCATTCCCTAACAGAAGAGAAAGATGAAGACACCAAAGACATATTCTTCGAGCTCTTGGACAAGACATATGAGCAGTGCCCTGGCTATGACATTAAAATTGTCTTAGGAGATTTTAATGCCAAGCTAGGAAGAGAAGACATCTTTGGTGGCACAATCGGGAGATACAGCCTGCACGACACCACCTCCGACAACAGATTCAGGCTGATCGATTTCACTGCGGGGCGAGACGTTCTGGTAGCTAGTACGCAGTTCACACATCTTAATATCCACAAGGGGACATGGAAATCTCCTGATCAATCAATTGTCAACCAGATTGGCCACATTACGATGGACGCACGACACTTCTCCAGTATACAGGATATCCGAACTTTCCGAGGGGCTAACTCGGACCACTAAGTCGTTGCAGCCAAGGTACGGCTACGGATATCCCGGTCCAAGCCAAAACAAGGAAGTACTGTGAGAAGCTTCGATGTTAGACGGCTACAATCGCAATAGACTGCCATGTCCTTTTCCAATCGAGTCTCTAGTAACCTCTTAAGGAGTCCTATGCTGCCTGCATTAAGCATTGAAAACCAGTGGCAACATTGCCTTGCAGCCATCAGAGATGCCGCCTCTGAAGTGCTAGGTTTCACACGTCCACAACAGCGAAACCCCTGGTTTGACGACGAATGCCGGCAAGCGTACGCAACGAAGCAAGAGGCATACAAAACGGCGCTGCACAGAAGGACCAAAGCTGCTCGCGAGCTCTACGAGCAGAAGAGGAGAGAGGAACACCGGCTTCTCAGATGGAAAAAAAGAGAGCACGAGAAGCGCGCGATCGAGGAGATAGAGGGATGTCACAACAGGAATGAGGTTCCTAAATTTTACAAAAAGGTAAAAAAAACCTCCTAAGGGTACCAGCCACGAACCGAAGCCTGTAAAGACGATCAGGGGAACATCGTAGTAGAACCGCAGTCTATGTTGAGAATATGGAAAGACCACTTCTCCAAATTATACAACGGCGATGACGAACCGAATTCTGCTCAACCTAGGCGACGCAGATCAACAATTCCGCCGACCCGACCTAGATGAAGTGAAGATAGCTATATCTAAACTGAAGTCAAACAAAGCTGCTGGAGCTGACGGCATCGCTGCCGAACTATTTAAAGCAGCAGGCGATGACTTGGCAGGGAGCATGCACCAACTCATCTCCAAAATATGGTCGGAAGAAAGCATGCCCGATGAGTGGAATCTCAGCATAGTTTGCCCGATACATAAAAAAGGAGACCCTTTAAATTGCGCCAACTACAGAGGGATCAGTCTCCTTAACAATGCATATAAGATCCTTTCTGCCGTATTATGTGAACGTCTGAAGCCGTTCGTCGACAACCTGATAGGTCCTTATCAGTGTGGCTTCAGACCAGTAAAGTCCACTATCGACCAAATATTCACACTACGGCAGATCTTGGAAAAAACCCAGGAGCTTCAAATCGATACCCACCATCTCTTTATCGATTTTAAAGCCGCGTATGACAGCATCCATAGGGAAGAGCTCTACAGATCAATGTCTAGTTTTGGCATCCCTGTCAAACTTATCCGTTGGTGCAGAATGACGATGGAGAATGCACGCTTCTCCATCAAGGTCGGAAAAGATCTCACCGATGCATTTGATGTCAAAAAAGGTTTCAGACAAGGCGATGCACTGTCATGCGACTTCTTCAATATCGTTCTGGAAAGAATTGTGCAAAACTCAACCGTCAACACTAGAGGCACAATCTTCCAAAGGTCCATCCAATTACTCGGATACGCACATGATATTGACATAATTGAAAGATCAAAGCGTAATGTCAGTGGAGCGTTTTTGAGCATTGCGACGGAAGCAAAGAAGGTGGGTTTAGTGGTCAATGAGGGCAAGACCAGGTATATGCTGTCATCAAAAAAGGACATTGAACAACGACGTCTTGGACAAAACGTCACCATGGACAGCTATAACTTCGAGGTAGTTAAGGACTTTGTCTACCTAGGCACCGCTATCAATTCACACAACGACACCAGCGCTGAAATCAAACGAAGAATAACTCTTGCAAATCGCTGCTTCTTTGGACTTAGAAGGCAATTGAGAAGTAAAGTCGTCTTAGGATGCTTCGAGAAAAAAATTCTTCGGGTGATTTTTGGTCCCGTACGTGCAGATGGAGAATGGAGGAGAAGATATAACGACGAACTGTACGGGCTGTACAGCGACACTGACCTAGTTATCAGAATTTAAGTCCAACGGCTTAGATGGCTGGGTCATGTAGAGTGAATGGACATCAACGCTCCAGCCCGTAAGGTCTTCGAATCCAATCCCGAGGGGCCGGCGGCGCGGCGCAGTAGAGGAAGACCGCGACTCAGGTGGCGCACTCAGGTGGGTGAAGACCTCAACCAACTTGGCGTGCGAAACTGGAGACAGCTAGCTAGGGACCGAGCTGGTTGGAGACGCATGTTGGTTGAGGCCCAGGTCCCACCCCCGGACTGTAGCGCCACCTTAAGTAAGTAAGTAAGTATCTGGAATTCCGCAAGGCAGTCATATTGGACCCTGCTCTTTTTAGTGCATATATTTTTTAACGGACGACATTGACAGCGTCTTCGAATAGAATTAAGCTCAATGAACGAAAGTGTAAAGTAAAATAATGTTATACACTCGTAGTACGAAACGGATTGTATTTTCCTATTTTATTGGTGATTGCTTTTTGGGAGTCTTATTTGATGTCAAGCTCATTTACCTGCTTTATTGCTGTCATCACAAGTAAAGCAAGAAGCCACCTTGGATCAATCAAGAGGTTTGCTAAAAAATTATATGATCCCTATACTTCAAAATTCTTCGACAGCGCGCTTGTCTGTTTTCTCTCCTGGAGTATAGCAGCTGTGTATAGCGTCCAAAGTATGATATTTCAATAAATAAAATTGAGTGCTCAAAAACTTTTCAAACAAACTTGTTTTTTTTTTGAAACAACAGCAGCAGCGACAGTAGCTGAAGTGATTATATAGAATGTTTAATATTAATTTTCTCCCTGCATGACTTTTCATTGATTTGTTTATTTGTATTCTTTGTCTTTAGTGTTCTTCCTTTTGTTTTGTGGATATTATTGTTGTGTTACTACATACATTCTTTTGTTGGTAGCCAAACAGTCCGGTGCCTGTTATTCTTCTTTCATAGCATTTCGTAAGATCTGTGTAAGTCATTGCAAGGATGGATTTTGGAATTTGCTGGCTTTGATTGCAAAAAGCAGTATTTGTTATAAAGTAAAATTTTCCTTTTCGGAAAAAAAATGTTGTATCATAAAATTCTTCATCAACAATAAGAATCGCATTTAAAGCATAAGATTTAAAATGATTTTTTTAATAATGTAATAGCTGTCTCTTTATCTAAAGTTTTTGTGTATAATGTAGTTCTGTTCTTATCGAATACTTTCAAATTTCTTATTTTTTGTGATCCTGATTGCGATTTTATGATTATAATTTAGTTTTTAAAAATGTTTATGCTTGAATTGCTTATAGGTATGTAATTGTTCTTTTCGATAAAATTTATTTCTGTATTAGGGATGCGTGAATGGGCGTCCGCGTTACTATTAAGCGTGAATTTTTTTATATTTTATTTCATAATCGAATTAAGATTATTTTAGTCTCCATATTGTAATGTGTATACACTCTTCATATCGTGTTATAGTAGAATAAAACATTTAGAATAAGGGGCAACATCTAGTGGAGAGGAGAATTCGCTTCTATAAGCATCGAGAAACATCTAGTGGCATAGAGGGGGACTCATTCCGCGCATATAAGAACCTCGAAAGGGGTAAGCATCTAGTGATAAAGTGGAGAACTTCGTTAAGCATCGAGAACAACCTCGTAGATTCTCGAACCGATTTGAGGTATATAAATAGGCGCTCGGAAGCGAAGCGGTTCAGTATGGATTATTGGTTGTAAACTGCGATAAGTAAAGACTGTGTATAAAAAGTAATAATTGAAAGTAAGTACTGTGTTTGGAATGTAATAATTGAGTGTTCAATACATAAGTTTAGAATAATTTAAATAAAGTGAATTTGTGTTTTTATTTACGAAGTGTGAATAAGTTTTAATTGTCGGACCAAGCCGAATATTACATTGGTGTCAGAAGTGGGATTAAAGCTTATTGAGAATAAAAACAGTGAGCAGTGATTTAACTATTTTGTGTGAAATAGTGAAGTGAAAAATAAAAAAAAAAAAAAAAAAAAAAAATTAGTAAAGTTTTGAAAGACTTAACTGTCCCTGAGCTAAAGGCCGAACTAAGCAAACGTGGCTTAAGTGGGACAGGAGTAAAAACCGAACTCGTTAAACGGCTGCAGGAATATCTGGAGCAGAAAAATGAAGACCCAGATACGTTTGCTTTCGAATTAGAAGCAAAAGTGGAAGAGGTAAATGCAAATGTTGCCTTAACTAACATGATGTCACTTCTTTTAACCAAATTTGAAGAGAATGAAAAGAATGTCCTTAAAGAACAGCAGAATGTTCTGAAACAACTAGAAACTCAAAAAAATGATGTCCTGAAACAACTAGAAGCCCAAAGAAGCGACCAAAAGCAAGAACAGCAGAATATTCTCAAACAAATAGAAGCCCAAAGAAGCGACCAAAAGAAAGAACAGCAGAATATTCTAGAGCGGTTCGACGAACAGAGAAACCTTTTAGAAAGCAGGTTTGCGGTCTTCGAAGGAAATCAATACTCTCGACGAGAGCGTCGAACGCGTCGAAAAACAAAATGCACGTATCGAGAAAATGGACGAACGAATCGAAACCATTACAAATGAACTAGAAAAAGTGCGAAAGATGAAAGCTCGAGAACCTTCTGGTGAGTGCTCAAGGAAGAGAGAAGTGAATCCTCCAAGCTTTGATGGGCAGATTCCGTGGTCAATCTACAAGAAACAGTTTGAAGCAGCAGCGTTAACAAACGGCTGGGACGATCACGAAAAATACATTGCTCTTACGCTTGCTTTAAGAGGATCTGCTGCTGAACTGCTACAAACCATCCCAGCAGAGAAGAGTGGTGACTTCACAGTTCTGGTAAACGCAATCGAACAGCGGTTTGGGGATAGCCACATGACAGAAGTCTTCCGAGTTCAGCTTAACAATAGGACACAGAAAAGAGGTGAAACTCTGCAGCAGCTTCAGGCAGATATCGAGCGATTGGTTCACCTGGCATATCCAACAGCTGGTAACGAAATAATAAATCAACTTGCTGTTGAAGCCTTTGTGAGAGCTGTGGGCGATATAAATCTCCAAAGGGCTATCCGCACTGCCGGAAAGCGAACACTACCAGAAGCATTGGCTTTCGCTCTGACGATGGAAGCTGCAGAACAAGCTTCCCAAGACGTGCATCGTGTAAGGGAATTAGAAGTCCAAGAATGCTCTTGTCAGAAGGCTACTGTGGAAAGGAGTCAGCGAGACGGACCAGCACGATGCTGGAACTGCAATAAGACTGGGCATCTACAGCGACAGTGCAGATTACCGCGAAGGGGAACCGCATGTCAACATTGTGGAAGCAGAAGTTATACAAATGGTCAAATTAACACCAACAATGTTGCTTCCGAAGTTTTTTCCCACCCGGGAAACGAACAAGAACCAACTTCGAGGGGCAGAAGCTGGTTTCCTTTCTGGTATCGATGGCCCCAGAAACAACATCCAGGTTTCCCAAACGAAACGTGACAACAAGAGCCTGACCGTGGAAGCAAGTATAAATGGCAACAAATGTGTGGCTACCATTGACACCGGTGCCACGGCGTCCATCATACGGCAAGACCTCGTTAAGAAGGCATGGCTTCACAACACCAACAGCTATCGTCTAAGGACTGCAACTGGAGAGGCCGCAAAAGTTTATGGTGAGGTACGTCTTAAGATCCGGATGGCAGAGTTGGAATTTTTTCACCTGTTCCTGGTAGCAGATATATGCGATGAGTGCATTGTCGGCGTCGATTTTATGAAAGATCACGGAGTGATATTGGACATCGGGAACAAAGTCCTGAAATATCGAAACATGGAGATTCCGATGATCTATGGGACCAACTCATGTGAGACCTCGTCATCTGTGAAAGCCGTCATCAAAGGGGATCTCACTTTGCCTGCTTCTTCAGAGGTATTCGTGTGGACGAAATTGAAGGGTAAGCCTGGCAGCCATCGATACCTCATGGTCGAACCAGCAACTGTAAAGTCCTCCCAAAACGTCACCATTGGGAAGACTCTTGTGAGACCTTTAAAGAACATGGTTCCGGTACGAATACTGAACATCAAGCCGTATGAAGTTAAGCTTAGAAAAGGTGAGATTGTCGGACAATGCGAATCTGTATCAGCGATAACAAAGATCAACGAAGAAGAGTCAAGGCAACCCTTGAAGTGTGAAGAGCTGAAATCCATAAAGACGAACATTCTCAAGTCATCTAATCTTGGCCACCAACAACGAAGAATTGCAGAAGGTCTCCTCGAAGAATTTGCAGACATCTTTTCGTCATCTAAAGGGCAGAACGCAACTGGTGCAACATCGAATCAATACCGGGGATGCAAGGCCGATTCGTCAACCTGCAAGACGCCTTCCACTAGCCAAACAAGGTGAGGTTGAAGAACTGATAACCACCATGAAGGAAGAAGGTCTGATCGAAAACTCTAAAAGCCCTTGGGCGTCTCCAGTGGGCCTGGTAAAGAAGAAAGACGGATCAACCCGCTTTTGCGTGGACTATCGAAGGTTGAATGATGTGACCAAGAAGGATAGCTACCCTCTGCCTAGGATCAGTGATACTCTGGACGCAATGGAAGGAGCACAATGGTTCTCAACTTTGGACTTGAAAGTCGAAATCCATCCTGAAGACAAAGAAAAGACAGCATTCTCAACAGGGAACGGATTGTGGCAGTTCAAAGTGATGCCTTTTGGACTTTGCAATGCTCCAGCGACTTTTGAGCGCCTAATGGAATGCGTCCTGCAAGGACTCACATGGAAATCTTGCCTGGTCTATTTGGATGACGTCATAGTATACGGGAAAACATTTGACGAACATTGTACAAATCTGAGAGCCGTGTTTCAAAGACTTCGAGAAGCCCACCTCAAGCTTAACCCAGAAAAGTGTTAACTCTTCAAGACCGAAGTGAAATATCTGGGACATATCATCTCATCCCAAGGAGTAAAAACGGATACTGATAAGGTTGACACCGTGAAGAATTGGCCAACACCACAGGACAAACACCAACTCCGAAGCTTTCTGGGTCTAGCCACCTACTATAGGCGCTTTGTGAAAGACTTTGCTGGAATCACTAAGAGTCTACATCAGCTAACGGAAAAGGGAAAGCAGTTTAGATGGTCAGGTGAATGCGAGCCCAGCTTTCAAGAGCTCAAGCAACGCTTGTGTAATGCACCAGTGCTGACCTACCCAACTCCAGGAAAACCATTCATAATTGATGCTGATGCGAGCAATGTCGGGATAGGTGCTGTACTATCGCAGGTGCATAATGGCGAAGAAAAGGTGATTGCCTATTACAGCAAGGTACTCTCGAAGTCGGAAAGGAACTATTGTGTGACCAGAAGAGAACTTCTTGCACTGATTTTGGCAACAAAGCACTTCCATAAGTATCTCTATGGACAGAAGTTTCTTCTCCGAACTGACCATGGTGCACTTAACTGGCTTTTGAATTTCAAGAATCCAGAGGGTCAAGTGGCAAGGTGGATTGAGAGGCTGCAGACGTACGATTACGAAATTCAACATCGGAAGGGGAAGCTTCACTCAAATGCAGATGCACTGTCTCGGAGACCATGCAAGCAAGACTGTAAGCATTGCAGACGACAAGAAGAAAAAGAAGTGGTTACTGTCCAACGAACCAGAGCCGATCCCATTTATGGCTGGAGCAACGACTAGTTGAGGAAGGCTCAACAAGAAGACTCAGATATCGAACCCATCCTCGCTTGGAAGGAACACCAGGAAAAACCGGAATGGGCTGATATCTCCGATAGAAATCCGACTCTGAAGGCCTATTGGGCACAGTGGGACTCGTTTCATGTCCAAGAGGGTGTCCTTCGACGTAAATGGGAATCAGCAGATGGAAAGTCTTATATAATGCAGCTAGTCTTACCGAGATCGAAGGTTATGGACGTTCTGCGAGAGATGCATGGTGGAGTTTCGGGAGGCCATCTAGGAGTGAACAAGACGCTAGAAAAGGTTCGGCAACGATGCCGAAAATGCGATACCTGTGCTGCCACCAAAGGCCCGAACAAAAAGAACCACAGCCAAATGCAGCAGTATAATGTCGGAGCACCCTTCGAAAGGATTGCAGTAGACGTGGCGGGTCCATTTCCGGAAACAAATAATGGAAATCGTTATATTCTGGTCGTCATGGATTACTTTAGCAAGTGGCCTGAAGCATACGCCATTCCAAATCAAGAAGCTAAAACAGTCGCAGACCAAATTGTCTTCAACTGGGTGAGCAGATTCGGCATTCCATTAGAACTGCATTCCGACCAGGGAAGGAATTTTGAATCAAACATATTTCAGGAAGTTTGTGGGCTTCTTGACATCAAGAAGACAAGAACAACACCACTTCACCCACAATCTGATGGCATGGTCGAACGATTCAACCGAACCCTGAAAGAACATCTTTGCAAAGTTGTGGACGACAACCAGCGAGATTGGGATCGACACATTCCACTGTTTTTGATGGCGTATCGAAGTGCAAGACATAGCTCAACTGGCCATACACCGTCTGAGATTTTGATGGGAAGGAATATCAGACTACCGAGCGAAATAAAATTTGGATGTCCCACGTCGGAGCCGCAAGCCGAGGATGACTACATAAATGACTTCAGAGAAAGACTCCTTCAGATCCACGACAATACCAGGTTGAAAATAAAGATGTTCAGTGACCGAATGAAGACACGCTACGATATACGAGCAACAACAACAGAGTTCCAAGCAGGAGATCGGGTGTGGCTTTACAATCCCCATCGACAAAAGGGGTTGTCATCGAAACTTCAACGCGACTGGGAAGGTCCATATACAGTCATTACAAAAATCAACGATGTCGTGTACCGGATACAAAAGGGAGTCAGAGGAAAACCTTAAGTTGTACATTGCGACCGGCTACATCGCTACAGTGGTGATGAGAACAATGGATTTGTTCGGGACGATCAATCCTAAGGAGGGGGCAATGTAATGTGTATACACTCTTCATATCGTGTTATAGTAGAATAAAACATTTAGAATAAGGGGCAACATCTAGTGGAGAGGAGAATTCGCTTCTATAAGCATCGAGAAACATCTAGTGGCATAGAGGGGAACTCATTCAGCGCATATAAGAACCTCGAAAGGGGTAAGCATCTAGTGATAAAGTGGAGAACTTCGTTAAGCATCGAGAACAACCTCGTAGATTCTCGAACCGATTTGAGGTATATAAATAGGCGCTCGGAAGCGAAGCGGTTCAGTATGGATTATTGGTTGTAAACTGCGATAAGTAAAGACTGTGTATAAAAAGTAATAATTGAAAGTAAGGACTGTGTTTGGAATGTAATAATTGAGTGTTCAATAAATAAGTTTAGAATAATTTAAATAAAGTGAATTTGTGTTTTTATTTACGAAGTGTGAATAAGTTTTAATTGTCGGACCAAGCCGAATATTACAATATTATAAGTTGGGAGTTCGGTTCTTTAATTGAAAACAACCATTGTAAAGGCGTGTGATCAGTTTCTATTATGAATTTCCTACCAAACAAATATGGTCTATAATACTTTGTTGCCCACACGATGGCTAACAGCTCTTTTTCAATCGTGCTGTAGTTGATCTCGTGCTCATTTAGAGTGCGACTTTTAAATGAAATTGGGTGGTTCTCTTGAGATAGGACCGCACCTATCGCGAAATTGCTCGCATCTGTTGTTAAAGTAAACGTTTTGGAAAAAATCTGGGTAGACTAAAATTGGATCGTTTGTTATTAATGTTTTCAAAGGCTTTTTTATATTCGAGATTGGAAATGTTTCTTAAGATACAAAGTCATAGGTTTCGCTATCTTCGAATAGTCTTTAATTAATACGCTCAAGTAAAGTACTCATTTTTGCTGACGAAGATTTTTAAAATAATAAAGTCCACCCATGATCGTATTCTTTTACAAGCCGACATTGATAGTTTCACATTTTGGTGTGGGAAAAATAGCCTTTCACTCAACCCTCTAAAATGCCAGACGATAACTTTTACTAAAAAACGAATCGGTAGTGTATTTGATTATTGTAAAAACAAAAACTCTGTCGCGTCTCCACATTTAAAGATTTAGGTGTTCATTTCTGTTCCAACTTAGAATTTACACATCACATTAATTTGATTGTTAATAAAGCAAGTTCTATGCTTGGTTTTATAAAACGCTGGGCAAAGGAGTTCAATGATCCCTATGTTACTCTTTCTTTGTATAATTGCCATGTTCGTCCTTATCTTGAATATGCTTCGCAGGTATGGACTCCGTATTACGAAATTCATAGAAAACGTATCGAATCAATTCAACATAACTTCATTCGCTTTGCCCTAAAGGGTCTTCCTTGGGATGATCCTTATGATCTGCCTCCCTATGAACATCGTATTCTGCTTCTTCAAATGCAATCTCTTCATCAAAGGCGTGTTAATAATGACTTAGTATTTTTTCATCAACTCATTAATGGTGAAATTGATGCACCTTATTTGCTATCTTGTGTACATTTGAATTACCGAGGCGGAACTCGTCAGCTGCGTACATTTGATTTTATAAGTAAGTAAGTAATTCATTTATTGATTTTATAAAGTAATAACATGATTATTATAAAAATGAATTTATAAGCTATGGCAATGCCGTCAGCTCAGTTGGCAATAATATTTTAACAATTTAATTTCTTTTTTTTTTTTTGGTTTAAGAAGTTTACATTACAATTTTGTTTTAATCAAATTCAGTTATCAATAACATTCTATATTTATATGCACTTTTTAAGAATAAATAAAGATTTTTCCAGTTCAGGCCATTTAGCAAATTAACTTGCACCGTTAAATATTTAGCTCCTAAATATTGTTGTCTTTGTACTGCATAAATTGGGCACACTCCAATAAAGTGAAAGCAGTCCTCTTTTGATTTGAGGTTACACAATGTGCAAAACCGATCAAAACTTCCATTATATGGTGCACCGTTTAGCCCAAGGACCTCGCATCTAGTTTTAAATATTAAAGAGATTTGTTGGTAACTATGCAAATCACAAAAATAGTTATCAGCTATTAGATTATAGTTGAGTTTTGAGTACAAGAATCTGCTATCCGACTGCTGGGCTTCCGCTACAAGCAACGCTCTCTGATTATCTTCAAACTTTTGTATTGTACGATACAACCGATCTTTTATTGTTATTCTATCGCCCGGGAATTATGTTGGTATTTTCTCCATAGACTTCGCCAAGATTTCGCCATTTCTCCATCCACCAATCTTTATTTCGGATTTCATACTGTAGCATTTTCCATACGAGTCGTGATTCGGGGAAGTCGAGTACTTTTAGAATATAGTCGGCTTGTGTTTTAAGAGTACTAGTAAAAATTTTGGGTAAACCTGTTTCTAAGTAAATAGCATAATTTGGAGTTTTTATTGGTAGGTTGAACAATTTTTTGATGAAACTTCTTTGCAGCTTTTCCATTTCTTCAAATTCATCAGTTCCCCATACTTCTGCAGCGTAACACAATGTCGATTTAACGACTGAATCAAAGATTTTGTACTTTGTTGACAGACTAACGTGTTCATTGAACAAAACATTTTTCCAAGTAGAGTTTATAAGTTTCTGGCAAGTTTTAGTTTTTTCTTCAAAATGTGTTTTGAAATCAAGTGTTGTATTAAGCTTTACTCCCAAATAAGTATATTCTCTCACAACATCAAGACGGTTAGTTCCCAAGAACCAATTATAGTTTTGTGTTGGGTTACCCCGATTATTTCTTGAGAAAACCATTACCTTCGATTTATCTGTGTTAATGATAAGTCCCCACTTCTCACAGAATGAAACAAGGCGGTTTATCATCAATTGTAGATTTTGCGGATTTTCAGATAAAATTACCAAATCATCGGCGTACAAAAGAACATTTACTATGGTGCCTGCAATTCCACCAGGTAGTTCGGTCACAACATCGTTTATAAAAAGTGCAAATAACAATGCACTAAGTGGGCATCCCTGCTTCACACCACTATCTGTTTCAAACCAATCCGATATATTGTTTCCATCCCAAACAGCAGCATTAGTTCCACAATACATTTCTTTGATGATCTGAATGAATTTGGTAGAAAGTCCGATTTGCGATAACTTGTACAAAAGCGCGTTTCTATGAATGAGATCGAAAGCCGCCTTAAAATCTACAAAAAGTGCGTACACCTTTTTGTTTCTCGCTTGAAAACCTTTCACTATTGCAGTTAGACTAAAAATGTGGTCGATAGTCGAGTAGTTTTTTCTGAATCCTGCCTGTAGTTCGGTCATGGTGTTGTTTTCATCAATCCATTTTTCAAGTCTAGCGACTAGAATTCCACAAAAGAGTTTGCCAATGGTGTTCATAAACGATATGCCACGGTAGTTTTCGGCTTTATCTAAAGCGCCTTTTTTGTGTATGGGGAAGATTACAGAGTTTTTAAAAGATTTTGGTACAATAGAGTTCGAAAAAATGTTGTCATACAGTTTTTTGAGGTGCAACAGAAATACTGGCGTAGCATTTTTAAAAAATTCGTACGGGATACCATATTCTCCCGGTGCCTTTCCATTTTTTGATTTTTTTAAGACATTTTCAATTTCCACCAAAGAGATTTCACAATCCAGAATATCATCGACGATAAGAGGTTCGGCAGTTAAAAAGGTTATGTTTCTTTGATCACGAAGTAGAGTTTGAAAGTACAGTGATAGGTGTGCTGCAGAAACGCCTGTACCTATTTTAAATTTAGAACCATTTATCTCTTTTGTTGCTTTCCAGAATTCTTTTGAGTTTTTAATATTTGCAAGTTGAATAGCTTTGTTGTTTTCCCAGTTGATTTTCTTCACACGACGCATATTTTTATAAGAGGTGTTGGCTTCAGCATACCATTTCTTTAAAACTTCGGAATCTGTTTCTCTCCATGCGTGTAATAGAGCAAAGGATTTCTTACGGAACTTCGAGCATTCGGAGTCAAACCACTTTTGCTTGTAAAATTTTTCTCCAGTTGTCATTTTAATTGAAGAAGAACTTCTAATGCATGATATTACTTGCGAAGAGTATTCTTCTACCGACTCTGTGTTCAACACCGTATTTGAAAAAAAGTTGTCTATAGCTTCATGGTATATATTTATTTTTTGTATTTTCCAGTTCATTCTTGGGAGCAAATTAAGAGTTTTTTCGTTTCTTATAGCATTATTAGTCCATTCAATAACTATAGGTAAATGATCGGAATAAGTTTTTGTTTGAACTTCAAACTTGGTTATAAGATCTACCCAGTCGTTATTTACTGCACTATAGTCTATCACAGATTTGCCTTGACCTCCAATGAAAGTATAATGACCTTCTCGATCCCCTTCGGTACAACCATTTAGAATACATAAATCATAGATTTGAAGAATATCAAGAAGTTTTGTTCCATTTTGATTGTAGACGGTATCTTTGGATGTGCGGTTGTTATAAATGTTGGTAGGGTTTGTTTCTTGTAAGACAGTAGTTGCCGCCTGCATGTTTCCTATCCTTGCGTTTAAATCTCCAATTACCATTACGTTTTTACTCGATAAGTGAAATAGTACATTATTTAATTCTTCAGCATCTTCGATCCAGTTATTACAGTTGATATAAAAAGGTACTATAAACATATTATTCTGTAGTAAATGTTTAACGACAGTATATCCGCATATGTCCACAAAGTCGTATGTTTTTAAGAGTGAAGTTCTGATCCCAAAAAGATTTCCGCCGCTTGCCCGGCCTTTCTTAGCTGTACGTGTTGCTGCTACCCAATGTAATTTATATTGACTAAAGTAGTTTGTAAATTTAATAATATTTTCCTGTGTTATATGTGTCTCGAATAAAAAAAAGATTTGAAAACTTTGTACATATTTAAAAAAATCTACATATAATAATTTATTATTTAAACCTGATATATTATAAGATAAAATATTTTGTAAACTAATAATACTTGAGCTGACGGTTTTTTCATATCAATGTTGAATACTACTATTTCTACTACTTTCTGCTCCGTTCGAAGAAGTTGCCATCACTGATGTTATTTCGCTATTTGCTTGTTGGCTGTTTGACATAAATGTCAGTTTGACAGCTTCGAAATTCAGTTCTCCAAACATTTTTATTAGCACCTGTTCTTCATCATTATTGTTGTGAATTAATTTATTGTTATTTGTTAAATAAAATATATCCTTTCCAATAACTAAAGCATTGTTTTTTAATAAAATTGGTGCATTGGGTTGTTTAGATTTAATAACCTTTCTATAACTTAACAGAATCCGTCGTTTGTGCTGTAGTTGTTTGGTTAGTTCGCGCTGGATATAGAAACTTGTGCCTTTCAACTTTGTTGCATTTTTAAGCATTCTCGTTGCCAAGAAACTTGAGCCAGTGGATAGTTTCAATTTAGTGATGGATTGATTTTCGCTTAATTTAATAGCTGGTGGCAGTTCGTGTTTATCCTGTGTACCAAGCAAAAGGTCAACTATGCCATCAACTGTTTTTTGTACGTCAATGTCGTTTTTAGGGATGGTTAGAATAACATTACTTGCCTTTAGTTCCCGGTTTTGTAATTCTAGTTCCATTTCTAAATTATTGCAACGGGCTTCAATATGTTGGACTTTTGTTGTTAACTCTTCATTTTGTTTTTTTAATGCGGTTATCTCAGATGACAAGGTTTGGAGGTCATCCTTTGTAGCAAGATTAACGAGCTTTGTTGTAATCTTTGAATCGATTGAACCATCAATGATTGATTTTATTTTAATTAAATCTGAATCAGAAATTGGCATTTTTGTTGAGGATTTAAATATTTTTCTTCTGAGCTAGATAGGTTCGAGTCTTTAGGTGGCGTTTGACAGCTCTTTCTTTTTTTATCGCTCATAGGACTTTACAAAATTTTACAGCACTCAAATATTTGGGTTTTTTCTTAAATAATTAAGATTTACCTGGTGTAAATGTATTTATCAATAAAATTGGATTGAAAAAATGAATTTTTTGTTTTTATTTTTCAAAAAAAGAAATAAATTTGTATTTGATTTTAAATAGAGCAAAAATAATCACAACCGTTTACTTGCACAGCGTTGCGATTTTATACATATTGACTTCCATAGAACAAACTATGGGAAGAATAAAGCTTTAAGTCGAATGAGCTTCATCGATAGATTTAAATTTGAATAAGGTGGGATTAAAATCATTGTTTAGAACCAGTGCTCCACTATCGTAAAATTTCTTATTTTATTATTTTGTTCTGTAATAGTTAAATGTTAATTATGTTTTGTATTTTGTGCGTGTGTTAGGCTATAATTGTATTATTTTTTTACTAACAACTAACACATGCACTTATGATGAACCTCTGATCGTAGTTTGACGCTTGCTATAAGCTTACTACTTTCTGAAATTCTGAAGTGTAAAAAAAAAAAATTAATTTCTGGTAGTAACCGGTTAAACCTAGAAATTGTTTAATTTCTTTCGTCGTTTTTGGTATTGGGTACTTTTGTATACATTCTATTTTTTTCGGGTTAGGTCTTATTCCATCTTGAGTTACAACGTGGCCTAGAAATTCGGTTTCTTTCTTAAGAAATTCCGATTTGTCCACTTGCACTTTCAAATTAGCTTCACGCAAGCGTTTGAAGAGCTTTGTCAAAGAAACAATGTGTTATTACAATGAAGTTGAAAAAACGATAATATCGTCTATGTAAACTAGACAGATTTTATTGATAAAATCACCAAGAACCTCATTCATGAGTCTTTGGAAAGTGGCTGGAGCTGTTTTAAGTCCAAATGGCATACGAAGAAATTCGTAGTGGCCATTTTCGACACTAAAAGCAATTTTATGAATATCGTCTTCATGGAATTCAATTTGGTGAAATCCCTTCGCCAAATTGAGAGTAGAAAAGTATTGGCATCTGCCAAGCTTGTCTAAAATTTCGTCGATATTCGGAATTGGGTACTTGTCATCAATAGTAACTTGATTAAGTTTCCTGTTGTCGATGAAAAGTCTCCATTTGGATTTTCCGCTGGCGTCAGCCTTCTTAGGGACGATCCAGATCGGAGCCGAATACGGAGAGTTGCTCTGACGTATTATTTTACTGTCTAACATTTCTCGTATTTGTTTACTGACTTCCTCTTTATATATGTATATAAGGGTAACGATAACTTTAACTTTGAATGGGAATATTATCCGTTGTCCTTATTCTATGTTTAATTGCATTAGTAAAAGAGAGTTTGGTATTTTCTTCATAAAAAATATCTTTATACTGTTTTATTAATTTTAGTAATTCTTTCCCTTCTTCACCATTTAAATGTTCTTATCTGGTCTAGCAATGGTAATTTTTCTAAAGTTTCTTCTATTATATTGAAATTTTCTGAATCTACATTTTCAATGTCCACTTTATCTTCAAAGGGAATTAAATCTGTTTTATTTCCTACTATTTCTGCTTTCGCAAACATAACATAATTTTCTATATTATAAATTCCTTCTTAAATTCTTAAAATGTAATTTAGAAAAATTTCTCTTATGTATCCTAATCCTTGTTTTTGGTTAACTGGTATATCTATTTCATTTAGTTCGACTTCTGAAGCATCTTTATTATTAAAGTTTAATTTAATTATTTTGTCGATTGTTTTTAATAGTTCATTTTCGTAGTCTATATTTACTTTTAATGGTTTTAATATATTATTACCTATTAATCCGTCGAATTCAGTGTGGAATTGGCAGACTAAAAATTCTATTTTTTTATTTCTATCACCTAATTCAATAAACAAAGGAATTCGCACGTTTTCCGTTATTTCGATATTGTGACTTAATGTCTTCAAGTTCAGGGGTTCTTCTAAAGATGTGTTTCATTTAGGATGGCAAATATTTGGGTTAATTATTGAATGAGTAGCCCCCGTATCAATTATAAATTTGAGAGGCCTGGTTTTAGGTGATATCTACTATTATATAGGGTAATTTACTTCCAAGGCTCGTAAGTGAAAATTTTCACCCTGGTTTTGGTTGTTATTAGTTCCATTTTTCCTCTTTTGTGCAAGGCCTATTTCCATAAGTTCTAAAACCTGAGGATTATTATTATTGCTAGAATTTCTAAAAGGATTCTTATTGTTGTTGTAACCGTGGTTGTTATTATTGTAGCTCTGGGTATTATAACTATTATTATTATTACCACTGTTGTAGTTCTGTGTGTTATTATTATTTTGATTATTATTATTATTATTAAATTGTCTAGATTGCCATGATGCATTAGGATTATTTGATCGAATGGGGGTCTTATATAATGATTATTGGATGTCCCAGGTTGCCAGGATGTATTTGAATTACTTGGTCGTTTGTATTCGAACGATGGTTTTATATATTAATTGTTGGATGAATTATTATTTGGATTTATTTGTCGATTATTACGTGTAGCGATATCTGTACTTGGTTGTGTATTAGGTTTAAGAGATTGTGACTTAGTAAAAGGATTATAATATGCGTATCCACATTCGTGTAATATATTAATTGCATTTTCTAAATAAGGAGGGTTCCTGCAACATAAGAGAGAAGGCATGGGTTCGGGTATCTTGTTCTTAAAAATAACGAGAGCAGATAACTTATTGTTTTCTATATTTGTGTTGATATGTTCTGCATTTTCTGAGTTCTGAAAAATAAGTTTGATTTTTACGTTTAATCTTCTTAAATTAGTTTGTATGTCGTTGTAAAAGTCTACACTATTTGTTTTAAATTTACATGACCTTAATTCGTCAAACAACTCTTCAAGAACCTATCTCCGAAATTGTTAATAAGTGTGGCTTTTATTTCTGGCCATGAAGTAATACATATGTGCGTTTATCTCTATCACCTCTCTTGCTTTACCTTTGAGTTTGGACTTTAAGTATTCTGAAAAAATACTCTGGGCTAACTCATCGTATTTTATAAGGACTGGATGGATCTTATCGATTAGATCTACAAAATTTTGAAGATCCTTGAAGTCTCCATTAAAGTCAGGTAGTTTTTTGATATACTTAAGAGGATCAATCTTTAAAGTAAGAGGGGTTTCGAAACTCATTTCGTTTGAAAAAAAATTTCCTACTATGTTTGAAATTTGATCAGTTCTTTGTCTAGCGTTTTCTATATGTGTTAAGATTTGATCAGTCTCTACATCAGACATTTTATTATTCCTGTTACAATATAGATAGGATGTTATTTAAAACATTTTTTTGTTATGTATTCACGAAAATTAGCAATAAAAATAATAATATTTAATATTAAAAATGATAAAGGAGAAATTTAAATAAAGTAAAAAAAACGTTAGTCCTTGTTTTCTATCGGCTGGGTTGTCAAAGTTGTTTCCTCGGTCCGTTAAGCGCCTTTTGATTTACTTTCTTTTCAGTTTCCAGGAACTTGATCTTTCCTCTGTATTTATCAATCACTTCTAGAACGACTGCTTTTTGTTTGTAGAACTTGTCTCCTAATGGTTTGTCTATGAACTACGATTCCTTCGTCAAGCAATAGTCTTTACGATTTTGTTTCTCCTTTTGATTTACTTTCTGTACTGTCAATAATATTTTTGTATTATATAATCACTTTTTTTTCTTTTTATTTGTTTGTTTGTTTTTTGTTAAAAGTTAACGATATTCTCACTTTTTTTATTTTTTTTTATTTGTTTGTTTGTTTTTTGTTAAAAGTTAACGATATTCTCACTTTTTTTTCTTATTTGTTTGTTTGTTTTTCCAAACGTTCACAATATTCTTTGAATAAGTTTTATTTTTGGTAATATATTTCTAACTATTTTTTGTTAAACACAAATTTTGTTTGTTCGGTTCTCACGTTGAGTATTAAAACACAATGTATTACTATCGAAAATTAATACTCTTGTATTAATATTTTGGATACACCGTGTATCCTACCGACTGCGCCAGTTAAGTATTCGGTATCTTCGTGATGAAAAAAAAAACAAATTTTTATTTCTTTAATCGAAGTTTTCTTTATTGGGTCTTTCTTAAGACTAACTTAACATATTGGTTAAACATATAATGAGACCTATTGCCGATGTGCTTGTCAGCACTTATCGTTATGTAGCAACTTTTTATTATACTTTTCCTTAGAAATTGCTATGTTTACATTCTAGGAAAGTGAATTAACGATCTTAGGTTCTCATGACCTTGTTTTGAGTTTTAATGTGTTTTTATTCTTTATTATGTTTCTTTTGTCGGCACGTGTAACAATCAGCCTCGGTAATTCAAATGTACACAAGATAGCAAATAAGGCGGAGCGATTTCACCAATGAGTTGATAAAGAAATATTAAGTCATTATTAACACGCTTTTGATGGAGAGATTGCATTTAACGAAGCAAAATACGATGTTCATAGGGAGGCAGATCATAAGGATCATCCCAATGAAGACCCTTTAGGGCAAAGCGAATGAAATTATGTTGAATTAATTCAATAAGTTTTCTATGAATTTCGTAATAGGGAGTTCATACCTGGGAAGCATATTCAAGATGAGGATGAACATGACAATTGTACAAAGAAAGAGTAAAAGAGTAACATAGGGATCATTGAACTCCTTTGCCCAGCGTTTTATAAAACCAAGCACAGAACTTGCTTTATTAACAATAAAATTTATATGATGTGTAAATTCTAAGTTTGAACAGAAATTAACACCTTAATCTTTAAGTGTGAAGACGCGACAGAGTTTTTGCTGTGATATAAAATTATCAAATACACTACATACCGATTCGTTTTTTAGTAAAAGTTATCGTCTGGCATTTTAAACGGTTGAGGGCAAGGCTATTTTTCCCACACCAAAATGTGAAACTATCAATGTCGGCTTCTACAAGGATACGACCATGGGTGGACTTTATTATCTTAAAAATGTTCATGTCATCAGCAAAAATGAGAACTTCACTTGAGCGTAGACATGACGATACTTCGTTAATAAGAATGGACAGAAAAGAGCCAAGATGGCTTCCCTGGGAAACACCAAATTAAGCAACAATAGGTTCTGAATGACAATTTCTAAATTTTACCTCATAGGATAATTCCATAATTCCGTAGCTAAGTTGGTCAAAAGCTTTAGAAAAGTAAGTGTATACACAGTCAACTTCATAACCTTGTTCTAAAGCGTTTGAACATATGTATTATGTATGTTTGAGAATGTGAGGAAATTTGTAACGGTTGATCTTTTTTTCTGTTCGCAAATGAGATTCTTACTAAAAAATGCTGTTTTTAAGAGAAAGTTTGAATAAGAACGTAAGGGGTTCAACTAAAGCATTACTACCCTTTTTTAATACTATCGGGGGAATGCCATCGAGACCGGCTAAGCAGTCATCATTCAACGCGGATAAAGATCAAGGACCGTACGCTGTAGCACAGGCAGGGCCGGATTTAGGGCAGGGTAACCGGTCAGAAGCCCCGGGGCTTCCACAAACGGGGGGCCCCACAATAGAGACTTCGGAAAATTTTGTTTCAAATTCCAACTAGTAAGCACTAGTAAACATCTTTTCCTTTGGTATGTATTTTTTTTGTTGCTCTTTTACCTTTACCTACAGCCTACAGTACTTTGTAAATACATGATTATTTAATTATATTTAGGTATCTTAAATAACAGAAATCATTGATCTATATTTTTTCACTCCAAGCAGGCAATCAGTGAAATATTAAAATCTCAAATGGCCCTGATAAGAAGCACTTCCAATTGCATTGAGAATGTATTTGGTTTTGATGGTAACAAATTGAACCGAAGAGCGCTCATTTTCAAAAATGAAAACTATAAAAAATTGGCTTCGAACCACGATGGAACAAAACCGTCTATCGAAGCTTTCTCTCCTGAGCATTGAAAGCGATTTACTCCGAGAACTGGATTTCAACGAAATCATCAACGATTTTTCGGCGAAAAAAGCTCGAAATGTTCCGTTCGTTACCCCTAATACTAAAGGAATTTACTTGGTTTCACAATAAATTATTTATTGAAAAACTCGAGTGAAAAAAAATGGTTCACTTTATTTTGAAAATAATTTGGGGCGAGGGGGCCTCTACTTCTTTATTGCCCCGAGGCCTCTGAACCTCTAAATCCGGCCCTGTTTATGATAATTGTTTACTTGGGGCCAGTGAAAAGGTGGTAAAAAGTAATTGGGGAGGGAAAAGAAAATGCGATTGCACTTAGGTTTAGTTGTTGTTGTTTAGTTTAGAAGGTTTAGTTGTTGTTGTTTAGTTTAACATCCATATTGTTAGGCAAGAGGACAACTTGATTTTGCGTTAATAAATGGCTACCAAAAGCATTCCTCTTTATTTCCATAAGAATTGGACATCTTCCAAAAAGTGGATTACATCTTCCCTTTTCATTTAAATTTTGTCAGTATGTTATTTAGTTTCTTATTTGTCAATATATTATCTCTGACAACGCTTTTTCAATTTCACGCTATTTTTACTGGGGGGTCATTCCGTAAAACGATTATCGTCAAACGATAGCGTTTTGACGATAGTCTCACTTCACGTAAGGTGATAATCGTCAAAAAGATAGCGTTTGCACGATAGCTAAATAGGTATCGTCTGTCATTGATTTCCAAATAGCAAATTGATATAAAATGAAAAAAAAAATTAAAACTCAGAAAAAAAATAAAATGAATACTGTTATGGAGACAATTAAGAGATAAATCAGACCCTCATCTCTTCCAACCTATGTATATGTAAGCATATTTGTTTTTTCTTTCTCACTTGTCGTTAAACAATTTAAACCATTATAGTTTTGTTCAAAGTTTTTCAAAAGAGGTCTTTATAAAGATATTGGAAACAATAAATTTGCCAGACGGTTTGCTGTAACTATTAAAACTTTGAGTGGCGGGGGGTACCAATGCTCTTGCACGAAATATATTATCCAAAATAGTTTCAGACATAAATAATTTACGTATTAAAATTATAGTTAAATCGTCGCAGTCGGCGGCAAAAAATAAAAACAGTAACATTAAGAATAAACACCACAAAATAGTTGATCAGTTTGGTAAAAAGCAATTTGTTGCAAATTTTCACAATTTCCCATAGACAAAAACAAAGTTTAATAACATTTTCAAGTTATCGAACAAGCTTTATCTTTCGTTGAGTTCATTTTGACATTTCAGTAATCTTATACTAAAAACGATAGACGAGACGATAGTGGCAAAGTTACGTGAAGCAAATTATTGACGATATCGTTAATGATACTCGTTTTGACGATTATCGTTTCGAAAATTACGGAATGACTCCCCTGTTTATTTGTTTTTCTTTCCTTCTGTCAGTATTTGCAGATCTGACAAGGAAATTTAATTAAAGGACCATTGGTTCAGTAAAACTTTGCAACATATCTTCTTTAAATACTATTTTTAAATACAATTCCGCCTGAGAAATTTGAAGTTTACAAATTGTTAAAATGTCGACTTAAATTACATTGATAGATAAAAAAGACGGAATTTTAAAATACAGTTTGTCAAAATGTGGATCATCTCGGCAAAAATGGCTGGGATGCGACCTACACTAATAATTGCTACTAGCTTCTATATGATTATTTTGTTGAATTATACCAAGTTGTAATTACAGGAACTTTGAAAAGTATGCAATCAATAATTGCATTTCAAGCTGTTTTTTGTTTCGGGACATTTGTGTGGCATTTTCGGTTGATTTTTTTCAAAGGGTAATTCCAGGGTGTTTTCATTAGTTGAGACAATTTCGAAAAATTTATCGACTAATTGACAGTACAATGTCTTATTATTATAATTCGTTAAATACTAACGTTAACAATTCTTATTAATATAATATATGCATATATAAAATCTAAAACTTAAACTAGACTGTTGAAAAATATTAATTTGCAATTCATACTTTTTATATTATCATTTGGTGAATTAATACAAGAGTGAAATGTATTATAGATTTCAATTAATTGATTTAAGGGGCTATGTACACCATAGTTTGATCTACTAAAATTACTATTCAATGGTTTCTGGAGTCTTATACTTGAAAGACTAAAACCAGGGCCGAACGCAGGTAGGGGTTTTGGGGGTTAAACACCCCCCCCCCCCCAAATATCAGAATATGTGCAGTAATCAAATATCCATTATTGTTCAAAAGAAAAAAAAACAGAAATGTTACAAAATTTATTTCCAACTCAAATTCTCAAACTATGTTTAACGAAAAATTTTAATAAATTTGCTACGGTGCGGTGATAGAAATTGTGCACAAAACATAAACACGCTAAATCAGAACAATAAATGTCTGTATTTTTTGGTAAAGAAAGAAAAATATTTTTCTTGTTTTCATTCATACTAACAATTAAAATGTTTAGTATTTTTATTTTCGAACACTGAGGTAGAACATGAAGGGTTTTCAACTTTTTGTATGAAGCTAAGTATTATTATTAACACAGAGATGCTCTCTTTCGCCATGTTTCTTATGGCTAGAAATAAAAAATTTGAAACAGAAAATGACCTTGTTGTACTCGTTTTTGAAACGATCTCACGGCCACTTTTAACACACTAAAATATCAAAACACCGAAAAATTGTTCGGTTCATTTATGTTAGTTTTAACTGTAAATTAAAAAAAAAATCTTTTAACTTAACTTTTTTTCACTTCTTGAATTGTGACACAAGCATATATTAAAACAAAAACAGTAACCCTGTTTGCCTTTGTCGCGTTTTTTCCCTATTTTTCAAGAACAAGAATCAAATTAATAATGAAAGTTATGTGATGTCTCCTAAATTCAATGCAAAATTTTAGACGATTTAGTATGATGTTAAATCATTTTAAGTATGATACTAGGTTAAAAAAAGGATTTTGATAATTTTAAACGAGTTTAGTATAGTACTATCTTCTTAACATTTTACTAAAGTTAAAATCACCAAATGGCTACTTTATCTTTTTAGTATCGTATTAAATCTGTATGACATAAACATAATTATGTCATTTTTCTCAAATGTGACAAAGTGTTTTAAAATTGATAAATTGTGAAATAAAATTTATTTATGAATATCATAAAAAGTAAATTAATTTAAAATGTTTTCGGAGGAAGAAGATTTTAAAATGTTTGAGGATTCAGTGTTGTGTAGGAAAGTTAAAAGTTTTAAAAGTCGAGCAAATCCTCTTGAAGAGCTGGATGATGGTGAATTTTACTCCAGGTATAGATTTGATAAAACAACTGTTCGGTTCTTGGTTGAAAATCTTGACATCCAAGACCCAATTACAAACCGTGGGCTACCTATTTCTCCAGATTTGCAAGTTCTAGTTACGATACACTTTTTTGGAAGAAATGTCCATCAATCTGATGTTGGTAAATAAACTTTTCTATTACTATACTCTGTCCAACAAAAATAGTCAGTACAGAGAAGATAGGACGTTTACCTCTCACTCTGACTGAAGTGAAATCTCGTTAAGCTGTGAGAGAGAGCAAATATTACAGGGTTTCCGTAGTGCCCATTATAAATTTCGAAAAAGCTCTGATAAATATTAGTAGGGATACCAACTTTTGATTTTAAATTGAAAGTTAAAAATAAATTCCGTTTAAGAAAATTTATAAATTATGTACATAATCCCGAATTCAAAAACCCCTTTGTGAAAACTAAGAGTAACATAAATTCAATTATGAAAAAATAATGAAAATTTTCGATTCTGTATCACACAATATTCACAAATACACAATTTATAAACAACACAGCACAGATTTATAATAAAATAAAAGCAGTTCTTTTTTTGGCACTGATTATAAAACACCGTATAAATAAACACTTTTTCAAAGAATATTTTTTTTATGAACAAAATCACTATTTTTGACCATCTATAATTACACCATGTATTATAAATAATTTTCGCTTAAACTCAACCCTTTGCTTCCTAGTGGTTTCGCAATTAAACCAAATACTCTATATTTTTTCTTTATATTCCTACTGGTTTTTTTTTAATTTTTAGTAAATATTATTTTTTTTATTTAAATGCATTATTCATTATACACATTCTATATACATTTTAAGTTTTTATACAAATTTTTGAAAAAGTTGACATCTCCGGGAACAAAGGGTTAGTTTACGAAGAATAATAAATAAACTTCACTTACCGAAAAACAGCAAGCGACAACACCATTCGCATATTTGTTCTCAAAAGCTTTTAAAAAAGCACACATTCTGAAAGCTCCCAAACAAAATCCAAAGAAAAATCCACCATGATTTGCATTAACGTGGAAATGGTAACTCTAATAACAATCTGCTTATTTTCAATACATACGAAGAGGGTTGTTTGTGAACACATTATTTATCAGTGTCAGTGTGGCTTTGGCTGCGCATGGTAAAGGTTGTGGGAATGTACGCTCGTCGAAGCGTAATTACAACAACAATTTATGTGTAAGTCAGTGGTTGAATTTTCTTTTTCAGTAGGTAAAAAGGGAATAAAACCACTGACTGGCACCATTCGCAAGAAAAAAGCTCTCCCATAAGACGTGTACTGACTATTTTTGTTGGACAGAGTATAGTCAACAAACATGTAAACATATGCACAACTTTTCGAATACTTTAGGAGCATTACATGGAATGGTGCAGTCCACAGTGGGAAAAATAATTAAAAACATCGCAAAAGGAATTGCTTCACTACTTCCACACTTTATAAAGTTCCCATCTTCCTCTGCGGAGTTGAATGACATCAAATCCGGATTTTACAATATCGCCAGGTTCCCAGAAGTCATAGGTGCAATCGATTGCACTAATGTGCAAATCAAGCGACCAGTTAGGATTGTGGGACCTATTATGGCTGGCCACTACATAAATAGAAAAGGTAGATATTACATTCCTAACTAAAAAAATCGATAGTCAAACAATCATTTGGTCCATGTACAAAACGCTATTAATTTCTAAAAGGTTATTATTCATTAAAAGTCCAATTTGTAACGGATCATAAATGCAGAATTATAGATATCGTTGCAAGATCTCGTGGGAATGAATGCCTAAATGGGCAGCTTAAGTCCAAATTCAGGACTTTGCTAGATCGGCTACGAGTGGATCTGGAAACGGCAAAATGTTGTTGTTCCTGTGGCTGTGCTTCACAATATAGCAAAGGAACGAAATTTTCCTTTTTTCTATGAAGATAATGAAGCACAAGGCCAACATACAAATTCAATTTCAAACGGGAATAATGATGAAACTCAAACAGGAGCAGCATTCAGAAGCGCATTTATCAATCAAAACTTTTAACATTAAATGCAATTCGTGGCTTATAAATTATTATTTATTATTAAGAAAATTACCATAAGTTAAAAACGAAAAAAAAAACATAAAAACAACAAAACTCCATAAAACAAAAAAATAAATATTTCAAAAAAATAAATAGGAAATAAAGATTAAATTAAAACTCTCGCATTCTCTTTTTGTGGTATTCTTCCATTTGCTCCAATTCCAATAAATGCTTTTCACGAGCATGACCATTAGCTTCCTTGGCATTCAATAATAGTTGTTCGTCTAGCACTAAGATCTGCTTAGCATGCTCGATCTGCAGCAAATGAAGCTGAGCTGCATGAGATGTACCCTCGTCGATTTGGTTAACTCGAGAAGTCATCACGTCGGACTTTGTTGCCACTGTTTTTGGCAGTTGTCTCAAGCTATAAAGCAGGTCTGTTCCAGCACGTGGAACCGAAATTCTTTTAGGAGGAGGAGTTAGGTACAAGCTCTACATCTACATCATCACTTTGAACGGCAGTGTAACTTTGATGATCAGGGCTTGCGTGCAATACACCACTGGTGTTTGCTTCGTCATTCATAACACTAGCATCTGATACTTGAAGGATTTCGGTATTGCTGTCTATATGTATAGTATCTTCCTGCAGCTGATCTTCTATCATAGCCTGAACTAAAATATCCGTCGGATCAGAAACTGGAACGGGAACCACATTGCCTGTTGATTTGACCGCATTTTTTGTTGCTGTTCTGGATTGCTTTGCAGCAACCTTCATCCTTGTCCATTGCTGTCTGATTTTCTCTGTGCTTCTGTTGAAACCAGCAGCGATCATTTCTACCCTAACTGCCTCCCAAGCTGCTTTTTTTTCCTATCATTTTTGTATCATTTGTCTTGTTTTCAATGACGTCCAGTCGATACTCTAACAACTGTCGTAAGATCTCCTTTTCAGAACGGTCCCAATTGGTATCTCTTTCGCGTTTTGTCTAAAATAATAGGGTCCATAAGTGTTTTTTTGAGTTTTTTTTATATTACCTTTCCTTGCTACATTTTTTAATTTTATTTAATCTAACGAACAAACTCTTACTGCAAAACAATCGAAATAAAATGTAAGTGCTATAAACCGTTACTTGAAAAACCTAATACCTACACAAACACACTCAAAAGTGTATCCGGTAAAATATGTAGGTACATACATATGCATTTGTGTATCTGATTGCAGTTTTTGTGAATCCAATATACAATCATACTAACATAGTTTAGATTTACATTTACCGATCTTTCCAATGCGCATTTTTCTTTGCTGTCCTAAATGCGTGAGATTGAGAATCATAGTTGAGGTGAAACAGGTTTTCTGTATACCTACTCCTTAATCCCACATACGATCACAAAATCATCAGTATATCACCACCCACCGTCTGATGCTGATAAAATAAAAATATCCAAGTACTCCCTTTCACACATTGAATATGTTCTATATAGTATGTATTCTCTCAAGATTCAATTTTTTGAAAATTCTTGAAGTGCAAACATTCTCATTCAAGAAGAGTTTCAACTGAAGTTGTGGGGATGGGTGCATTGGGCTCACGACATGAACCAACAAGAACTACAAGCTCGCTTGACTGCAATGGCGCTCCTTCATCCCTGAAACTTTTGTATTAAATACTTGAAACTTGATTTCAGACTTGGCGGGGGTCATTCTGACTTTCACAGCATTTTAAAAATAAATACATCACGCCATCGCGAAGCCACAAGATGAATAAATTCCTTTTTTAAGCAATTACATTCTAATTAGTTCTATACAACTTTCATAAAGCATCGAACAATGAACAAATAATTTATTTTTGGTTTTATATTTTTTCTATGTTTCTACATTTCATTCAATTTTAATTTCGATTTATCGATTCAATTATAAAATATTACACATCACAGCCTTGCACTGTGACCATTCGATCATTTACTCGGAAATTTGAATTTACTTCCGTCGTTGACCGCCTCCAGCCAAAATGGATGCAATTCGAATAAATATGTTAAGTGTGTACATATAAATTGATAGGGATCTAAAATAAACAAGTGAGTTAAAGAAGCAAGAACCAGAGATAAACCAAATAAAACTCACTCATTAACCAAACCAGCTCCTAGCATGTTGAGGAACTTATCGCTTGGAGCACAAACTGCCACAGTGGAGAGTCCACCAACAATACCAGCGGTATGGAGGGAACCCCTGTCAGAATTGGTCCACCCAAAAAGCAAAGTGGAGCCACTACACCACCAATAATGGCACAATGTGCTGTCCAGGCAAGTTGTTTTGTACCTAGACCGGGTGAGTAAGGAATTGCCTGTGTTGCCACACCAGAACCAATCATGACAACAACAACGGTTCCAAGCATCGACTTGAATTGAAAACAAAATGTTAACAAAAATTAACTCACATTTAAAGTCAAAGAAAGTCTTACCATCGATCCATTGCGGGTTACCAAGTTCAAGAGTCTTGGTGTTCTGAACACTGCAACAGCACTTGCAGCTGTCAATGCCACAGAGGCTCACAAGTATCCGTAGGTAGTGTGAATTCTGTCTCTAACATACTGTGGCCATAACCTACGAAAAAACCAACATTCAAGTTAGGAAATTGGTATTTTTAGGGATGATTCGTGACTGAATGTACATTGAATTGTGTTGGATGTTAGTGGGACTTCCTAGACCGACACCATAAAAGCAGAGTGCACCCATGCCTACAGCTGCAGCACCTGCAGCAGCACATTTACCAATAGAATAAGCTTTAAACGAGAAAAAAATGTCTATATTCCCCATCGAATTCTTATGTTGTGATGTTAAGTTTCTTACCATTTGCTCCCGGAGGTCCCATCAACTTCTCTTTCAATGTTTGTCCTTGTTGTAGACGACTTCTAGTGACTCCGGGACGTGAATCCCCAGAGAATTCACGGACAAATTGTTTCTTAACAAAGCCAGCGTTGCTTTGAAGTGCGGATTTAATTTGTAGTGTAGGCCTCAAAGGCACAGTTAATGTCAATCGCAACATCTTGTTATTTTATTTCAATCTTCTATAAATTGCAAGTAAATTGAGAAAAACGAAAAAATATAAATAAATAAATAAACCACGGCGAGCTATGAAAACAAAATTAATGAAAAAAGAAAATACAAATTCAATGTTGTCACTTTGACATTTGCAAAAATATTAAGATAATGTTTATTTTCACAATCTGTCATTATTCAGATGTGTTCATGTTTTTTTTTTTAATAAAATGGTTTTAGCATGATACTAGTTAGCAAAACAATAAAAAGTGTTTAAAATTAGTGAAAAGTTAGTAGATTACTATGTACATAGTAAATTGTTAACTAGTATCGCGCTAAGGCCTTAATAATAGGTTGTTTAAAATTTTGCGCCAATATTTTTAAACATTTGAATGCGTTTCTGCATTTAAACATACCTTAATGTAAGACACAAAACAATATGGGGCATATTCATAGTCATATTTTAAACCCGAGTTTTTTTTGAACTGGAGTCTAAATTTAACACATACATAAGTTAGACACAGCTGCTATTCATAAAGAATTTGCCAGCTCTGTTCAGTTAGAAACAGGTTTAAGGCATATTCTACTACAGTTTTGAAAAATTTCACTCAAACCTGTACAAAATGGCTTGAGGGTAACAAAATAAGTTGCGTTAGCTGGAGAGCCAAAATCTTTGAAACTCTTTAAACTTTTTTGTTTGCTGTTAGTTGAGAAATTTTATGAAGTTGGGCTGGTGGTTTTAAGACTTGGAAGCACGCAGATATTAGCAAACATTTAATTGAAATTCGATCTATAATATTTAGAAGGTCAATCATAAAATTGATACCTTTCATACAAATCGTCTTCATCTATTTCAAAGAGGTCCAATCGGGTTAAGTAGAGCTTTCGTTTTTTGTTAGTTGGTACAATGCTAACATCCAGCAAAATATCAAAATATTGATATATGCTAAAGTCTTTTGACATTTTAATTTTTGTTTTTAAATTTTCAAATAAAATGTCTCGTAACTTAATTTACTCAATCAGTTTTTTTATTTTTTACGTTTAATAGATATAGAAACAGCTTAAACATAGGTTCCGTCGTGTTTATTTTTAGACTCCAGATTATTGTTTTAAAATGGGTTTAAATTGTCTATGAATAACATAAACTTATGTTTTATTTAGCAAAGAAAAAAAATCAGAACTTATGAAGGAACTATGAATATGACCCTATGTCTTCGGTCTAAAGGTTCGGAACGCATTCAAAATCATTATTTCTAGTATTTTCATGATGAGTTTAATCTACGGTAAATTTGAATATGCGAAAACAAACAAAAGAGAACTGTGAAAATAGAAAAATCTCACCTCATCTCTTTGTTTCTGTAACTCATATTTATTCATGTGTGAGTGTAAGAATGATGGGATCGACAACGTCATTAGGGTTCGAACCTCAGTAACAAAATTTCGGAGCAGATTTGCAGCAAAAGTGAAGTAAATCAAAAATTTCCGAAGTAGATTTGAAAATGAAAGAAAAACTCAAGTTTTCAAAAACTGTATTTTTAACAAAAATTTATTTAACGGAAATAAATAGGAATTTTTAACAAAAAAATCACATAAATTCATTCAGACTTGAATACCTTAAACTTAATATCTTATACACTAGGTTAGGTTAGGTTGGAGTGGCTGTCCAGATGTCATTGACTCACTTAGACCTCAGGGGTCCATTGTGATACCACTAATGAGGTTACTCTACTCATGGGAGAGTAATGAAAATTAAACAAACCATTTTGTGCTTTTATCTTCTTATACACTAAATTAAATAAGAAATTAGAGTTGAAAACAAAAAACTATAGTTTTCAAAAACTATATTTTTAACAAAAATATTAATTTTTTTAAACAAAAAATGAATCACAAACGGGTTTAGACTTCAGAAACTAAAAACTATTCATAATACATACTATAAATATTTTTGGTTTTTATTGATTTTATTTTAGAATGTCTTTGCCTTGGACAAATTTAAATTCTCTTATAAATTTAATCAATTCAAGCGGTGATTCAAAAATTTGTTTTCGATCTGCTATTAATTATCGTGAAAACATTAAATTTTCAACTGTATTGACATGCAAACGATTGCTTATTTTAGTTTTCAATAAATTAATTTCGGAAAACTTTCTCTCAGCTGCGGCGCTGCTGTGTGGTAAAACGGCTAGAGTTAACATATAGTCAGATAAGTTTTGGAACATAAGTTCTTCCATTTTATTAGTGGTTGTTTTTAATGAGTACCAAAAGCTAACTAAATCTTGCTGATCTATGTTGCTTATATTAAGTAAGAAAAATTATGATTCCGTTCAGAGACAGAGGGTCAGAGCAGAGTTGTTTGGAGAATACACAGTGCTGTCATTTAATTTCATTTGGTTTGGCTTAACAATTTTTTAGTGTGGAAAAAAGGAGCAGATCTGAAAAAAGCGGAGTGGCGAAGTAGATTTGTTTTCTCCCTCAAAACTGGAGTAGATTTGCTTCGATCGAAGTGAAGTTTGAACCCTGAATTCTTCAACTAGGAAATAAGGCATACAAGCTTATACATGCATAGTGCATATACAAATTAAGTTTTAGCTGTTTTGTCAATCGTGAAAGCAAGTCATATGTGTATATACAATGTACATATGTAATTTTTATTCATACATGTTTCTTAGTACCTATGTAAAATAGTGCCAAAAAAAAAAACACTTGACATTTACAATACAAAAATAATATAATATGTATGTATATATTTTTTGAAACCCCCCCGAAATTATTTTCCGCGTTCGCCCCTTCTAAAACTAAAGTTTAAACTACCAAGAACTGATGGTGATGAAATTTGTCCGTTTATTATTCCAACAATAAAACAAAACTCCAAGTACATCCTATGATTTGTCAAAGAAGGAAGATTTATGAGAAAATTTTCAACTGTCTTTGAGAATAAGGAAGTAATGTATGAAAATCATGAGGCCACGGAAGGGATCGTAGACAAAAACGCAAAAATCTTTTCTTAATGGCTTCGGGTCTTGTGACGTGTACGGCGCGGCGACGCGCGTAGTAAGGTGACCATACTGTACAAGCATATTTCAGGACTGGTCTCACAAATGAAACAAAAAGTAATTTTAAAACATATCGATCTTGGAAATCACGGCCAAATCTCTTAATGAAACCCAGAACTCTATTTGCTTTTTTAACTATGAAGTTAATATATGTTTATTAAATGTTAGTTTCGAATCTAAGACAACACCCAAGTCAGAAAATACATATACTCTACTCAAAGGACAAGAATCAAACATGTAACTAGAAACGAATTTTATATGATCGAAACCAAGTCTTTTATAAATTAAACAAATAGAATAGGACCAAGGTGACTACCCTGGGGGACACCAGAATTCACAACAAATGAACTTGAACACTCATTACTAAATTTAACACTATATAACATCTATCTTGCAAATATGAGGAGATCCAGTTTATGAAACAGTCGTTAAAACCTTGCTGTGATAGTTTTAAAAGTAATGTTTTATGACACAATTTATCAAAGGCCTTGCTGAAGTCAGTAAAGATACAATCCACTTGTTCACGTTTTTCAAAAACATCTAAACAAAAAGACGTAAAGTTAAACACATTAGTAACAGTTGGACGCTTTTTAACAAAACCATGCTGGTTATCACAGATAATTGAACTTCAGTGAAAAGAAAGGACGCTACATACGATTGACTCAAATAGTTTAGGTATCACAGATAGTTTAGCAATGGGTCGGTAGTTCATTATTTCGTTTTTAGGACCTTTTTTGTGTACTGGTATTATGAAGTAGCTCTTCCAGATAAAAGGAAACAGTGAGTTACTTAAAGACGTGTTGAAAAGAACACATAACGGGTGTGCTAAATACGCAGCACATTTCTTTCAAATGGATGATGGTACACCGTCGTCGGGACCAGGACTAAAACATTCGTCAAGTTGTAGGATACTATTGAGGACAGTATCTTCACTTATAACGAAATTGATAGAATTTAAGTGGGGGAAATTACTTCCGAATGTAGTTATCATATAGGATGTTAGAGTAGTCAGTGAAAAGTTGAACGTCCTATAATCATCATCAATTCTTGTTTGATTATACCTACTTTATCCAAGCTTTGTTCTTTTTGTTTTTTAAGTTTTTAAGGTGAGAATCAAACCATGGTGGAACACTCAAGTTATTTCGAGTCATTTTAAATGGAATCTTTTTGTAGAAACAGTCAAAAAGAGTTAAATAAAAAATGTTACACATATCGTCAATATTTAAGTTACAAAATAAGTGATCCCAATTGATCGTACATAATAAGTTAAAAAGGTTTTCAAAATTACATCTACTAAAGTTGAATTCTAGTTTGTTGTTATCAGATAGCATATGAGGTCAAACCATGTTTAAATTAAGTGCAATGTCTAATGCAGGATGATGGCGATCTTCGTCCACAATTTTGACAGCAGAAGAAATCACAGCTGCTTCAGAGCATATGGTTTCGGAGAAAAATATCAGATCGAGTGTTTTTCCAAAACGGTTCTTCACACCGTTAAGTTGACAAGCCACATGAAGACATACCATCTGTTAATAAAAGCTCATTTGAAGAAGACGCGTTTATTGGAACGTAGAAATCATCATCGTCAATTTGAATCAATTGAGATTGGGTAAATTAAAATCACCAACAACCAGTACTTTGTCTTCAGGCTCCAAAAGGATATAAATACTTTCTATACAGTTGTTTAGTTTTTCATAAACCTCGTTCTTGGAGCTTGGAGGTATGTATATATGCTGGTACAATAAATAAATGTCCTGTTGCCATTTTAATTTTTAAGCATAGTATTTCGATGTCTGTAGATCGAAAGTCGTCAATCAGGCAACCAGTGAGAGTATTGTTGATAGCGACAAGAATTCCGCTACCAACGGCGTTTGAATCGTCTGAGTTATAACGATCACGTTCACGTCTAAAGACTTGATAAGAGGAGTCAAAAAGCTCCGAGTCCGAGATAGGGTTGTTAAGCCATGTGTCGGTCAATATTATGATATCGTGAGGAAGATTATTAATGTTTTTGTAAACCATGTTGGTCTTTGTCCGAAGTCCATTTACGTTTTGGTAGTAGATTAATACCTTTTTAAGCTGCTTTGACGGTGGTTTAGCGTTGTCCGATACTGACGAAAAGGGTTGGTCGACTTATTCATAAATTCATGAACTATTACTCCTTTAGGCCAAAACGATGGTGAATTTAAAACATGGAAAATTGAGTCAGGTGCGCGTATTTTAAAGGACGAATACTTAGTATGGTTACGATGCAAAATTTTCTTAACATTTAACGTAAATGGGGAACCCAGCTTTTCGGACAAGTGATTTTTTATGTCAAGTGCATTTGTAGACGGTGCAAGCTTAGAAAGAAACAATATTTTTTGCCCTTCAACAGCCTTTAGTCCGGATACAATTGGAGATGTTAGTGAAGTAGTTTCGTTGTGATTTTTGGCAAAACCATGTTTTTCGACAAAGTAGAAGTCGAAGAATCCACATTCAGTTGGGACGTTGAATTAGATGGTGAGAGATTAACAACATTAGGTGCTGATATCAGTGGTAATGTTAAAGAAGAAATAGATAACGAAGCAGGTACATTGTTGTTAGAGTTAAAGTTGGCTACTTGGCGGGATATTGCAAAGTCTTTAAATACGGAGGTTGCAACTTTCTTTGGTAAATGGCATATATCAGAATTTTCGTCGTCAAGATCATCGTTTTTACGTTTGGTTAAGGTTTTAGTTTTGCTTCCTAAATCAGAAGTTTAGTGAGATATATCCCAATCCATGTTAGTTTCGAAGGTGTAAAGTATAGTTTAAATCTCACACCATCAATTTTTCGGAAGTACCAGATTCTAACCAAGTTGAAAATCTTTAGGACATTCAGACACCCCGAGCGCATAATAAACATTTATCCAAGCTCATACATTGCAATTGTTGATGCATGGAACTTTATCCAGATTAAGTAAAATTGTATTTATGTTAGTTGAAAATATGGGTTATAAGATCACATACCCATTTTTGTAAAAATAAATGTGTTTAAACAAAAAAAGTTAATGAAAAGTGCCAATATACTTACAATGATACAAAACAGAAAAAAATACTTTTTAGTTCCTTAACATTAAAAGATTAAATCACGGTACTTTACTTAGCTTATTTTACTTGCTCATTAAAGTCATTAAACACAAACCTAGTAATGCGTCTTTTTCGTTTCCAATTTACTATACTATTCAATTTTACAGGTACGTTTTGTATGTATTATTATAGGTATCATAATTCATTATTGGACTAGTTAGGTACCTAACCTATGTGTTCTTTTATGGTCGATTTATTTAATGTTAGATAAATGAATGGTTTTGTTTTAAGGGAAGGATCGCTTTTCAGCTAATAGGTTATAAAATTGTATGGATTTTATTTGAAACAGGATAAATGTTATAATATACTTAATTTTGTAAGACATGCATTTTCATTCTCCTTTTTCCACTCTTTGTTTTTATAAATATGCAATACAATACTTTTATTTTTAGGTAAATTTCGACGAGAATTCCGCAATGCTCTTGATATATGCCGTTGTGGTCGCTTTGGTATAGAAGATCGCTCACTTAATCAAAGCAACCCATTATCTAGGCACCATAATATCAGCCCCAGTATGAGAAGCAATTACAACCTGACGAGTGTAAGAGACATCACTTTGACAAGAGAAAGTTCTCGGCAGGTATGAATCCCTAATAATAATTCAAAATTGTACAATTTTACATTGTATACATATACATATATATTTTATCTTTTATTAAAATAGACAATGCAAACAACATTTGTAGAGAACAATGGTTATGGTCATTCAACTGTAACCCCAATGCTAAGCTCCATCAAAGATCTATGACGCGAAGGATTACGTGCTTCGTGGTCAAAAACTGTCCCCTCAAGAGACTGGTACATTTCACCCAATCGTAAGGATCTAGTGGAATAAATTGTATTGAATGAAAATATAGATATAACGATCAGAAAAATGAATTAGAAAAAGTTTAAAGTTCCAAAAATTGTATACTTAATTTTAAAGGATGTTCAAAACTGTATACCTTTAAAAAGTTTAAATATTCTTCTCAAATTAAAAAAAAAGAAAACAATTGATTAGTCGCCGGAGGACAGGGTTGGAATCGACTTAAGCAGCTTACAGCCATTTTGACAAGTGATCTTTCTACATATCTCTATTAACATATATGGGGCTTATTTAATATTCCAATTTTGCACCACTTGGAAACTCATTTTTACTGAAGATATTGATAAAAACATCGTTATTGTTAGAAAGTAAGAAATTTTACATCAAATTGGTGTTTCTTAACAAAATGGTTAAGTAGTTACAGTTTTTTTAATCAAGTTTTTTGGCAAATACATAATGTACCTTTTGGTAATTACTAACATTGCAAACTTATTATGCGATACACTTTTTTGTACATTTCCTTAGGTCTTTGAGTTGAGAGTGGAGCCTGAATGTATAATACCAAAACGCAATACACTTTACTTATAATTTTTCAAGGATATCTCATCTCAAGTATGCACCAAATAGTTTATTTTGTAGGTTTCATTTTGTAGTCAATTTTATTATTATTTTTCAATTTAAAAAGTAAAATGATCTTCACGACTACCATGAGCGAAGAAATAAGAGATTTATTATCAGCTCACACTCATACTCAATAATACTTTTGTTAATGTCTTGATCACCAGTGGTCGCGTTCCATCATAATATATATACAATACATATACCATCATATTTTAAATTTTTTGACAAACATTTTAAATGTCAATTATTTAAAAAAAATACTAGTTTTATAAAATACCCCTTTTCAACATTATTTTTATTTTTTTTTTCAATATATTATGTATTTAAAAAACTTATTATTGTAGCCTTATTGTTCAGAGGAGAGATTCGTTTCAAAAACGGTTACAAATTTCTTGAAACCGTTTTGCATTTTTCTGTTAAAAGCCGTTTTAGCATAAATAATTAAGCGTTTCGTCAAGATCTATGTAACAACTTTTGAAGATTTTTCAATGTACATACAATTGCTGTCGTTGTTTCCACTTATCTCAAAAACTAACATATTTTGAAATTTGATTTCCTGATTTTCATTAACATAAGGAACAGTATTTATGTAAAATTTAATAAACATTCTTTGAGTTGGAAAAGTATTTTTTTTCCAAAATTATTGACAAAAACAACTTTATTTGAAGAGATCACTAAACAATGGATTTTTGGCTTTAAAAATAGTTGCATAATAGCAATGTTACCGCTGTTTTTTAGTCTTGCCCTTTCCTTTTAATCTTCGTGTGGTTCAGTTTAAGTACATCACCATTATGATACACAGTAAGACAAATTCTCTGTTCTAGTATTCAGTCCCAAATTAATGGTAAATTAATTTGTTCTGTTACTGTTACTTTTACGTTTCAAATTATATGAAGATAGATATATACATATATAATCCCTTCAAACTTTTTTCTTATTGCATTTTCGTGATCGAAATAACTGGACTCCAAGACAGATTAATGTAAGTTAAGTCCCCTTCCCAATCCTTTACCCCCTCCTCCGTCAGCTCTGTGCTGTTATGATGTCCCCTTATCCCCTGACTGTATGGTGTATAACTGTCTGTCAATGCCTAGTTTCCTTCCTGGGACGCTTATGGCTTAATTGCTGTTCGTCTCTCCTTTTCCAAAACATATCCTTCCCTTAAACTTCCCAATTGGGCTGGATCTATGGTGTTATACGACCCGTGCCGATGATCAGCCAGGCTGAGGGCCCAATTAAAAAACTAGCTCAGTCGCGAACGGAGTAACCGGATACCTGGCGACCTCCGGATTAACCAGCCTTATCTGTATACACGGATCTCTGTACAGATGGACCACCCCTTATCCGCTACTCGTGGGATTCTAAATGGACTTAAACAAAACAAAACAAAACAAACAAAACAAAAACAAAATCAAAAGACCGAACCGGCCGGCAGTACGACGGCAAAGTTGTCTGCTGTTCATCCCTCTTCCACTGGTGCCGACAAGGCTGTGGACACTCACAGCCCTGTTGTCGCCAGTGCAATATCGGATAAACAGGTAACATCACCTTCTTCCTGTAGTGAGGCAGTTGTGAAGAAAGGCTCCTCTACTACCACAGATAGTAAACCTCTCGTCTCTTCTACACCGCGTGTCGGAGGTAGTAGGGCTGTGGTGCCAGGTCCTTCTACCTCCAAAGCAAATAATCCTTAAGAAGGTCCTGGGGGAGATGGGCGTAAGCTCAGACCCTCCAAGACGCTCAGGATTCTCCAGACGTTTGGTGAACAATTAGGCGCTGGAGGAAACTCTCAGCATGACGCCAAGATAAAATGGGCCAAGAATTTCCTGGCCAAAAATAATTTGAAGACCAGCCAAGACTCAACGTTGAAGCGACAAAGGTCTATGGAAGGTAGTGTTCCACTACCTTAACGCCCCAAAGTGCTAAACACCAGCACTTCTCTTGACCCTCGCAAGGCAAAAATGTCCTTCAGTGACGTTCTGAAGGACAAAATGGTAGTCGCGATTATCGACAGAAATGATGTAGATGGCACGATCTTTGCCGAAAACTGGACATTGGCCAAAGGACAGCTGGCCTTCAGTTTTGTCGAGATTATGTCTGACAATCCGGGACCACCGCCCATCACAAAAGATGGCGGTTGGCATCAGGGACACATCAAGTTGGTGGTCTGTGATGATCAGAGGTCGTGCGACTTACTGACGCTGGCGGTCTTGGAGAGGTCTGGCCTGGTAATAAGCTGGAGGTTGTAGCAAAGGAGGATATTCCTTGCAAACCAAAAGCTCGCATCACGGTTCCGGCCATATTCAAGGAAGCAGACCACGTATTGAAGGTAATCCGGCTCTCCAATCCAACCCTTCCTACTCACAACTGGAAGGTTGCGAAATTGGAGGATCCAAAGGGACCCTACAAGGGTGCAATTGTGATCATCAATGCAGAGTCCCTTTCTCCTCTGGCGCAATCAAAAGGTGTGATTAGGTTTGGGTTCGATGAAATTACGCTGAGGGTCTATAAAAAAGATGGGGTCGAGGCACAAACCCTTCCCCCTCCCCCACCCACACAAGCGGAAACTGCTGCTGAGGAAACTGGTGCATCGGTCACACTTCCTTCATTGAAACGGCTCTACACAGTATGGTACGTACAATCGAATATTCCCTCCATCATAAAGAGTACACCTTAGTTGCCTTCTTAGACATAGAAGGTGCATTTAACAATGTCGACACATCTGTAATTGCACGTGTATTGACATCTCTGAAGGAAGATAAGTCGATCAGCGAATTGATTAATCAGATGCTGATAAGCAGGATTATCAATTCAAAACTGGGCGATTTTACTGCACAAAGGGGTGTCAGCAGAGGTACGTCACAAGGTGGTGCTCTATCCCCTCTCCTCTGGAACTTAGTAATAAATGAATTACTAATTACTCTAGAAGGATACAGATTGTTTGCCTATGCGGACGATGTTGCTATTGCGGTAACGTGTAAACATCCCAATATATTAAGGGACCTCTTACAAAACGCTTTAAATAAGCTCACCAGATGGGCTAATCGGTGTGGACTAGGCGTTAACCCACAAAAAACCGACCTTGTCCTCTTCACAAGGAAATACAAAGTCCCACACATTGACCCTCCCCTCATAAACGGTGTACCACTTAAATTCTCTGTTCAAGCAAAATACTTGGGTCTCATTTTAGATAAGAAATTAAGTTGGAAACCTAATATTCAAGAGAGAATAAACAAGGCCACAGTAGCTCTGTTCTCCTGTAAAAAGGCCATTGGTAATAAATGGAGCCTACAGCCCCGCATTACACACTGGCTATACATCTCGGTCATAAGACCAATCCTTACTTATGGAGTAGTGGTATGGTGGACGGCGCTAGAAACAGCGACAAATCGCGATAAACTCAGCAAAGTCCAACGAACAGCCTGCCTGTGTATGGGAGGAGAACTTCGCTCCACCCCCTCCGCTTCACTAGATGTTCTGTTCCATCTAATACCGCTGGACTTTTTCAGCAAGCAAACGGCCGCTAATACTGCCATACGGCTTCAGGCCTCCTCTCTGTGGATCAATAATGGAATTGGCCACACCACTATTTTGAACTCGTTCAGAACTATAAACAGTAATATTGACTACACCATACCCCATCCTCAGTTTAATAACTATAGCTTCAAAGTGACTATACCTCCCAGGTCTTCTTGGGAAAATACATCATTTTTGAACGATGATCCTATAAACTTTTATACAGACGGATCAAAAACGGAGAATGGGGTTGGTGGAGGCGTATACTCAGATAGACTTAACTTAAATCTCTCCTTTCGTCTACCCGATCATTGTAGCGTGTTCCAAGCTGAAATCCTTTCTATAAAAGAAGTCCTATCCTGGCTTAGAGAAAACGTTATATCAACTAATGATATACGCATCTTCTCGGATAGCCAAGCTGCGTTAAAATCCTTAGACTCTGTCTCTACAAATTCCCTAACAGCCCTAAATTGTCGATCATCTCTTACGGAGATGGCTACACAGTTCAACATTCACCTTTTCTGGGTGCCGGGCCATAGAGACATTCCAGAAAATTTCAAAGCTGACGAACTTGCAAAATACGGAACAACTTTACCTCTGCTGGCTCACAATGCTAGCATAGGTATCCCCTTAGCAACTCATGCTAAAGCAAGATACCATAGAGAAAACAAACTTCAGGTGGAATAACACCACCACCTGTGTAGCGACTAAACGAATTTGGCCTAATCTTAGCGCCAGGCGCTCAAAACAATTAATCTCTCTGAGTAGATTGCACATTAGCTACGTTATAGGTGTCCTGACTGGGCACTGCTTAATAGGAAGGCATGCTATTCGACTTGGAGCCCCTGCAAATGATTTTTGTAGGAGTTGCATGGACGAAGAAGAAGAGGAGACAATCTCTCATCTTCTGTGCACATGCCCTGCCTTATCACAAAGACGTAGAATCCACCTTGGAGACTACTACTTTAACGATACCAGTGATCTAAAAAATTCAGACATTACTTGTCTCCTACGCTTCATTTGAAGCTCCAATTGGTTCAACGATTTAAGCTGATTAACTGATCCATGTGGTATCACAATGGACCATACTTTGGTCTAAGTGTGTTGGACGTCCCAAACCAACAGCCACTTTAACCTAACCTAACCTAACCTAGTAGAAATTAGAATCTTATTTTATAATAAATCAAAATTATATAAATACAAATTTAAAAAAAAAACTGATACTGTAGTTGTTAATTTTATAAAAGTCTTCATTTTGTTTGAAAGAACAGGAGACGATCTTTGTACTTTAATATGTAGTTGGAACACCGAGTCTTTTCTATCAAGAGGGAAGACATTTTACTGTCACCCAAACAATGGATTTTAAAAGAGGTAAGGATTGGGTAACAAGTAACCGCATACTGCACAAAAGGAAAGAGGTTTAACATATACATAGTGATATGCGAAATTACATAAACGCTTTGCCCCAAGAAACAGAAGCACCCGCAAACACGGTAACTAATGTAACTAATGAGCTCACTGGTGTTCAAATGTATAAACAACACCCGGTGAAAGGTATAGACCGTGCACTGCTGATTTCGGATTAGTAGCTAAGGTAAGTTAGGTTGTACGCGGTTATGTATTGGTAAGGGATAAAAAACATCTTACTCGGATCTCTATGGATCCATTTTGCTCCCCACTAAATAATAAGGATTGGGTAAGGTGTTTGAAGGAGTTAGGAGGAGTATATCTTGAATACATTACAGAATGTTGTCATTATATCTTCACCGTAACAACTAGAAGAAGTAAAAGTATGCACATATATTATTTTGGGTGGCGTTATGTAAGACGAGTGTATTGTAATAACATTTATTAATTAATTTTTTTAAACTTAAAAAATTAACAAAAATAAATGCATTCAATTCAAAATAGTAGAATTCTTCAATGTACTCAAGCGCATTGATACATTCCACCTATTTTTGTTGTCCCAAAGCTTAGAGCATAGTAGTTCCTATCAGACTCAAATTTGAACATAGAGACTTTTAAGATCATTACTTTGCTATCTTATAAACACTTATTTAAAACTACCCTTAAAGTTATTTATTTTTAAATCACACATCTTTATTTTTATTTTTAGTTGTCGTTCAAATACTTTCTATGAAAAATCCAAAAACAGCTGAATTTAATAAGTGTAATATATAAAAAAAAAAAAATATAATAAAAATAAAATATAAAAATAAATAATATAGTTGTACAGGGTGTCCCGTAAGTAATGGATAACCCTGAAATGCCGCATAGTAGACTTTATGACCATCCTGAAAACTGATAAAAAAAAGTTCTATCCCAACCACAAGAAAAGTTATATACATTTTTTTGTTCAGTGCATTATTTTTTTTCTTACTTTACATTTTTGAATACCACGACTACAAGTGAATGAGTTCCATCATTTTTTTTTTTTGTAAGAATATTTTACATTACTTGTGCCAACACATAAGTAGAAGAAAATTATTATAACTGTTGGACTTCTTAGAGAAAAAAATTATTTAACATTGAATTTTAATGCAAAATGTGAAAACAAATAATTTTTGAAAAAGTTAAATCATAGCTGGTATAAAAAAAATGCATGAATACCTGAGTGGCCTACTATTTCAAAAATATGCGCGTTAAATGCAGATTTCAAAATGGTATTACTTATTATTATATCTGGAGTCAATAGCAAGTTATTGGTACAAATCTGCAATACTAGAGTAAATTTAGCAAAAACAAAAGTTTTCAAAATTAGCACAGTAAACGTGAAAATAATACCAAGCGTTGAACATAGCAGATTTTTGATTTATTGGCTGTTTCTACGATGTTGTCCTAATGATAAATCCAAGCTTTCAACTTCTAGGGCCGAATACATTATTGATAAAAATGTCAAAAAAAGTGCAAAAAACGGTTACATTTTCGAGCTTGTTTTGAATTTTACCTGTTCTATTGGGCTTTAACAAACCCATCAAATATTTTGTTGGTAGTTTATTTGTTATTTCATCTAAATGATAATGAAAGTTGAAGAAGATCCGCAGTTTTTTGACAAAATTCTTTGGATGATGGATGGATGACGCAAACTTCATCTGGGAGAATACTCTTTTGATAATCCCAGTGAACTAGCTAAAAAGGATATCAAATATCTCCTTCGCTTTATAAAAAGCTCAAAATGGTTCGACTAGTGGGAAGTAATTCTCTAGATTCATGTGGTATCACAATGGGCCTTTTCTTTTGGCCTAAGTGTATGGATTCTGTATACGCAGCCACTTTAACCTAACCTATAACCTAATAATTTTGTAAAGGTATATTCTAGTCATAATATAAAAAGTGAAGAAAGAAATTATTAGAAAAATAATATTTAAGAATACAAATTGTATGTATAGGATACTTTAAAAACTCTGTCAAAAAAAATGCAACAATTTAAAGAAAAAAACAAATAGAGAATATATAAAAGATATTGAAGAAAATATTGATAGAATTATCAGATAAAACAGAAATAAAAAAATTAAAATATATTTAAACGATCATTAAGGATGAATTGATTTCAAAAAAAGATTTAATAAAGCCGTAAGACAAATTATAAAAAGCATCTACAATAACTACATTTAATGAAGCTATACAAACAGCTTCTAAAGTTGAATTTTCTTCTCAACAGAACAATATTATGCAATGTAGAGCAAATAATAGAATAGATATAAATAGTAATTCGTAACTTAACGTCGGCAGACGGCATAGCCAAGCCTTAACGATTTTACTAAATTATTTGTATAAACAATGGATATATGTATTGTATGTAAACGAATGTTAATAATTGGATTATCTATCTATATATCTCAATGGCGGATCCAGGGGGGTCGTAGGGGTCATGACCCCCCCTGGGAGATAATTTGTTTGCTTTTTCGTAGGAATTCCCTTCAATTCAAAACTAATTGTATTGCGTTAATGAATATGACCCCCATTATATTTTGAATTATTTATCTTTGTATATGAAAACAATATTTTTGTATTTTACTTCCTTAAACTTTGTTGCTAAAAGTACTACTTTTAACTGGGGACTGGACCAGGAACATAATATGAATCGGAAATTCAGCATAATTCATCAACTTTTGACCAACTGACGATCCAGGGGGGGTCATATGAGCCATAAAGCTTATACAGTTAAGTTGTATAAGTAAAGATTTCATCTATAGATTTATTAGTAACTAGCCGACCCGTGCTTGCGTTGCTTCGCAAATTGTAACCACGAACATTTTTTGAATATTAGTATTATCATGTGAAAAAATGGGTCTGAGCATATTTTCTACAATAATATTAATTTTAGTTTATATGTTTATATGTTTGTTTGTTTTTTTAATGTTCTCATACATCTATAGGTATGCGTGTGTAAATATCCATAGACACATCTTTTTATTCATCTGCTCATGTTCAGTGCAGTGCAACTGACTTAACCTACCCACATTTGTGTGCTCTTTTTATCGACGTCATTGTAAGTACATACATACCTTCTTCGAGTTATTTGTAAAGAAAATTTTAACTTAATTTCAGTTTTATTGTTCGAGGAAGTGATACAAAATTGGTAATTCAAGCTATTATAATATAACTTTTTTTATTTTTAAATTGGAAGAATTATAATCTATTCACTTCCTCGAACCAGAAAAATAAAAAAGAGGCTGGGATGCGACCCACACTGATAACTTCCCATCCCGTCTGTCGATTTGTCTTGCTTAAAAGTTTGTGTATATGTATCAATTTTTACCAAATTTGCGTACTATTTTTTGTAGATTTTATTTTATTGAATATCGAAAATAATATTTTCTGTGAAATAAAATAAGTTTGAAGCCAATGTTTTTAATTTTTGAAAAGCTATTTGAGTCGAAAGTAAATTTTTACCAAGTTTTAGAATTGTTGTTTTTTTTAGGTTTTTAATTTTTTGTAAAAAAAACTATCAATTTAATTTTTTTCAAAATTTTACTCAATGTTGAAAAATAATGGGTGATTTTTTTGAGGTTAGGATTTTCATGCATTAGTATTTGACAGATCGCGCGGGATTTCAGACATGGTGTCAAAGAGAAAGATGCTCAGTATGCTTTGACATTTCATCATGAATAGACTTACTAACGAGCAACGCTTGCAAATCATTGAATTTTATTACCAAAATCAGTTGGCAGAAAATCCGCTTTTTTTATCGACAAATTTTGTTCAGCGATGAGGCTCATTTCTGGTTGAATGGCTACGTAAATAAGCAAAATTGCCGCATTTGGAGTGAAGAGCAACCAGAAGCCGTTCAAGAACTGCCCATGCATCCAGAAAAATGCACTGTTTGGTGTGGTTTGTACGCTGGTGGAATCATTGGACCGTATTTTTTCAAAGATGCTGTTGAACGCAACGTTATGGTGAATGGCGATCGCTATCGTTCAATGCTAACAAACTTTTTGTTGCCAAAAATGGAAGAACTGAACTTGGTTGACATGTGGTTTCAACAAGATGGCGCTACATGCCACACAGCTCGCGATTCTATGGCCATTTTGAGGGAAAACTTCGGAGAACAATTCATCTCAAGGAATGGTACGGTAAGTTGGCCACCAAGATCATGCGATTTGACGCCTTTAGACTATTTTTTGTGGGGCTACGTCAAGTCTAAAGTCTACACAAATAAGCCAACAACTATTCCAGCTTTGGAAGACAACATTTCCGAAGAAATTCGGGCTATTCCGGCCGAAATGCTCGAAAAAGTTACCCAAAATTGGACTTTCCGAATAGACCACCTAAGACGCAGCCGCGGTCAACATTTAAATGAAATTATCTTCAAAAAGTAAATGTCATGGACCAATCTAACGTTTCAAATAAAGAATCGATGAGATTTTGCAAATTTTATGCGTTTTTTTTTAAAAAAAGTTCTCAAGCTCTTAAAAAATCACCCGATATATATTGAAAGATAAAAGAAGTTTAAAGCCAATATCTCAAAGTTTTGAAAAGATATTTGTGTCGAAAGTCAATTTTTACCAAGTTTTATTAATTTTTTTTTAGAGTTTCTCAAAATTTTATCAGATGACAAAAACATCATTCTTCGCTGCACAAAATTGTTTTGGAAATAAAATCATATTTTAGTCGTAAAATTTTCGAGGTGACAAATTTTTTTTTCAGTTTTTTTGATTTATAAAAAAAACAGTTAATTGAATTTTTTCCCTAAAATGTACTTGTTTTGTATCACGTTACAATGTATAATATAAAATTTAATTCAAGTCTCTAGCGTCACTGGTTCATGAGATATTTAGGGTTAACCAAAATGTTCACCTTTTTTTTTAAAATGCTATGGTAAAAAAAACACCCACGCAATTTTCTTGAGAGGCTTTTCTGCATCTTTCTGCCTTATTATCTGTATAACAAAATTTATTTGAAGTCGATATCTCTTCTGGTTCTTGAGCTATGGACGACGAAAAAACGGCGCGAACGTACGGACTATCCGTATGTCCGTATGGACGTACGGGCGTACGAACGTACGTACACACGCACGCACAGACATCTTTCTAAGAATCTTTTATTTCGACTCTAGGGACCTTGAAACGTCGAGAAATGTCAAAATTTTTAATTTGACAAATCGGACCCATTACAACAACTTCCTATGGGAAGTTAAAAAGATCTAATTTTTCTTTAGATAAATCGGCATTTCATGTGCACGGGACTGTAGTTAATTAAATGTCCATAGTAACTTTAAAAAAAGAGCCCACAGCCACACACACAAATAATGTGTGTGTGTAGGTTAGATGATGAACTATACAATACAGAAAAATTGAATATGAGGTAGGTAGGTAAGAGAAAAAACGTAACTATTAAATGGAACACATATTAGGAGAGAAAGAGCATGGGAAGAAAAGAAAATTAAAAATGTTGGAATGATAATGAAATGAAACAAAGCAGCGACCTCGCGATTGTGATGGAATCTAATTTCCTGGATAAAATAAATTCAAAAAGTTTATAATTTTATAATTTGTTTTTATTTATTTCTCAGGTTGTATGTTTAACTTAGAAGTGATTTCAGGCTTAAAATTTGCGCAACAATATTGACTTTATGAAGCAATGCTAATCTTTGTCGATTCTTGTATAGGTTTTATGATATGAGTGGTTGTATAAGTCAACTAATGAAAAAAAAATGGACAAAAAATGTAAAATTAATAATATTTAAGTTTGACAAATAATTAATGAAAAAAAATTAAAGCCATAAACACTCTCATAATAATATAGAAAATAATAAAATATATTTCAAATAAATCGGTTGACTACTTTCTGAGATCATGCGTTACAAACTTTAAAATGGTTTCGCTTTTATATAATAGTATAGAAGTATAGATATAGATAGATTTAACGACATTCACCAAAAAGTGGTTTGCTGTCAAAAACAACTAAAATTTTTGTTTTCACTCAATTTAGAATTTGAAAAAAACTTTAGTAATGCTTTTAATTATTTTTATAAAAATTGTTTCTAAGAAAGAGCAAATATTCAGGTTCTTAAGAAGAAACCTTGAATAAGAGATCATCAATTTTATATTAAGTTGCCTTTAAATTCCTTAATTTTATTATTAAATTTCTTTGATACACATAAATAGTGAACATTGAAGTGATTTTTACTGGCGACATATATACCTACAAAGGAACTATATGGCAAGTTTTGCTTTAGTAAACAATTTCGAACTAGAGCTTTTAATCAAATATGACATTACGACGGTAGAGAAGTCGAAAAAAGTGGGTACCCTTATTCCGTCCGTCCGTTTGTCTTTCCTGGCTCCTACAGTCCAAACATTTAAGGTTTTCAGCCGATTAGCGTAAGGCTTTTTTTCATTTTATTAATACGAAAAATAACAGCGGTTTGTTGGTTTAAACAAGTGATTTTTCCTAACTTTCTCTAAATTTTGTGTTCTTAATTTGGCTTCTTTCTACAAGAAAAACATATTTTGTATTGTATAAAAAGATGTGGTTCGAAGATTGGCGCAAGCTTGCAGCGGATTGTGGATATACTTTCAATGTATTAGGAAAAGACGTAATCCAGATAAAGGAAATGCTTTATGAAACTATTCGAACCATTGATGAAAACGAAAGGTACTCATTTATTGAGCGCGCTAGAGCCTCAACAGAACGGCAATTCTACTCCAAATTGAACTACAATCTAAACAAATCAAATTATTTCCATTCAAACTTGTCGTGCAGTGCAATAGGTGTCATATTTAAGATGAGAGCGGAGCTTTTGTGTCTCAACTATATGCAGAAATAAAATTATTAATGAGTGTTTCTAGTTTTGTATATATCTGCCATGCCTTATATATTATTCAATACTTATAAGCAAAACCATTGTTAGAAATTTAAGAATTTGATGAATACAAATCTAATCTAATCTAAAAAACATATTTTGGTATTGCTTCAGAAGGGTGCCCCTCAAAAACCTTTATTTTGTTTTTAAGTTTTCTCAAGAACTAATGTACCGATTTCAATAATCTTCTCTTTCTGTGCAAGCTCTTTTTGATGATCAAATGATGATGATTTTTTATGATCAAAAATGTTTTTTTTTATTTTCAAAAAAAATATTAATTTTGTTTACAAAACTCGATATCTCAGAAAGAGGTCAACATTTGTTGACGAAATTTAAATGTAAAATGTACGTACATACGAGTATGTACATACATACATATATAAGCTCTTTATTTAGTGCTTACCAGAAATATTTTAAAGACAAAATTTAAAATTTAAAATGATTTTCGAAAAAAAAATAAGTTAATCTAGATTTTTTGACAAATAAAATGGCATTTAAATTTTTGAGAAAAACTTATTTTTCAGGTACATTTTTAAATCTTAAAATATAAGAAATATTTTTAAACAGACTTTCTGGAAGAAATTAGCAAGTTCTAGCGTGCATTTTATTTATTTCAAAATTGGTTTTCTGTTGAATACAAAAGATCTTAAAAAATTAAATGAATCTACTTTTGAAGTGAATTTGCTTTGAATGCTCTAGAACTAATATTTAAACACGAATTTTAATAATATAAATGTCCCAAAAACAGCAAAAGAGACACTTTTGTTAAACTAATGGCTAATTAAAAAACATAATAAACGGGTCATATCTATTGATATACAAGCTTTGAATCTCTTGAGATTTGAAGTAAAGAGAGATTCTGAAACGTGTAATTTGTGAGTGCCACACAAACGTTTCTTCCCAACTTATTTGTTTACCTTAATTTGTTTTAATTTAATTTTTTTAGAGAAATTATGTAGGTGCTTAAATGCGCCTATTTCCTTAAATTCAAGAACCAAACATTTTTCTCTCTACAATTTTTAAGTTTTGTTGACTCCTTTAAAATCAAAATACGAGTAAGCAGACTGATAGCGATAGTAATTACAGACTCTCGAAAATTGTCTTTGAAAAAACTTCCTCAAAAAAAGACCGACATTTCTTCATATCAGATCTTATCTCATTTTCTGGATTTTTGAATTTTTTTAGCGTGGATAAAAGAAAAATGTATTTTATTTTTGGAAAAAAAGCTACGTTTCAAAACAATTTCTTACATTTATGCGTGAATTGCAGCAAAAACCCTCTAAACTATTAGGTTTTAGCTCTTAAATATGGCATATTTATAAAACTTTTCGAATCTAGGAATGCTTTCATATGTAGGGAGTCATCCAAATTAAACAGTTAGACCATACCTTGCTGGACAACAGTGTTATAAAATAATTTGATAAATAAAGTTGTCATTTTAGCAATTGAAATGTGTAAAGGTTAGGTTAATATACTAGTACACATTATGTTATTTAAATTTTGTTAGCCTCCTTTACAAAACATTAAAGAACCTTTTTAAGCGGTGAGTAAAAACTCATCTAAGTGTGTGACCCCCCCTGATGAAAAGTCTGGATCCGCCCTATCTATCGTAACGTAAGTTTACGAATAGTACTATAGATACACCAATAAATATACACAGTACAATAACAATAGTCATTGTATTGAGGCAGAGTTATTGCAAGAAGATACCACAATACCGACACAAACTTTGTCAGCATTATATAAAACTTTTTTTAAAAAAATCTTTAAACTTTTTTAAAGAATATCTCGTAAAAGTAATATTATTTCAAAAAGCTACAATAATTGCATCGTTACATTTTCGAATATCCTTGTTTTATGCCTCTACTCATGGTGTCAATTTAGCACTACATATACCCTCTTAAAAAAAATGGAATTTATTTCTTTCCACAGATAATTTACAACAAATAATCATCAACTAATTGCATTCTTAGTTCTAACAAAATCAAAAAGTGTAGTGCTAACTTGATATCAAGCACTACACACCACATTTTTTTTTTTTTAATCGTTGAGCTACACATTTTTTTTCCACAACAAATTTACAACAAAAAAAGATACAATTAACTGCATACTCAGTTTTTTAAACTTCGAAAAATGTAGTGATAACATGACAGTCGTAGAAGATGCCATAATACCGACACAAACTTTGTTAGCAATATGAGGTTCAACTAAAGCATTTCTACATGGGGGGAATACCATAGGGACCAGCTGGGCAGTCACAATTCAACACGGATAAAAGATCAAGGACCGTACTCTGTAGCACAGGGTCCTTGGTCATTTGATATTGGTCTAGCTATTAAAGACGTTATTCATAATTCAACTGTATCTACTTACACGAATGACATGAAATAAACAAAGGTTATTTCTACTCCATCTGATTCTTTTTTACTCTAAAATGATCTTGACTCTTTTCAGACTTGATACGAAAAATATTTCTTAGAACGCAATGTTGCTAAATACCAAGTAAAACCGTGATTGACCACTTCTTCCCTCCTGAACTTACAGTCTGCAAGATGTTACCATTAATTCTGTCTATTCTATTCTATTCTATTCTATTCTATTCTATTCTATTCTATTCTATTCTATTCTATTCTATTCTATTCTATTCTATTCTATTCTATTCTATTCTATTCTATTCTATTCTATTCTATTCTATTCTATTCTATTCTATTCTATTCTATTCTATTCTATTCTATTCTATTCTATTCTATTCTATTCTATTCTATTCTATTCTATTCTATTCTATTCTATTCTATTCTATTCTATTCTATTCTATTCTATTCTATTCTATTCTATTCTATTCTATTCTATTCTATTCTATTCTATTCTATTCTATTCTATTCTATTCTATTCTATTCTATTCTATTCTATTCTATTCTATTCTATTCTATTCTATTCTATTCTATTCTATTCTATTCTATTCTATTCTATTCTATTCTATTCTATTCTATTCTATTCTATTCTATTCTATTCTATTCTATTCTATTCTATTCTATTCTATTCTATTCTATTCTATTCTATTCTATTCTATTCTATTCTATTCTATTCTATTCTATTCTATTCTATTCTATTCTATTCTATTCTATTCTATTCTATTCTATTCTATTCTATTCTATTCTATTCTATTCTATTCTATTCTATTCTATTCTATTCTATTCTATTCTATTCTATTCTATTCTATTCTATTCTATTCTATTCTATTCTATTCTATTCTATTCTATTCTATTCTATTCTATTCTATTCTATTCTATTCTATTCTATTCTATTCTATTCTATTCTATTCTATTCTATTCTATTCTATTCTATTCTATTCTATTCTATTCTATTCTATTCTATTCTATTCTATTCTATTCTATTCTATTCTATTCTATTCTATTCTATTCTATTCTATTCTATTCTATTCTATTCTATTCTATTCTATTCTATTCTATTCTATTCTATTCTATTCTATTCTATTCTATTCTATTCTATTCTATTCTATTCTATTCTATTCTATTCTATTCTATTCTATTCTATTCTATTCTATTCTATTCTATTCTATTCTATTCTATTCTATTCTATTCTATTCTATTCTATTCTATTCTATTCTATTCTATTCTATTCTATTCTATTCTATTCTATTCTATTCTATTCTATTCTATTCTATTCTATTCTATTCTATTCTATTCTATTCTATTCTATTCTATTCTATTCTATTCTATTCTATTCTATTCTATTCTATTCTATTCTATTCTATTCTATTCTATTCTATTCTATACTCTTCTATTCTATTCTATTCTATTCTATTCTATTCTATTCTATTCTATTCTATTCTATTCTATTCTATTCTATTCTATTCTATTCTATTCTATTCTATTCTATTCTATTCTATTCTATTCTATTCTATTCTATTCTATTCTATTCTATTCTATTCGAATCATGAATGAAAGAACAATAAGATTACGACAGTAGGAGTTTTATTTTTGTATGTTCTGCGCATCTACGTCACAAGTAATTGTTCTGCGAGCTGTCATGATGTTGTTTACGCATTGTGCCATTGAATTTATTTATTAAAATGTGTTTATCTGAAATTTATTAATAACAAAAGATTTTGGTGCATGTATTTTCGTGAAAATACATAAGTAAATATGAATAAGTGTTATTTTGAACTTATCATCACATTATGATCAATAAGTTATCTATTTTTTAATAAGTGCGAACAAATGAAGTGCTGAAAATGTAAACAGATATGTTCCCATTAAATAAAAAGATGATATATTAAGAAGTTTATGTGATTATTTTATTAAATTTTCTCTTTTTTGATTTTGCATTTTCGACAATTGCTCGGTTCAAAGTTCTTATGCGGAAGAACATTCGTGCGCGGAAAAATAATGTTTTTATTTTCTGGTCGATGTTAATATCTTCTGCTAAATCCAATAGATTTTGGAGATAATTGCTGCATGTCACCAATTCCTCACCATTGAATGATGTGAAAATAGATTCTAGAGCAGTCATGTGTACCATCATCTCAGGAGTGGGCTTAAGCAAACCGCCTTCACTTACGTGGCTCACCCAAGAACTCGTATCAAGACTTTGATCATTCGTGGGCTGAGCCAGAGTCTGAACTGGCAATTTGTGGCAAATGTACCTAGCCAGATTTTCTAGGCCATCATAAGCTAAGCTGTTCAACTCCTCCTGCTCCGGAAAACTTTCTTCTTCCTCTGGTTCCCAGGCAATGCTTTTTAGAATCGTTCCTGTAAAAGTGAAATGAAATGTATTGCATTATGTGATTCAATTAATGAAAATATCACTCACCTGTAAGCGGTGCTACCAAGTCTGGAGTGTCGTCAAAGCTTACATTAGCATTATCGGAAATAACGCCTTCATTGTGACCTAAGATGTGTGATCTTAGCCTGTACTTGAATTCTTGACGATCCGGATGGTCATGAAGGCCTCCTTTAGCCCGCAGTAAACCAAAGGTATTTTCCAACACATCTTGGTTTAGTCGGTATGTCAGAATATACTTAAATCCAAAGCGGTTCTTGAGCTCTTCAAATAAAAGCTTCACTGCTGTGTTTGACTGAAGTATACCTTAAACATACGTCGAATATTTTATTATTCGTAAATTTCTTTCACGGAAGAATTAGAATCTTACCTTTTTGGAATGGTAAAAGAGTACTTTTGCCGATGACTCTCATTTTTGATATCATTTCGGACATCTCGATAAGTATTCCATTTTGGAGTTCGATTGCGAGCCCATAAGCGTGGACTCTTTCTCTCGCATCAGCATTGGGTACACGCACATTCATCACGTCAAACCAATCATCGAACTTTTGTAAAAGGAAATGAAAGGAAATGTTATCAAAGTTATGTAAGTAGTTGTTATAAAAGTTTCTTACCAGTTTGAATAGATGGTAACATTCTTCCCAGTTATCTCCAAGAAGGTTTAATGACCCTGCTCTTTCTATTGCCTTGGCAATTGTGTGCGAGAATAGCTTCGTTGCCAATTTTACTTTTTGCCTTTCCGCACCCCGAACGTTAATATGGCATTCACTGATTTTATGCGTTATTGTTAGCTCGGTCGCAGTACAAGATAAGAGCTTAGCTATAGTGTCCTTCTTGACTTCTTTGTCATTTATCAGAAAACCACTATCTAGGTAATGATTTCGAAGGAGTTTCAAGAGATGGGGTACATCTGCAAACACAAAAATTTTGTGTTTGCCTTGCAAAAACCTTAAAATCATATAAGAATGTAAGCTATGGTCAGAAGGTTTTATTAGTATTAAAGTATTACCATGGTTTTTCCTGTGTAATGCTAAGGTCACCGTACAATCCCCTGTTCCCTCCTCCCAAGTCACTGACCATGGCAACAACTGTATAGCCACAGGCTTCAGTGGTTGTTAAAATTTCTTTTAAGATCTCGGTGGTCATCTTGCAGTCAAAGGAGTAAAAAATCGGCTGCTTCCAATTGCTCATTAGTCCTTAAAAAAGTTAAAGAATGAAAATCAAATTAAGGTATGTATATATTTTATAAAAAAAAACAAGAAATCTTTGGCTGACATCTAACTGTGTCGCTGCTTTTAATATTTTCACAACCGGTTTCAAAATACCCGGCGAAATATCAATTTTTTGAGCCCAACGTTGTAGTGTTCTTACGGAAGGAAGTGGGAACTTGTTTTTTTGCAAAAGTCTATAAGCTCTTGCACTCGCTGAGTACAATGTTATAGACCTCGCAACATCAACTTCCGACCAATGCGTAATTTTAGAGCCATTTTTTAATTTTCTTATCTGACCGAAGGTGAAAATGGAAGCCAGTCTTTTCTCCATGTTCTTGCTCTCAAATCGACTTTTTGTCAAAGACACTTCTTTTAATTTTAATTTGGCTTGAAGCTTTTCTTGATTTTTCTTCAGCGAATCAATCTCATTTTGCATTTTTTGTCTGAAATTAAATCAATTAATACGGATCTCAATAGACACGACTTGTCACGGCTAACATTTGTTTTACATGTTCATCGATTTGTGTTCCTATCAAAATGCAGTTCTCACAAGAACTTATGGGTACTATATCGGCTGCAACACTCTCATTTGAAATGCAAGGAGTAACATCCTCAACTTCCTGTAGCAAGGAATCTATCACCCTCTTATCCTCCCTCGCCTTAATTCTGCTATTTCTATTTAACTGAGATACATCTACTATATCAGTCATATTGTAATGAATTTTTCCACCGACCGACTGAATATAATCACGAATACTTTTAAACAATATTGGATTTCCGAATCCAATATTAACTAGGACCGAACGCGAATTAAATTCCTTTATTTAAATTAATTAAATTCCACAATCAAAATTGCACACCGGCGATGTGCCGCGAAAGTTATTATGACAAAAGAAACGTCAGTCTCAGTCGATATGACAAACAGATGAAAGAATTCACCACAGGTAGCAATAAAAGTATTGCCAGCACGGTATCTCAGCTTAAGGGGGGGTTTCGATTAGGTGAATATTTTATTAATCGAGGTGATCAATAAAATTGAAATAAAAGTGATATCAAAATGATATCAAAATACGAAGGGGTGAATTTCACCAAGTCGTATTGATTACCATGGGCGCCAGGAAACTTTTTAATGGAAGTTTACCAAAACCAAAAGCTGAAAAATTAGTCTTCAAACAAAGATATGAAATGAAAGAAAGGTTTTATTTTCCGGATGGGAAACTTAAGTTAAGTTTTATTTGCCTGGAAAACCTTGGCCGAAGCCGGGATTAAAAACCAGGATCTTTTGTGATAATAAAATTACAAGTAAAGATTTTGAGATTGACAGAAGGTCAGATCTCGATAAAAAGAATATGGAAAAATATGTAATATGAAAAATTATTAATTATTAAACAAAGTGAAAAGAAAAACAACCAAGAAGAATCACTCCAAGAAAATTTCAACAAAAGGACAAAGAAAAATCAAACGGTTAAACACTCTTGACGCGAAGGTCAAAAGGACGAATTCGAAAACAAATAAAGGACACCAAGAAAAATAAAGCAATATTCTTCGAAACAAAAGAAAACACTATACTTAGCTTCTTTCTGACTTCCTCCAACAGCTATCTTAGTTCTTCCTCAACTTTTCTTCACCGCAGAACACAAAAATCTCCAACTCAATAAAACTTTAAAAAAATCTATCGTAAAAAAAAATTACGTCTTAAAACAAAATCTCTTCACACAATTTTTGTAAATCTTGTAATCGCTTTGGGCGCAATCAAAAAAGTGGCCATCATCATGGCGAGCTTAACCCTTCCGGCTACCTGCCCTTAGGCAATCCTCTCGGATCTTTTGCGTGGTGATCGATCTGTCTCGGTCCCGCAACTTCCTCCATCCATAAGATTGGGGTGTGCGACCGAGAAGCCAGATATCTTTCATCGCACGCGATCTCTTTAAAAAGGTGATGCGATCACCCAGTAGCTTAATGAGTGAGTTCAGCTCTTCACTTTCCAACCCATTCCAGCCAAGACTTTCTGGAAAAATCGTGTGGAATTCCTCGCATTACCGAGTATCTACACGCGCTAGTTTTTGGGTTGAGGAAAGACTACTTATGTGGTGTTGCAGGAAGTCGGTAGCCAAGCCTATAATTAAAATAAAAGTTACTAAGATATTCTTGGAGTGATTTTTCTATCGTTAATAATTATGTACTTTATGGTGGGCCCTCGGCCATACTACATTAAAGTTGGTGTGACTTTTCTACACACATTGTTGGGCATGGGTATCGTCTTCATGCCTTGACGATATTGTTTATCCAATATGTGGGCCAACCGTCGCACAGTTCGTTGGTGTGGAAACCTTTCGCACACTTTGGTAGGACCTGTTAAATTTGCTTTCCCAAAATGCTAGAAGAGCAGGTCACTGGCTGATGGTCCAGGTTTCTACTAAACTCTTCCAGAATTTTGCGGCCGCAATAAGAATTTTTAAGGGTGGTTAGCAAAAAGGGAGATGAAACTTGTTGTGGTAAAATTTACCGCAACAAATCCCACCCTTACCTCCTAGGAAATGTGCTTACCGTTGGTTAACACCATAGGTAAGACATTTCCAAAGTCGGCCCCAGAGAAATGAAAATAATTTCCATCAGAAAAAAATCGTGAACTAAAACAATTTAACAAAATCAAAGTGCAAAGTAATCAAGGCAACAAAAGTAAACTACGTTAATCATTAAAAACTTCGGATGCATTTGTAAACGGTTTTAAATCCTTAACATGCCAAGTTCCGCGTTCTTTACCATTACTATCTTTCAAGACGTATGTCCAAGGTGACAAACGCTTATCAATTACAAACGGACCGACAAATTTCGGTGCTAATTTGGCTGCATAATAATTCGCGGCATCCGAAAGCGTGAAATTCCTGCGCCATACAAGTTCGCCGGGGTGATATTGAACATCACGCCGTCGAAGATTGTAGGCTTCCGCAGAACGTTTAGAAGCTACTCCCAGCTTCTTTACAATATCAGCCCTAAGCCTTTTAAAGCGTTCCCTGATCCCCTCCGGATCCTGAACGTCTTCTGAATCATTCCCTACAGATGGTACTTCTTTACCCGAAGTTACCATTTCCCTCCCGAAGTTCGCATAGTAAGGAGATACTCCCAAAACTTCATGTTGTGACGTGCGAATGGCGCACGCCACTTTACTCAGTTGAGTGTCCCAAACCCGTTGATTTTCCCCAACATATGCCCTTAAGGTGGTTTTTAGGATCTGATTGATCCTCTCCGCAGGATTCGCCTGCGGGTGATAATGGGCTGTAAATTTTATTTGTGACGCGTACGCCTGGCAAAGCGTTTTCAATTCCTTCGATCGGAATTGGGGACCGTTGTCACAGACGGTCACCTTTGGTATGCCAAAAAGTAGGAAAACATTGTCTTCGAGTTCCCTGCAGATAGCTTTTGCAGTAGCCGACCTCAACGCAAACAGTAGTGGAAACTTTGTGAAGTAATCCACCACCGTCAGAATGTATGTAAAACCCCTACTCGATTTAGGAAGCGGCCCTACGAAATCTATACAAATCATCTCCCACGGTGATTTGATTCCTACCCTCTCCGTCATTAACCCAGCTGGTTTTTCATTAATAGGTTTCACCTGTTGGCAAACTTGACAACTCCTAACGTACTTGGTGATATCCGCCCTCATTTTTGGCCAGTAGAACTTTGCCGCTATCCTGGCAAAAGTTTTCCTAACTCCCATGTGACCCGCTAATGGGTTATCATGGTTATCCTGCAAAATCCCTAACCTATCCTTTTTACCTATCACTCTCTTCCATTCTTGATTATCCTGATGAACTATAATATGACTAGCCTTTACGAGCTTGAACAACTGTCCATGTTCAACTCTCCAGGCCGGAAACCTAAGTGGATTGGCATTCACTTGCGCAATCATTTTTACCACCCAAGGGTCTGAAACCTCTTCTGAGATACCACCCAACTGTGGCACTCCTCGAGACAGCATATCTGGAACCACATGCTCTTTCCCCTTGCGATGAACGATTTCGAAGTCGAACTGTTGCAACCTAATGGCCCAACGAGCCAACCTACCCTGTGGATCTTTCAAATTACTTAGCCATACCAAGGAATAATGGTCAGTTACGACAGTAAATCGAACACCTTCGAGATACGGTCGCAACTTCTCAATAGCCCAAAGCACAGCCAAGCATTCCTTCTCTGTCGTACTATAATTCCTCTCGTTCCTATTTAGAGACCTACTAAGGTAACAGACAACCTTTTCTCCCTCATCAAAGTTCTGTGCAAGAACTGCACCGATACCAAAATCTGACGCGTCTGTTTGAACGACAAAAGGTCGTTTGAAATCTGGGCAAGTGAGTATAGGTGCTGTCACCAAACACTCTTTTGCCTTCCTAAAACTATCCTCGCATTCTTGAGTCCAAGTGAACTTCCTATTCTTTTTTAGTAAATCTGATAACGGTCTAAGTAATTCGGCGAAATTTGGTACAAAACGACGGTACCATGAAACTGTCCCTATAAAACTCCTAACCTCTTTAACATTCCTCGGTGCTGGAATACTAACCATACTGTCTACTTTTTCAGGATCGACATGCAACCCATTACGATCCACTATATATCCTAAAAATTTAAGCGAAGGCATGCAAAAGTTGCATTTTTCCTTGCTAACCTTTAATCCGGCATCGCTCAACCTTTTCATCACTTCACTGAGAACTTCGAGATGTTTTTCAAAAGTTTCGGCAATGATAATGATGTCGTCTAAATAGACGAAAACGAATGGCTCAAGATCGGCACCCAATACCGTGTCGATAAATCTTTGCCAAGTCGCCGGTGAGTTATGAAGTCCGAAAGGCATTCTCCTAAACTGAAATAAACCTCGCCCAGGTACCGTAAAGGCAGTATAAGGCTTAGATTCCTCCTCCATAGGTATCTGCCAGTACGCTGACTTGATATCTAGTGAAGACAAGAACCTAGCACCACGAAGCCTATCTAAAATTGAACTTATATACGGTAAGGGATACGCATCCCTATCCGTATTCTTATTCAGCTTCCTATAGTCTACGCAGAATCTAAAGGAGCCATCTTTCTTCTTCACTAACAGTATTGGAGATGACCAAGCACTTGTCGATCTCTCAATAACTCCTGCCTCTAACATTTCATTAAGTTCCCTATCTATATGAACCTGCATTGCCGGAGAAACCGGATAGTACCTTTGTTTTATCGGCTCTGCCGACGTCCTAATTTTGTGCTCGACTAATGTTGTGCAACCTAAGCCCTCGGGCATTTTCCTAAACGAATCCTCCACTAAAGTTTCTAACGCTTTTATTTCCCTATTATCCAACTCTGATCGTTCTATAATAGAACATACCGAAACAGCAATGTTCTGTTCGGAAAAATTCCACTCTCGTGACCTGAGATCCGGGAAAATGCCCGACAGCGCCCAAAAATCTGCGCCTAAAATCACGGTGTGCGGCAAAGTTGGTATAATTAAGCAATCAATAAGGATTGCCCTACCCTCAACTACTATCGGAAGAGAGAGTGTCCCTAACACTTCGACACCTGACCCGTCTGCCAAACACACGCAGTGGACAGTGTCTTTTTTCACAGTAAACCCTAAATCACCAAGTATTTTCCAAGAGTCCCTACCTATTATGGTCCTGGAAGCTCCTGAATCTAATAGTCCTACGAATTCAGAACCATAAATACTAACTTTTAAAAATGGTCTCCTATCACTCCCGTTTGCCTCCAAGGTGAACCCTAAATTAACCCTATTTACCAGCTGGTTTCCAGCAGGCAAAAACCCTAACGCTTCTGAACTCCTCGCCCTGCTGCCGCAGGAGTTCGCTGCCCATTTCCCGAACATTTCCTACACTCTGCTCTTTTGACCCCTAAAGCCCCACACCCGAAACAACGCCTAGGAGCGGAACACCTATCTGCATAATGGCCTGATCCATTACACTTAAAACACCGAATGTTCGAATTAGCACGAGATTGGTTCGATGATTGGGCCTGACGATGAGCTTCGTTGTTCTCTGTAACAACCGAAACCGAGGGAGTATCGACACCTAAGTATGCTAGATCCGGTTCTAGCAAAGACCTATTCTGCCTAACACTTGGTGGTGGAACATACGCATCTACGTTGGCCCTAACGGCTTCTAAACTCCTACCTAAAGTCACCAAATCTGACACACAAGTTGGTTTTGCCAAACCAAGTTGTGTTTGGTAAAAGGGTGTCAAGTTCCTTTGGATCATTGACAACCTTCTACTTTCAGTTATGGGTTCTGTCAATCTACCAAACAAATTCGACATCGTCGCGACATAGACACCGATGGACTCATTTTTGCCTTGAGTCCGACGCCTAATCTCCTCCAAAAGTTGATCGTCATAATTCGGTGGTAAGAACTCGAGTTTCAACTCTTTCACGAGTTCCTGCCACGAATTAACCGAAACCCTAACTGCCCTATACCAAATCAATGCTTTTCCGACGAAAAGCTCTACTGCCGACCTAAAAAGTTGGGTTTCCGAAACCCCCCTAGCCTGTCTCATTTCATTAATCCTCTCTAAAAATGCATTCACTGAGGTACCGCAGCGTTCCCCAGTGAATTTAACTTCCCATTTAGCGATGTTTTGGAATCGGTCCGATTCCACATAAATCCTTCCTGAAACAAAATCTCCATTTTCAGAATTATTCCTCCTATTGCCTGTCTCTCCTACGCTTGTTGATGTATCTACCGCAGTACCCCTAGACACACTTTTTTCTGTTGCAGCCGGAAGCTGTTTATCCCTTTCCTTTTCCCTTACAACCTGGTCTTCCTCAATATCCTCCTCATCATCCCTCTCTAATACCGACATGGTCATAATTACCTTATTTTTCAAGGCAAGCTTTGATTTATCCTGACTTTCATTTTCAGGAATGCTCCTATCTAACCTACGCAAGCACCATTCTACTTTCGTCAAAATCTTTAAATATTCACCCGAAGTTTCCGACTTCGGGGGATTCTCTAAAAGTTTCCCTATCTCGACTACTTTCTTTTCAACTGCCATCAAATCCTCCTCAAAAGTGAAAGGATATGATGCAGCTACAAAAGAATTCCTACGTTCTAACTTAAGCGTTGTCCTAAGAGACTTCCTCATTTCTTCAACCGTACCAACAATTAACCCGCGACATTCTATTTCGTAGGTAATCTCATCCTGAGATAACCTGTTAATCTGACTCACGTCCATATTACAAAAAAAACTATTTTCCAAAATAACACCGAAACAAATTTAACAATACGTAAACTAATCTTCAGCCAAAACAAAAGTTACAAGAAAATTAATTCAACTGTATATATAACTAACGATTGAAAAAAAAACATCCACTTAAACCCGTCGTTGAACAAGATTTTTTGACTTTATTAATAATATCGCAAGAGAAGAGAAAAAAAAATGTTTAAAAATATTTCCCAGACAAATTCCGATAACCTAAGTGGCAACACTCGTTCAAATAATTAATTAATTGTTAAATTCAATCAAATTAAAATATCGAAAGAAAATTAAAAAAAAATCAATTAAAAGAACGAAAATAGTAAGATGGCAACACTTGAAAATTTAACAAAACTTCACTAATATAAGCAATCTATTTTCACAAAAGGTGCGAGAGAGAACACTATATTATAATCACTTTCACAAAATGGATTCCCAAAATCAAAAAATATCACTTTATATAGAAATAAATTATATCAAAAATCAATGAGAAATTATATATGTATATACTACGAATATGAATGTATGCAAAAACTAATAAAGAATATTTCAAGGACTCACTTAGTTTTTTTTTCCAGCCAAAATCAAAAACAAACACTCCCGAACTCCCTTCTTTCCTTTTTCAGGTTATTTTCCAGCAAAATAAAACACTCCTGAATTCCCTTCTTCCTTTTTAAGGTTATATCCTTAGGCCTCCTGTGGCCGTAAATTCCCCGAGACAGTTCACCTAAATGAAAAAACAACACCACCAAGTAATTAAATCTTTAACAAAAAATCAATCACAAAAACAATTAACTTCCCTAAAAACAGGACAAAACCAAACAATCACAAGTAGGTATTCCAATTCCGAACAAAAAAGCAAGAAAGCCCCACGTTGGGCGCCAAATTGTAATGAATTTTTCCACCGACCGACTGAATATAATCACGAATACTTTTAAACAATATTGGATTTCCGAATCCAATATTAACTAGGACCGAACGCGAATTAAATTCCTTTATTTAAATTAATTAAATTCCACAATCAAAATTGCACACCGGCGATGTGCCGCGAAAGTTATTATGACAAAAGAAACGTCAGTCTCAGTCGATATGACAAACAGATGAAAGAATTCACCACAGGTAGCAATAAAAGTATTGCCAGCACGGTATCTCAGCTTAAGGGGGGGTTTCGATTAGGTGAATATTTTATTAATCGAGGTGATCAATAAAATTGAAATAAAAGTGATATCAAAATGATATCAAAATACGAAGGGGTGAATTTCACCAAGTCGTATTGATTACCATGGGCGCCAGGAAACTTTTTAATGGAAGTTTACCAAAACCAAAAGCTGAAAAATTAGTCTTCAAACAAAGATATGAAATGAAAGAAAGGTTTTATTTTCCGGATGGGAAACTTAAGTTAAGTTTTATTTGCCTGGAAAACCTTGGCCGAAGCCGGGATTAAAAACCAGGATCTTTTCTGATAATAAAATTACAAGTAAAGATTTTGAGATTGACAGAAGGTCAGATCTCGATAAAAAGAATATGGAAAAATATGTAATATGAAAAATTATTAATTATTAAACAAAGTGAAAAGAAAAACAACCAAGAAGAATCACTCCAAGAAAATTTCAACAAAAGGACAAAGAAAAATCAAACGGTTAAACACTCTTGACGCGAAGGTCAAAAGGACGAATTCGAAAACAAATAAAGGACACCAAGAAAAATAAAGCAATATTCTTCGAAACAAAAGAAAACACTATACTAAGCTTCTTTCTGACTTCCTCCAACAGCTATCTTAGTTCTTCCTCAACTTTTCTTCACCGCAGAACACAAAAATCTCCAACTCAATAAAACTTTAAAAAAATCTATCGTAAAAAAAAATTACGTCTTAAAACAAAATCTCTTCACACAATTTTTGTAAATCTTGTAATCGCTTTGGGCGCAATCAAAAAAGTGGCCATCATCATGGCGAGCTTAACCCTTCCGGCTACCTGCCCTTAGGCAATCCTCTCGGATCTTTTGCGTGGTGATCGATCTGTCTCGGTCCCGCAACTTCCTCCATCCATAAGATTGGGGTGTGCGACCGAGAAGCCAGATATCTTTCATCGCACGCGATCTCTTTAAAAAGGTGATGCGATCACCCAGTAGCTTAATGAGTGAGTTCAGCTCTTCACTTTCCAACCCATTTCAGCCAAGACTTTCTGGAAAAATCGTGTGGAATTCCTCGCATTACCGAGTATCTACACGCGCTAGTTTTTGGGTTGAGGAAAGACTACTTATGTGGTGTTGCAGGAAGTCGGTAGCCAAGCCTATAATTAAAATAAAAGTTACTAAGATATTCTTGGAGTGATTTTTCTATCGTTAATAATTATGTACTTTATGGTGGGCCCTCGGCCATACTACATTAAAGTTGGTGTGACTTTTCTACACACATTGTTGGGCATGGGTATCGTCTTCATGCCTTGACGATATTGTTTATCCAATATGTGGGCCAACCGTCGCACAGTTCGTTGGTGTGGAAACCTTTCGCACACTTTGGTAGGACCTGTTAAATTTGCTTTCCCAAAATGCTAGAAGAGCAGGTCACTGGCTGATGGTCCAGGTTTCTACTAAACTCTTCCAGAATTTTGCGGCCGCAATAAGAATTTTTAAGGGTGGTTAGCAAAAAGGGAGATGAAACTTGTTGTGGTAAAATTTACCGCAACAATATAAATAGATGGAACAGAACCAGGTTTAAGTATTAGCCGTCTATGACTCACAAATTCTAAAATAAAAGATTAGCACCACTCAAAACTAATGTCCAATATAAAACTTACCCATTTCATATTGGAGGTTCCTTTCGAAGTCACCAGACTCAAAGTGTTCGTTACAAATTCTAGCCGTTTTTGTATTGAATGGATCCGTCCTTTTACAAAAATGAATCCACCTTTTCAGCAAGCTAGTATCTTTTGGAAATGAAAAATACGACACATTTTCTTTCATGAATTTGTCATCTTTCACATTATTGTTATTGCACCCATACACAGCACAACGCATTTTAATTTTTTAAAGAAAACCCACTTTATAATAATAAATTCGAATTCAATTTCAAATTCCCGCTCTTTTTGTATGGTCTACAAGTACTTTTCAATCACTTCATACGTCACACCAAATGTCAGAAAAATAGAACATGCGCATGTCGTAATCTTATATTCTTTGATTCATGTATTCGAATTGTCGAACCGCTATGTCACTGAATGCCTTCACACCACCTTTGTTAAACCTATTCTTGAATAAGCTAGTCGAGTCTGTTCTCCCCATCAAAACTGGCACTCTCAAAGAATTGAATCTAAACAATGCATACCATGTCAACTTGCCACGTGAAGTCACTGATATTCTCTTTCTATACCAGCTAAAATTTTTATTTATTTCAATCCACGGATCATCATAAAAATTACAGGCTTTTTTAAGCCTATTTGAAGTATGCTGTGCATACTTGACAACGTACATACATACGAGCTTTGGCTTCCATATCAACCCTTCCTCCCCAAAGAAACAATCTCTAAAACTCGCTCTAAGGGTTTTTTTTAATTTTTTTTCCTAAAAAGTCTTTTTTGTTGTTAATAACTTGCACTAAGCGTTAAAATATTGAATTTAAACTTTAAACTTTAGCCGTACTATGCGAATGTGGAATGCCTTGCCACACTCTGTCTTTCCCAGCCATTGCAATATTCAGGAATTCAAAACTAATGTGAACCGACACCTCCTTTCAACCCCTCTCTCCCTTTCCTAGTGCTCACATTGCGTCTACATAATAAGGGTTGTTTATCCCTTTCAGTGTGCGCTTATTATAAAAAAAAAAAAATTGCATTATACCTAGATCTTTGAATACAAACAAATCCTATTATGTTCCCAAGAAGGGAACTCACTATTTACAAAAAGGAGATACCTGCATAATCCCAACATATTTTTCTTTCTTACACTGAATTTGGTTCAAGTAAATAAGTGTTATCATCTTTTATGGTTTTAACTTTTTAATGGACCTTTTTTTAAATGTTATCAAAAAAACTGCAATTAATGTACTAACACACATACATAATCTCTACTATTAATATATACCTACATTTTTTTCAAATAAATATTTTTGATCGTCTTATGTTTTTTAATTTTTAATGGACATGTTTCTTTTTTTGTGATCTTTAGATTTCGAAACACTCATGCGAATCTGTTCAATTAGCCACAAAACGCCTTCTTCTAAGCCTTCACCAGTTATTGCATTACTTGAACTTATATGCCACGGCTTGTCTTCGATATTTTCCAGTCCCAAAGCTACGTAATATTTTTTTTGTTACGTACATATGTTTAGTTTCTACAAACATATTTGTATAATTAGTATTCATGTTTCTTACCAGCAGCTATTTTAACACTTGAAAGAGCATCTGTGCAGTCCATTTTGTTTGCATAAAATAACAACGGCACTCGACGGTTCGCCAAGTCAGGATGCGTTAACAAAAGATCCAGCTCATCCTTGACAACAACTGTAAGAAAAATCAGCTTGTTCATTATCTAGGTATGGACTATCGAATAGATAGAAGATAACTCCAAACATTTTAAATGTGTCATGAAAAATCATGCACATGACTTGTAAAGTTGTAAGCACTTAAAATTTCAGTAAATCAAATGCAAAAAATAATTAAAATTTTATAATAGGAAACATAATATATGTACATTTAATTTCTGTATTAAAAAGGGATTGAAATATAAACATCACATCTGTTAAATAGAAACAATGGAGACCAAAATGTGTAAGATTCCCTTATCACAAATTACTTTTTCTTGGCATAAGTCTACCATTTGAACCCACAATGTTGGTTCAAATGGGTATAACCTTTGTATATGATTTCCTCCAAAGTAAGGCCGGATTCTCTCAACACTTCACTTTTATTAAGCACTCTTCAACGGTATTATCCCATGTTGGAGCAGCTTATACATTTCCTCTCTGATTACTTCATAGAGGAAATATATTATCTAGAGTCCCGACTTAATGGGTTTGCTCTCTTTCGGCCTACAAACTAAATTGAGCGAATTTTGCCCATTAGCATAAGCATGTGTTAGTTGTCCCGTGCATTTCTTATGGGAAAATGCAGATTCTATGTAGTTGTTACGGGCTTTTAAGAGAGTTACCTCAAATAAAATTTGAGGGTGTTTCAAGCAAGACGGGTACCAGTCGGGACTCTAGATAATATATTTCCTCTATGGATTACTTCCTGTTTTGCAAAAGGAATCTGGTATGCAAAGTGGTTGTCGAGTACTTAATTCCATGGTGTACACCACAACATTTTTCGCAAAACAGTCTCTAAACGAGTTGACCACTGATCGCAGATTCTTGATCGATGTTTCCAACATTAAGCTCATAGGTAATTTTTTCAGTTTTTTGAATTGATGCAATTAACTTTGTGCTTTAATTTGCTTTAACTCCCCTGAGGTTCATCCAAGTGATTTCGTCCAATTATCAGGCTGGGATGCGACCCACGCTGATAACTTCCCATCCCGTCTGTCAATTTGTCTTGCTTAAAAGTTTGTATATATGTATCAATTTTTACCAAATTTGCGTACTATTTTTTGTAGATTTTATTTTCTTACGAAGAAACAGACTGTTGGATTTTTATACAAAAATTACTGAAATCGAAAACAAAATTTTCTGTGAAATAAAATAAGTTTGAAGCCAATATTTTTAATTTTTGAAAAGCTATTTGAGTCGAAAGTAAATTTTTATCAAGTTTTAGTATTGTTTTTTTTTTTAGGTTTTATTTTTTGTAAAAAAAAAACTGTCAAATCGATTTTTCTCAAAATTTTACCGAATGTTGAAAGCAATATTTCTTATAAGATAAAATTAGTTTGAAACCTATCGTTAAAAATGATTTTTACCAACTTTTATAATTTTTTTTTAGGTTTTTATTTTTTGTAAAAAAACTGTCAATTCGATTTTTCTTAAAATTTTACTGAATGTTGACAACAATATTTTTTGGAAGATAAAAGTAGTTTAAAGCCAATATCTCAAGTTTGAGTCGAAAATCAATTTTTACCAACTTTTATTCATTTTTTTGTTTGTTTTTATTTTTTGTAAAAAAAACTGTCAATTCGATTTTTCTCAACATTTCCAGAATGTTGAAAACAATATTTCTTATGAGATAAAATAAATATGAAGCCTTAATCTCAAGTTTTTGAAAAGATATTTGAGACGAAATTCAATTTTTACCTACTTTGAGTAATGTTTTTTTTAGGTTTTTATTTTTTATAAAAAAAACTGTCAATTCGATTTTTCTCAAAATTTTATCAGATGTCAAAAACATTATTCTTCGTTGCACAAAATCGTTTTAGAGATAAAATCATATTTTAGTCGTAAAATTTTCGAGGTGACAAATTTTTTTGTTCAGTTCACCCACTCAATTTTCTTGAGAGCCATTTCTGCATCTTTCTGCCTAATTATCTGTATAACAAAATTTATTTGAAGTCGATATCTCTTCTGGTTCTTGAGCTATGGACAACGAAAAAAACGTCGCGGAACGTACGGACGTACGGACATACGGACATACGGACGTACGGACGTACGTACACACGCACGCACAGACATCTTTCTAAAAATCTTTTATTTCGACACTAGAGACCTTGAAACGTCGAGAAATGTCAAAATTTTAAATTTGACAAATCGGACCCATTACAATGGGCGTTTTTCTTTTTTAGTTCAGAGCAGAGCTCGAACTGTCAAAAAAATAATTGTGTTTCTTTTTGAGCTCTGATCGTTCAGAGCTTCAAATTCGTGTTTCTTTTTTAGTTCTGAACATGTTCAGAGCGCGCTCTGTGAGCTCAGAATAAAATAACAGAGTAAACGGAGTAAAATGCTGAGCACAAACAATTTGATGTTTGAAAGCCGGGAAATTAAAAAAAATCATCGTCAAAACAATAAAAATGGCGGAAGAGGCTGGTCGCTCTAGTGCAGAAGGAAAGATAATTTAGAAAAAACTAATTGCAGATAGCATTTTTATGAATCCAATTTATTTCAGGCGTCAAATGCACCAACGCTATGACTGTTTTTTTAATTCATTTGATTGAAGAAAATTTTGAACGCCTTCAAACAGACGACATTTCAAATCATGACAGTTTAGTGCTCAAGTTGTTTCATAATTAAATCAGAGAGCTCTGAACATACTCTGCTCTGAACTCTACTCTACTCTACTCTGTTCGCTCAGAGTCTGCTCAGAGCTCAGCTCTGAACTAAAAAAGAAAAACGCCAAATAACTTCCTATGGGAAGTTAACAAAACATAAACTTCCCCAATAGCCATGAAACCTTCCAGTGCGAGAGCAAAAAAAGAATTAGACTAGAGATGAAGAATGGAGTGAATAAAAAGTGAACCCGGTTTTATTGTTTTTTATTTCGGAGAAAATTTCTAATATTATTACCTATAAAGCTGTTTTATTTTCTAAGATAGATTTGGTGATTTAATATGTAGAAAACTGTATATAAGATTTTGGAAAATGATTATTTGTGTTTGTTGCTTTGTGTTACATTCCCATTTTATTCTGTTCATAAACCATTAGACGGCATGCATCACAGAATGAAGTTTTCAAGTCAAATGAAATGTCTTTTAAGCATTACCACCTGCAACATATATACATATAAGTAAATAATTTATTTAATTATTTGTTTTAAAAAAAACTTTATTTTTCATTTGAGCAGCGCTTCCGCTGGTTAGAATACAATTGACAAATTTGTTCTTAAATCTAGAGCTTAAATACTATTTTCCCTACTGATGGTTCCCACAGGTCACATCGCGAACGTGATGGAATTTGGCGACGTCGGCAACGTTGTTGCAATGTTGTTGCAATGCTGTTCCCACGAACGGTGTTGGTTTTCCGACTTGTTTGATGTGTTGGCATTTTCAGACGACTCATGTGAGGTGTTAGTTTTCATCTTCGTTTTGACATCGTTGTCGTTAACTCCTCCGCCGTTAAAAGTCGGACGTCCTCGTTCGATTGTTGTTTTTTAAAATAACGGAATTTGGTTAATGCTGGACACCTTTGGTGATGATGTCTCTGTTGTTTTATTAAAGCGTGTTTCATGTGTGGAATCCAAAATGATTGGTTTTGTTTCGAGTACTGTATTAATTTTAATGGGTTGTTGTTTCTTTTTAGGGCATGATTTATAGAAAATGAACAGGATAAGTACGATTATTAACGTTGATAGGCCAATATTGCTTGATAAATTTATTTTGTTTTTATACTCTAATAATTTTATGTCGTTTATGTTATTTGTGTGCAGCTCTTTTATCATCTCAAGGGATAAGAGTTCTTCGAACGTTCCATTTTTTGAAAACGGTTGCATTATTGCGGGTAAGGGTTTGGTGGTTAAAACTTCTTTTGAAACATAGGTTTGGTTGTTTATTGTAATGGTTTGATTGTGGTGTTGAATGATGAAAGTGCCGGTAAGCTTTATTTCTTCATTGTCGATCAAAATGCTGCTGTTATACTGATTTAATAGTAATATTCCGGTAGAAATTTCTTCAACTGTGGGTACGTGCTGGTTATTTATTCTGGTACAAATAGGTGGCTGGCTTTTTAATAAGTTCGTTATGCAAGTTGAATTACTTATGTTAATAAGGTTCTTATGACTACAAATTGAAAAGTTATACAATTTTTTACAGTTTGATTTTATGCCAAAAAGATTTTGTTTACATTTCAGTATATGTTCATATGGAATTTTATTTATAAAATTACCTTTTTTTACAGGTTTTAATAGAATTGTTTCACATGTTTCAAGTTCTGTTGTTGGTAAAGTTAAAATATAAATAATTGTAGAAAGATTAGATGCAATTTTAACATCACCAAATTCTAGTGCTTCTTCAAGATTTACATAAGGCATATTTTCTTTTTCTAAAATTTCTTTTGTTATATTAATTTCTGTATTTGTTAAAATGTAGGAATTTACTACACCGGCTTTAGCCCAGTGGATAGCATAATCAATATTAATAATCTCCTCTTTTATGATCTCGATCTTATATTTAATATTAGTTATTAATTCATTTTTAACGATTTCACTTGTTCTTAGTTTCTTTAAAATTTCATTCGTGACATTAGTAATTTGATTAATTTTTTCGAAAGACAATTTATTTATTACAATTTGCTTATTATTATTTTCAAGAACATTATTTATTTTGCTACTAATTATTTGGAAGTCGTCATGGTCTGGATTACCAGCAATCCACTTCCATGCGCTTCCTATAAAGTCAATTGAACGTTTAGTTTTGGTTGTTGGTTTCAATCGAGTTAGGTGATTTTGGATTATTGAAATTTCATGGGAAAGGTATGGATAGAGTGTTTCGCTAGTGCTAATGTTTTGGTTAATAATCAGTCGTATGTCATCTATCAATTTTTGGTATAGGCTAAGGTCGATAGTATGGATTATTTTAAAAGTCCCAGTTTGTAGTTTTGCCGTCCCCGTTCCTAGTGTTATCATTTGTGAGTTAGTATAGTCTAGTATTTGGATTTCCCCGTTGCTCAAGGTGAGGGTGAGGAAAGATCTGAAATTAAAGGATAAATAATTATTAGTTGCGAATATGTCCCTTGTAGACAATTTTCCCAGATTCCGTAAGTATTGTTGTGTTTCTATTTCCTTTCACAATTTCTTCTTTAAATCTTTTGGAAAGTTTTGTCCCTAGTCGCTTATTTTGTCTTACGTAAACTATTTGTCCGGGCAGATACTGTTTAATTTTATGTCTCGTCTTGTTATGTTGTTTAAGGTCGACTTGTTGTTTATGTAAAAGTTTCTGTAAATTGTTCTGTCGAGTCTTGTCATAATCGTCAGGTCCAAATTCTACATTACGGCCAAAGAATAAGTCAACAGGTTTTTTGCCTGTTGTAGAGTGAATACTGTGATTGTACTCATTCACTGATTTTTCTAGAAGTTCCTCGAAGTCTTTATGTGTTCCATTTTCTTTAATGCATCTCATTATTTCCGATAGAGTTGAATGGAACCTTTCGATTTGCCCATTAGCTTCACTCCTGTATGGAGGTGTTGTATAAACATTTATACCTAGTTCGTCTTTCAACATAAATAATATTGATGCAGAATTTAGTGATCGTTCATTGTCAATAACGATGGACTTCGGAACGCCAAAGAAAAATATTATGTCTCTAAGTGGACGTCTGACGTCTTCTATCGACTTACTTTTAATTATTTTTGTCTGAACATATTTTGTGAATTTGTCTAACGCAGTCATAACTAGTTTTTCTCTGTAGAGAAAATATCAATGTGTACTGTATGTCCAGGAAAATTTGGCATAGGTGTCTTGTTTAGTTCTGGATCATTTGGATGCCTTTCATATTTATTTTGTTTACAAACTGTACAGATGTTTACGATTCTTTTAATTTTGCCTGCCATACCGGGAAAATAATATTTTTCTAAGATTTGTAGTCGGTTTTCCTGTGGATTCCTGTGAGCTCTATTGTGGGTTTCAATTATCAAGTTTTCTTGATCTTGCTCATTGTCTATATTTTTAACCTCTTTTTGTGTGAATCTTATTTTGTAGTTATTAAAATGAAGTGGGAAAACTTCCTGAATAAGTCCCATAATTCTTTCTCCCGTTTTTATGCCATTAATTACTGAAGGGTTAAGATATTTTTTTAGAATAGCTGTAAGGGTTTCTTTATTGAACTCGGGTTCGTTAATAATGTGTTGGTGGTATCCTGGAAAGACTATTTTAAATTGGTAACTAGAGGATTCAGATAAATTGAGAAATATTTGACTCTTAAAAACATTTATGGGGGCTTCGACTATTGGTATTAAATTTTGCGATGAACTTTCATCGCTATGTTCAGTAGGGGTTAATAAAAAAATGTGATTGTTCGGTGGGCGCGATAAGGAGTCTGCGACTATGTTGGAAGTGCCTGGTTTGTAATTAAGTTCATAATTATACTCTTCCAAAATCGCTTTCCAGCGTTTCATTTTGGAATTTGAGTTTTTGTTACTGAGTGCGTGCGTGAGCGGCTGATGGTCTGTAGTAATTTTGACCTTCTTTGATCCGTAAAGGAACATTCTGAGGGAAGTGAGTGCCCAAATAATCGCGAGCATCTCTTTCTCGTTGGTCGCGTATGATTCTTCGGTTTTGTTAAGGCTTCGTGATAAGAATGCGATGGGTTTGTTGTCCTGGGATAGGACTGCTCCCAAGGCGAAGTTGGAGGCGTCTGTAGCAAGCTCGAAAGTTTTTGTAAAGTCTAGATAGAAAAGTAATACTTCTTTTGATACTAGGGCATTTTTGATTTTGTTCCATGCATCTTTTGCTTCATCGTTGAAGTCGATTAATTGATTTTTAGATATGTGTTTTGACAAACGTCCGTTTTCCCCTCTAAGAAGAGATGTAAGGGGCTTGGCTATTTTTGCATAGTCACGTATGAACCTTCGATAATACCCCGACATTCCAAGGAAGGACCTCAAGTCCTTTAAAGTTCTTGGTGGCGGTAGGTCCAGAATTGCTTTAACTTTTTTCGGATTGGTCTTTATGCCTTCTTGGGAGATGATAAATCCCAAGAACTCGACCTCTGTTCGTAAGAATTCACACTTATCTACTTGGACCTTTAAGTTTGCTCTTTCGAGTGTTCTTAAAATGATTTCAAGGTTTTGGAAATGTTCTTCCTCAGTTTTTCCGAAAATTATAATATCATCGATATAAACATAACATCGATGACCAATGTGTTGACGGAGTACGTCATCAAGAGCACGCTGAAAAATAGAAGGGGCATTTTTCAGCCCAAAAGGAAGACGAGTAAACTCGTATTTTCCGTTATTTATCGAAAATGCGGTTTTTTCTCTATCTGATTCTTTTAATAAAATCTGATGGAATCCACTTTTTAAGTCCAAAGTAGTGAAAAATTTATTTTTTCCTAGGTTATAGAGAACTTCATTAATCTCGGGTATAGGGTAGCGATCGGCTATCGTTACCGTATTTAACTTCCTATAGTCGATTACCATACGGTATTTTTTTATACCCGTGGCATCTTCTTTCTTACTGACTATCCACACAGGGGAATTGTATGGTGATTTAGATGGGCGTATGATCCCATCAAGTAAAAGTTCATTGACTTGTTTGTCAATTTCGGCTTTCAAGGCCATTGGGTAAGGGTACGATTTTGTATAAATTGGGTTGTCAGTCGATGTTCGTATCTCTCCTTTCACGTTCGTAGTGAAAGTTAGTTTTTTATCAGGGTCAGCAAATAGATTTGGGTATGATCTTAAAATTTGTTTTAATCGAAAATTTTGAGTTTGGGATAAGTGAGAGCATCTAATATTGAGGTTGTTTACTGATTCTATTTCTAATTGTTGTAGGGGAAACTTATATTTAGCTTTTAAGGTGAAGAAGTTCTTTTCGGTATAAATGATTGCACCGAGTTCTTTCAGGCTGTCATTTCCGACAATGCCATCAAAAGTGTCTAGTCCGGGGAGAATGAAAAACTGTAATTTTCCAATTTGAGAACCAAAAATATCTATTCTTGCATGGTGTGTAATTTTAACTTTCCCGCCTACTGAGTGAGCAAAAAACTCTTTAGTGTTTTTAATGGGATTACGAATGTAACAAGACTTCACGTAATTTTTATTTGATCCTGTATCTAAGAGAAATTTAAGAATTTTTCCGCTCTTCATCCTATATTGAAAGTATGGGATTGAAGAGCAGTTTAATCTAAAAAATTAATATTGTCGAAATTGTCACCATACTCAATTTCTTCTCCTTCTGTTGGTGCAATGTAGTCGACAAGGTTTTCTTCGACTCCGTTGACATCGTCGTGTTGATCTGGGTCATATTTTTCAAGAGAAGGGTTATCACCTTCCATTGGCACAGGATTTGTTTCTGTGTAAAAAGTTCGTTGGACTTTGTTTGGTGTGTGCGTTTGTTGAGGTGCCAGTCGTTTTTGTGCGTAAGGTGTTTGTTGATTATTTTGTTGATAATTTCTTTGGTAGTTTTGTTGGTAGTTTGGTTGGAACGTTGGTCTATTTTGGTAATTGATATTACGTGATTGTGTAGAAGATCCCAGTTCCATTGGTGTTACCTTTGGTTGTTGTTGTGGCTTGGGAGGAAGTGGAACACGGTTGTAGTTAGGTGCTTGGTATTGATGAGACTGTTGGGGTTGCCGGTTTTGGTAATGATATTGTTGGAAATTTTGTCGTTGAGGATAAGATACGTGTGCTAATTCGGGATAAAATTTAGTTTGGCTTTGTCGCGGGTTTAGTTGGGGTGTTGGTATGTTAGCTAGACGTTTAAAGTTTCCTAGACTATTATGGGCGTAATGCATTCGGTAAGTCATATTGTCGAGTTTAAGACACATATGAAGGGCTTGCGGCAAGGAAGTTGGTTCCCTTATACTCAATAATCGAGGTAAATCCCCGTTTAGTCCTCTGATAAATGTGTCAAGCGCTTTGTCACGGTATGCATTAGTCATTGCCCCTAAGGAATCATCACCTAAATCCAAACAAGCGATTTTATCCAATATCAACGAAAGATGTTGGTAAACTTGTTGGTAAAAGTCCGTAATGGACTGATTGCGTTGTGCAAGACTAGTTAATTGGTATTCCAGAGTACCAATATCACGCTTATCGGAATAATGCATCATTAAGCACTGTTTAATTTTGCCCCAATCTAGTGGTGTCCTATAGGATTCTAGAGCAGTATCTGCTTCTCCTACTATTTTGTGGCGAACCATATGGAGCATTGCATAATATTTAGAGGTACCCCTTAAACTGTCGTACATTGTGAAGATGCGGTCGACAGTTTTCCTCCATGAATTAAATTCGCCTGGTTTTCCCGAAAATTCTCTTAGGCATTTCACTATGTCTGGTACTTTGTCAATGTCGTTTGTGTTCGTTGAAAAGTCGATAGGTTGTTCTACGTCTTCTGAGTCGATAAAAGGATTATTTAATTTTTTAATTGTACTTATGACCAATTCACTTATTTGTCTTGTTAGGTCAGGGGGTAGTTGGTTTTGTGGATTGGAAGAGGATGTTTGGGCTCTTGTATTACCCGTTAGTTCATTTGATTTTAGAGACATATTTTTTAAAAGATTTTCAACTGAATTAATATCGTCTTTTGACATTTATTATTGATTTTATTTTCTAGATTTAATGATCAGCAAAAATTTTCCAGTTATGAACTTTTTGAGATAGTATTTTACTTGTATCTAATAATTATGAATTTGATTTATGAATTTTGCTTGACTTACAGTGTTAAAATAAAAGTTTTTAAGTTTTTCTTACAAAATTAAATCAATTTTTTTCTTTTCTTTTTTTTTCACTATGTTCAATTGCAACTATTTTATTTGTATTCCTTATCTAATAATTATGATTTCAATTTATGATTTTTTTTCTTGATTTATACTACTAAAATAAAATGTTTTTAATTTTTATAAACTTACAAAATTAAAACGATGAAATCCATCGGCGAAAAATTTGGTGTGAATTTGGTGGAGCGGCTAGCTTGATTTTTAGCTTCCTTTTCTTCCGTTGTTGAGTTATCAGCTAACGACGGCTACTTAGGGGCCCTTTAGTTTCTCCACACTCTTAAAATAGCACTGTTTCTATTTTGTTTCTTTTATTTGCACTTTGCACTTTTTATTTTGGGATGGGTTTGACCGGTTAGCGACAGCGTTAAGTTTTTACTAGTAGTTTACGGCTACTTAAGGCGATATGTTTTACTAGTAGTTTACGGCTACTTGAGGCGATATATTTTTCTTCACTAGTAGTTGACGGCTACTTGAGGCGATATTCTTTACTAGTAGTTTACGGCTACTTGAGGCGGTATATTTTTTCTTCACTAGTAGTTGACGGCTACTTGAGGCGATATTTTTCACTAGTGTTTGTGGCTGCACTTCCCGGTCCCTGCTCGGGCGCCAGTAAATAATTTATTTAATTATTTGTTTTAAAAAAAACTTTATTTTTCATTTGAGCAGCGCTTCCGCTGGTTAGAATACAATTGACAAATTTGTTCTTAAATCTAGAGCTTAAATACTATTTTCCCTACTGATGGTTCCCACAGGTCACATCGCGAACGTGATGGAATTTGGCGACGTCGGCAACGTTGTTGCAATGTTGTTGCAATGCTGTTCCCACGAACGGTGTTGGTTTTCCGACTTGTTTGATGTGTTGGCATTTTCAGACGACTCATGTGAGGTGTTAGTTTTCATCTTCGTTTTGACATCGTTGTCGTTAACTTATATGTCATAAAGTACGTAAATAACTTATTTACTAACTACATACACATGTAGATATTTACAAACTCACTAAAGATGTTTAAAAAACCCTTGGCGTAAAAAACTGTGCCAATTTATCCAAGCATCTTGTGTTATTAAGCTGTAAAAGAAAATTCGTTTTGATAATGTAAAGAAGTGCCCACTTTATCGTCAAGTCGTTATGTTATGATTTCGATGATTCTGCGTCTGGCGTTCGGTGGGAGGAAGACAATGTCGCCTTCGTCGTCAATGTAATGTAAAAATGACACCTTTGCATTCCTCTGTTAATTTAAGTTAGTTCTATTCAGGCAAATAAATAAAGATGTTCGTCCTCAAAAGATTGTTTTTAAAATAAATAGTCTTAATAAGTTAAAGGAGAATGCCCATTTTGGTCTACCTTTTGCCTACATTTCAGATATATGCCGTTGAGAAACTTTTTTTTTTTTTTTTTTTTTTTATTTATTTATCTTTTTCATTTTTACAATAATTTACAAAATAATAATTTTAAATTACATACTCTAAAGCGTATTGTAGAAAAAGGAAAAGATAAAAAAGTCATTCTGTAACCATTTAAGGCTAGTGACGAATGATCCTTTAAAAAGGAACTTAAATATGAATTACGTGTGGGGGCACGTTTTATTTAAAGAATAATTTGTATATAAATGAAATTAACAAAAGCTAGAAAAACTAAGATGCCAAAGTAATAAATAATGTTAATATTATAAGAAAAGAATATAATTATAAAAAAATTTTAAAACATAAAAAATATTGAAAAAAAAATACAAAGAATATTAAACTACATTTATCAATAAGTTTTTGATTTCTGAGCTATCCATGGTAAAGAGCCATATTTTGACTTTTTTCAAAAAGAGGTTCCGTTCGTTTAAAATTCGAATATTGTGAGGCAGTTTATTAAAAAGTTTAGGTGCTATGACATTGAAAAAAATCGAGTAGTGGGTTTTGTTAGAGGCTGGAACTTTAACTAAAAATTTGCTATTTACTTAGCCGTAGTACATAATTTGTTTGTAAGGGCAGAAAGCTGTAGACCTAGGGTTTAGACAGGAAATGGTATCAACGATTGCAATAAGAGCACAATTAATTGCTATAGTTAACCATTGAAATTAAAGATTTGATCCCTTTTAATGAACCCCAAAATATATGTATGAACTTTTATACAAATGACGAATCATAGTGAATAACATCATGACTGGCTTGCAGTATGTAAATTCTACTTTATTAATTCGATTTAGCTTCAAGAGGATAATTTTTGATTCTGGTTACAGAACTATAAACCATTTGAAATAATACAACAAAGATTCTTCCTTTTAACAGTATGCGAAATTCTACTTTGTTTATTTAAAGACCTTAAATATGATTTTAGTTTAAGGTTGTATATGTTTTACAGAACGTTCGAACGATAGGTATGTCAAGTTAACACATGGCGACCACATGGGTCAACAAGTGCATGATGATACATGACACCAACCCCAAAAGAAGATCGGGATCGTTATAAACTCCTTGATTTACGACCCAAGCCAACAATAAAGATTAAAATTAAATTAAAAATATAAAGTGATTCAGTGGGTGAAAAACCAACCAGTCGACAAAGAACATTTAAAGAAGGCATCCAAGAAGGAGAAAAGAAACAAGTACCCTTCAGCCACGGGAACTAGATCAATCAGACTTAAAATCTGAACAACGGGGGAACGACTCTAAGACTGAAGGCGTAAAGCACCCTGAGCAAACCCGGGACATCGATTCCCATAGATCGAAAAAGTAAGCTCTGACGCTGAAAATTCAACCCAACGACGGAGAGTAAGGAAGTTAAAGCAATTTATATAATTATATTTGTTATAACTAATTTTAAAAAAAAGTCACTAGAACTAGTTATATTTTAACTTTTGCTTTTCAATTCGATTTAATTAAATTCAAATTTATGCTATTAACTATTTGATTAAGAAACGTTATTAAAAACAAAAAATTAAGGTGGTTGGAGAAAGATAGAAAGTTTAAATTAAACTTTGCAAGGCAACAACTAGACGTGTTTTTTTTCGTCGTCCGATTAAATTCTCATTTTTTCGCAAAACTCACAGTTTAAGTGCATAAAATCAAGCACATTGCTTTGCCTAAATCTTGTTTATCATCTCTTCGAATCTAAACTTTTATACTTAATTTAAATTAAGCATTAGTTTTTCTTTTTGTTGTACTCTTTATTCGCGATCAAAATATGCCACCAAAACCAAATAAGCGATGCCGTGTGCAACAACAAGACAGTGAGTGTGATTCCTCTCCGAGAGATGCTGATGCAAGCAATTCAACTGGCATTGCTGACAAACTGTGGAGCCGCATTGAAAAGAGGTTCGAGGAGTGGATGGTGACACTTAATCATTCCCTGGACGCTAAACTCAACGCTCTGGAAGATCGCCTAAATGCCCAGATTAGAGAAAATAATTTAATTTTTGAACAAAAACTGGAGAAAGCACGCCAAGCTGTCAAACGGCTTGAGCAAGTCATTGATCAGTTTGAGAGAGAGAAAATTTGTTGTGATGCTGTAATTGCTGGTGTACCAAAGTATCCTGTGGAAAACTTGGAGACAATTTACAAAAAAATCTGTGTGACTGTGGGTGTGGATATTCAGCCCCCTCACATTCAAAATATTTTTCGCGCCAAAAAAAAAATAACATTCTCCCATCGACTCGAGCATCATACTGAATTTTTCGGATAAGCGTGGTAAACAACAATTCATGCAAGCTGCAGCTAACTTTCGTAAAACAAAAAAAGCTCCGCTTAGCCTCTCCGAAATTGACATCGATTCGCAAAAAAGCTTTTTCATCAACGACAGTCTCACAAAAAATAATTATCAGCTCCAGCGGTACTCATTAAGGGCATGTGGCATGTAAAAAAATTGATTGGTGCTTTGCGCTTTGCTTTGTAGCGTTCACATTTCGTCGCCCGAGAATTGATTTGTTGTATACGCCAAAATGCACTTTTTTAAAGTGGGTATGCAGTACTATGTTTTCGAAGGTCCTCTTTCTATTTCTGCAATCGGAATTGACCTATCATTTACCGTTGCTGAGATAATTAGTGTGCATTTTGTCGTATATCCACAAAAATAGCATACTCTTAATATTGGTTTGTCGTACACGCCAGTTTTTGGCATATACGACAAAAATTCCATGTATTTTGAGCAATTTTTTTCTTATAAATTGTTTTGTCGTATGTCTATAGGCTTAAAACATACGACCAAAAATTTAAAATAAAATCTGAAAATGTTTTGTCGTACGTGTATGAGATCCACAATGAAAGTAAGAATGATCATATACACATACAACACAAATGAAAAAAAAATATTCCGGTTTGGTTTGTCGTACGTGTATACAGATTTCAACTTTTTTTCAATTTTGAAACAAATATTATCTGATAACCTGTTCATCACATCTCTGACTCTTTGGAGTGACTCCTGTGTCCCCCAAAATAAAAATAAGGTGATGTCAACTGCTTTGCTTTTCATACTAAATAACACTTCTTCCTTAAAAGTTATTGAACAAAAATTTTCGGAGCCTGTACATTCGTTGATTCAGGAAGTTGACTGCGTCCATAGCTCCATCGATAGGTACCTTCGAAATCTGGAAGTATTTAGTCAGCTTTCGCTTTTGCGACATCTTTAAGCTATGCATTTTAGAAATGTAACTTTAAAAATAATTCAAATGCCGCCAATTGACTTTAAAGCGTTTTCGGCTAGAGCAAGCCACTTAAATTTTTCTGTCATTCCTTTCACTAAAGTAAAATTTCTTAAATTTAACCAAAATGATCTCTTTAATTTACTTAACAAAACAAGTGCTAGGGAATTGGAATATCGAAGTGCCTCAATAGTAAAGAAAGCAAGCAAAAATACTGTGCAAACTCCAGAAAATTTGTTCAGTCTATCCCTTCGAGTCGCAAGCTTCTCTAAGCCTTTATCAAAAGAGAAAATAAACGACCTTAAAAGTCTCTTTATTTTTATGCCTAAGGCAGACCAGGCCTATTATGAAGCCTTATTCAAAATGAAACAATAAATAAACCTGAAGTATTCTTAAATTATTTGTAGTTATTTTTAAGCAAATGGTCATAGAATGACTGCATTTTTTATTGAACAAAATGTTATTTAATTTTTATACTTTTATTGTTATGGTCATAGGATGACTTTTTTTATGTAATTGTGATCTCATATTCACTAACTTGTATACTTTGTTTTTATAATAATTTTTTTGTAAGACTGCCTTAATAACAAAAGACTGTTTTTTATGTTAACGTTATTCATTAAATAAATAGAAAGACTGTTAAAAATTGAAAGTTGACTTTTTTTAGATGGTTTTCATACCGATTCGTATGTGATTATACTTTATGCTTGAATATTGGAATGTCGTACGTGCGTTCACTTTGTCGCACGTGTATGGGATGGAGAAAAAAGTTGAATTTGGTGGCGTATACGACAAACTCATTTTGGCTAAAAACCTTTATAATTCCAAAACTAAAAGAGGTGGGGCAGTTTTGAATACAGTAATCAAAAGAATATATTCCACACAATATTATATGAAAAATAGAAAAAATTCTATCGGTTTATTTTTTTTTATATGAACGCAAACCTTTAAATGCGATTTCCCAAATTCCTAAAAATGACGTATACAACAAACCAATTCTCGGGCGACGATTTTTTTAAATATTTAAACGAAATAAACGGGTTTTGATTGAAAATATATTGGGCTAAATATTTATTATTCCTTAACAGCACTAGAATCACTAAAAAATCATTAAATTCAGGTAGTTACTTGGGAAAATCAATGGGGCAGTGTTTTAAATATAATTTTTTATTTTTTTTATATTTTTTTGCAAAAAACAATACATTTTTATACATAGCATCGATCTTTTTTTTTTTTTAATTTATTTATTTATTCCAAGAAAAATTCTAGAAAACTATGAAAAATAGGGCAAATTTGCATTGTGGCATAGGTGCAATAATTGATAGAACTTCCAAAGTATAACAGCCAGCTAAGTCAATTCAACTTTTTTTCAAATTCTAAAGATATGTGCAGATATTTGCTTTTTAATTTTTTTTTTTTTAAATAGTTATAGTAACTTTTTTAGACAAAAAATCCAAAATGCTTTCTTTTTTTCCCATTTTTTTTTGGTAATTCATGGGGCGAACTGATTTTTGTTTTTTTAGTTTTAACTTTTTTTTAAAAAAAAAGGTCCATATATATTACACATAGTGTGGATTTTGAAAAAAAAAAATATTTGTCGCAACATAATTAATTGTGAGGGATTGGGAGCTTATATAATTCCAAAATATTTTTTTTATTTTTTTTTTGGCATTTTGTTTATTCTATTTAAAAAAGTAAAAAGTTCTTGCGCCGACTATTTATTTAATTTAATTTTTATAAAAGAGGTCTATTTTGCATTTTTTAACAACAAATTTCTTTGTAAACGCACACAATGAAGTTTCCAGTTCCCAAGAATGCCGCTGCAATAAACAGCGCTTAGGAAGAGAATTCTTTGCAAAAGAATTTCGCCCGCCCATTCTCTCTCAGATTTTTTTTGTTGTTGTTGGTCTCATGGCTCATTTAGTTTTGTATTCTTTGTTTTGTAGGCTTGCGGTACACAATAACAGAAAATATCAAAAAAAACTTTTCTTAGACATATTTTTTTATTTCTAGTGGAATCGTGATTTGGGTGTTACGTAGTCAATCGTATAAGCAGAATTTGATTTTTGGTTCAACTTTCGGCAAGTTTTGTTGTTGCACATTGTAGTGTAGGTATAAAAAAGGGTAAATAGGTATTGTATGTATCGTGAATTCGCTGTCATATATTTTGTTTTCTTGATTTTTTTGCGTACTATCACTCCTGGATATTGCATTTTTTTGTGATTTTGTTCATGGTCAGCTGCTTTCCTTAGATAAAGGAAAAAGGCAGAAGTCATATAAAAAAGGAAGGCAGCTAAGTAGGTATGAATATCGAAAACAATATTTTCTGTGTAATAAAATAAGTTTGAAGCCAATATTTTTAATTTTTGAAAAGCTATTTGAGTCGAAAGTATATTTTTACAAAGCTTTAGTATTAATGTTTTTTTAGGTTTTAATTTTTTGTAAGAAAACTGTCAATTCGATTTTTCTCAAAATTTCATTAGATGTCAAAAACATTATTCTTCGTTGCACAAAATTATTTTGGAGGTGAAATCATATTTCGGTTTTTGATCAAAAACAAATAACAGCAATAAATTCTGAAATAAAAACAATGGTAGATAATCTTGAAGTATTGAAAAAGTTACACTTTAAACCTTTTTTTAACTTTTTTTACTCAAATTTTGAGTTTAAAATAAAATTTTTATTTTCAATTTTCTCAAAAACTAAAAGACATAAAATCATCTAGTTTTCAGTTTTTGATCAAAAACAAATAAGAGAAATAAATTTTGAAATAAAAACAATGGTAGATATTTTTGAAGTATTGAAAAATTACACTTCAAACCTTTTTTTTAACTTTTTTTACTCAAATTTTTAGTTTAAAATTAAATTTTTCAAAAACTACGCATAGTTTTGACTTGAATTAAAAACTGGCTAATAAAACAGAATGTTGGCTTTAAAAAAAGGTATGATACTTAATTGTAAGTATAACCGTTATTTTTTAATTAATTTTTTTCATTTTAAATAACAATTTTTTTAAATTGCTTCTACCGCCTAAACGGGGGGAGATAGACCCCCCCCCCTCCGATAGTAAAAAATGCTTGTATTAAGCCCCTCTACCAAAAACCGTTATTATATCTTGTCGCCAAAGTTATCGTACTCGTGCCTTTCATCAGATGTCAAAAACATTATTCTTCGTTGCACAAAATTATTTTGGAGGTGAAATCATATTTTAGTCGTAAAATTTTCGAGGTGACAAATTTTTTTTTCAGTTTTGTTGATTTATAAAAAAACTGTTAATGGTATTTTTTTCCAAAAATATATGTATTTTGTATCACGTTACAATATATAATATAAAATTTAATTCAAGTCTCTAGCGTCATTGGTTCATGAGATATTTAGGTTTTACCAAAATGTTCACCTATTTTTTAAACTGCTATGGTAAAAAAACTACCCACGCAATTTTCTTGAGAGCCCTTACTGCATCTTTCTGCCTTATTATCTATATAACAAAATTTTTTTGAAGTCGATATCTCTTCTGGTTCTTGAGCTATGGACGACGAAAAAAACGTCGCGAACGTACGGACGTACGAACGCACGCACAGACGTCTTTCTAAAAATCTTTTATTTCGACTCTAGGGACCTTGAAACGTCGAGAAATGTCAAAATTTTCAATTTGACAAATCGGACCCATTACAATAACTTCCTATGGGAAGTTAAAAATATTAAAACAAAATAAGTATTTTCAATAATTAGGAAATGTCGACCAACAAAAGAAATTCAAGAAAAAAACATCTCCATCGATAACAAAATACCCACTTGCTAAGATTCGAACCATATGCAAAACACAACGACAAAATATCTAGGTAGAAAGCAAGAACCTATTTACAAACAAATTCAAGAAAAAACATTTCCATGGACAGCAGAAATACCTACCCATTTGCTTTATAAAATTCGAACCATATGCAAAAGACAACAACAAATCTACCTAACTAGAAATACAAAAAAAAACCGGTTTATCATGCAACGTTGTTCATCCATATATCTTGTTGTGTGAATGTGGATATCTATTTCTTATTTCTTTGATTGGCTGCTTGAGCACGATTGCCAGATTGGTCTTTTAAGACCAAATTTGGTCATTATTTTCTCACTTGGTCGCATGGTCATTTTTTATTCCATTTGGTCCTTTTTTTAAGAAATTGAAAAAAATAACTTTTACTATTCCTTTTATAATCTCAAAAATAAAATACTTACCTAAAGAATTTTGGGAAAAGTTCAATTATCATAAAAACGCTTCAAATGAATATTGTTTTCAAAATTTAAGTTAGTTCGTTTATAACTTGATGTTACTTCCTCACAGCTCAGCTGCTGCCGAGAGGAATTTTTTTGAATTAACTTTGATAAAAACGAAAGGCAGACTTAATTTGGGTACCATTAATAATATAATGCTGGCCAAAGAGCGTCAAGATGACAAAAATAACCATAGGGTGGTCTGCAAAAACATTTTTTTTAATTCATTTTATATGAATTTTATTTAGCGATAGTATTCGATCTCCCGACTTATTCGATCTCCTGACATAATGTTAACATATTGTGATCTTAAAAAAAAGAGGATGGGGTGCGTCCCACACTGATAACTTCCCATCCTGTCTGCCGATTTGTCTTGCTTAAAAGGTTTGTAGGCTTTCGTGATTTGCTAGTTGTTAGTTGAATTATTCTAAAAAAAATTAAAAATTACCAACAATATTTTGAGTATGATAAAATAGTTTGATTTCAATATCTGTTCTTGTTAACGAGATTTTTAGTCGAAAACCAATTTTTACCAAATTTTCGTAGCATTTGCGTACTACTTTTTGTAGATTTTATTTTTTATGAAAAAAACTGACTGTTGGATTTTTATGCGCAATTTAAGGAATGTCGGAAACAATATTTTCTGTGAAATAAAATTAGGTTAAAGCCAATATTTTTTTTATTTTTGAAGAGATACTTAAGTCGAAATTTTTACCAAGTTTTACTATTGTTTTTTTAAGGTTTTTATTTTTTTTAAAAAAATTTCAATTCGATTTTCTCAAAATTTTACCAGATGTCAAAAACGTTATTCTTCCCGAACGTACGTACACACACACGCACAGACATCTCTCTAAAAATCTTTTATTAGACTCTAGGAACCTTGAAACGTCGAGAAATGTCAAAATTTTCAATTCAAGAAATCGGACCGATTACAATAACTTTCTATGGGAAGTTAAAAGCCATTGCGGACACAAATTATTTTGGTCCTTTTTTGGTACACATGGTCATTTTTGTTTTCAGCTTTGGTCATGCAATTTTTTTTAAAGTGGCAACCGTGTGCTTGAGTGCTTGTGCGGAAATATATCCCTCGCTCTGAGAGACAAAAAAGATCAAGAGGCAAATATAGAGAAATTGGAAATTCGAATTTTGAATTTGATAATGAAGAGAGTAATTGTTCTTTCACTAATACATTCAAATACATTTACATGAGTTCTGAGTTCGCTTCTGCGGGAGACATGCCCTTAAGACTTAAACGAAAGTCTCTTCTATCATCTGTGCACACATTCAGTGGACAAGTGTTCATCCGCACACCAACAGCCAAGATCCAGTCATCATAAACAACATCGGAGATCTGAGGAATGCCGTCGGCTCTGACGATATAAATCAGTATTGCCAGAAAATATTTACTGAAATCGGGAGATTAACACATTAGAAATCGGTGTAAATCGGGGCAATTTGTTTAACCCTACAACTCATGACAAAGATAAGCTTTCTGTCAATTTTTTCTGAATGTTCTTTTTTTAGAATGTGTTTTTCATTAACTATGAAAATAAATTCAGATTTCCTATTACAAAAAATAAAAACTTTTTGTTTCATTTGTATCATGACTTATTTTATTTCATTTAAATTAATTATAATACGTAATATTGCTTGGTTACATTAAAATTAAATATTTTTATTTCGGAGGTACTGAATACGTTACTTAATAAGTAACAATTGATATTTTTTGTTTTATTATGCTTTTTAATTAAAATTCATATTCTTTGAACACAAAACGTAAAACTTAATAATAAATAATAAATATTTCCCTTGTTATATTAAATTTACAGTCTTTTATGGGGCATTAGCTTACAAGAAACTTAATTATTTAGTGCTTATAGCACCTAGCTAGCTTAGAAATGAAAAAAGTAATATGTACATACGAGTATGTAAGCTAACAAATACTCCAAGGATTCTTATAAACCAACGGCTTAGTTACATAAGTATCTTAATTTTCATTATTTTTAAATATATTTATTTTGCTTGAATTTTTTTAACACATCATCAGACACTTTTAAGTTTAAACAATTGCAATCTTTGAACATCAGGTAATCCTTAGAAAGTAATAATCCTTGTAAAGTATTAACATCTAACCTATTTCTTATTTTCGTCTTATTCAAATTTATTTGCGAAAAAGTTCTCTCCACGTTAGCGGATGAATTCGGTAACCATAATACCGATGAAATAAATCGAGCCATCAATGGAAAAGCTAAAGTTTGATTGCACTTTTTGATTGAGCACAAAATTAGGTTCCAATATGGTCAAAGCTTTAAACAATTTATTTTTAAAATCAAATCTTTTGAATATTTGTTCGCATAGTTCGATGTCTACAGTTATTTTTAAATCGTTCGACTTCACAACTTGCAATAAGATTTTTTTCCAATTGTAAATTAACGTCGCTGCCGAGATATAAATTATCATTACTTATTATATTGTATGGAGATTTGAAATTAATATTTTCAATAGCCGTTGCCCTTAGATAAGCCGGCTTTATGAAACAATCTAAAACTGCTAGTACTAAAGTTTTAATTTCACTGTATAGCTCGTGAATCTGTGGCTCTTCGCTTTGAAAAAGTCGGTTCAATTTATTAACTCAAGGAAGAGCAAAGCTTAAGAATTTTAGATACAATTAATTTAAAGGATCTTGTAGATACATTAAAATTACTTTACCACTTTCGAGATTATCTATATTCGCTTCAAAGGCGAAGTATATCTTAAGGGTTTCAAACAATTCTAATATTCTGGAAACAACGCATTCCAATGATAACCAACGAGTCTGCGACGGATGGAGAAGTTTATATGGCTTGTATTCCAATAATTTTAGAATATCTTTACTTTTTGGACTATTTTGAATATAGTTGTAAATATCCCGACACATTGTTTCAACAATTGGAGGAAGTTTTAAGCAGACGTAAGATGCACAGAGGGCAAATGAATGGCAGACATTTAAAAACTACTAGATTTGGGCAGTCACCCTTTAGCAAAGAAGCAACCGAATTTTTACTGCGAGTTATATTATTTGCTCCATCCGCCGCAAACCCAATTAATTGTTTTTTATAATCAATATTCTTTTCAATAAAGTTGGTTATAATTGTCGAATGCAATGTTTTTGTATCCGCAGCAATAACTCTCGAGAGATCAAAACAAAAATCATACTCGTATATCTTAAAATTAATACATATTCTTACCACCGTGCTTAAGATTTTTGTTGCTGATAGGTCAGTTGATAATTCATAAATTAATTAAAAAGTACTCAAATTTTAAGTACAATTATAAATTATATAAAATTTCAAAGATGAAAATACATTAAAATACTTTTTTATATAAAACATCGAAAATCGGGGAAAAGTGTCATAATTAGATCAAAAATCGGTGTATCGTAAATAGGTCTAAAAATCGGGAGATTTACGATAAATCGGTGTTTCTGGCAACACTGATATAAATGATCCGAATATTGTATATGGTAGTTAATATAAATCTCTCAATGCAAGAATTTTTTTTCATTTGTTCTTCTTTTTTTATTTCTAATTTTCTTTCTCTGTCGCAAAAAGATTTTTCTCTTTATTTATTTTTGTTGTATGTTCCAGTTGTTTCAGTTCAAATTGTTTCCTTATTATATTTCTTTAGTTTCTCTCTTTCTTGTGAAATAAATGTTTTCAATATTTTTGTTTTCGATTCCAGCCTCGGTTTAAACTTTTGTTGTCATAATGAGCAGCAACAATGATGCTGGCTTTCACAGCATAAACGAAAAAAATAGATTTTTAGTAAATACTCTTTGCATAAGTAATAATGGTTTGCATATTTGCCACATCAATGCTCAGAGTCTAGTTAACAAATTCGATGAGTTCAAAATGATATTTGAAGATAGTTTGCTTGATATAATTTGCGTGTCTGAGACGTGGTGTTATCCAAATTTAAATAGTAGTCTCTTTTCTCTTAATGGATTTAAAAAACCTTACAGGGCTGGCCGAACTCATACAACGTTAAAAATTACATCCGGTCTAGCCATGTCAAATGCTCTGATGGTACCGAGGCTTGTGATTATTATTTCATTGATTTATTTGATGGTGATAATAAATGCAGCATTGGTGCCATTTATATGCCACCACGAGTTGCTAGCTCTCGTCTTATTACACCAATTGTAGAAGAAATGTGTTCTCGTGTATCTAAGCTTATAGTTTGTGGAGATATAATTATAAATCTTTTGCAACCTTCATCTAACCTATTTAAAACGTCAATGAATTCTCTTGGACTCTCATTTGTGAATAATGTTGAGCCAACTCACTTTAGGCCTGGTTGTATCCCATCACTGCTTGATGTTTTTCTTGTAAGCGATGAAAGTTTTGTTAAATGTTATAGTCAGTTATCCGTCCCTGTGTTTTCATACCATGATCTAATTTTTGCAACCTATGATTTAAATTTTGAGAGGAAATCGACACAATCATTTCAGTTTCGTGATTTTCGTAATGTCAATGTTGAATATTTATTAAGTGATTGTTCGTCCATTGATTTACACCCAATTTTCACTACGTCTAACGTTAATAGTCAAATTGAACACCTTAATGTAGCTATTGACTATCTTTTTAATAAACATGTTCCCTTAAAGACTCGATTTATTAAATCACGTAGCTGTCCTTGGCTTTCTCATGAAATTCTTAATGCAATTAAAGCAAGAGATGTCTCATATCGCCGCTGGAAACGATTTGGCTGTGTAGAAATGCTTCGACTATTTAAAACATCCCGTAATCTGGTAACAAGGTTAATAAAAACAGCCAAATACAATTATTATAATAATAGGTTTAACACAGATCTTTCCTCCAAGTTCTTTTGGAAAGAAGTAAAAAGTGTTGGTTTAAAAAAGATACCTGTGTTTACGATGAGAGCATTGATTTAGAGGAACTGAATCGTAATTTCTCTACTCCTCCAACCCAACTCAACAATATGGTCTCCGGACTTCCTGAGAACGATAGAGCTGATGCATTTTCTGTGTGTGCTGTTGATGAATATCAAGTAGGAAAAACAATTTTCTCAATATTTTTTATAGTGATAACTTTACTTGACTTCTCAAAAGCATTTGATTGCGTTAACTCTAATATTCTCTGTGATAAACTGACGACCTATTTTAATTTCTCTGTCACAACAAAAAATCTTATTCATTCCTACTTGACCAATCGTATGCAAGCTGTATCGTGTAATGGTAAGCTGTCTTCGTTTCTTCCTGTTAGTTCTGGTGTTCCCCAAGAATCTATCCTTGGGCCTTTACTGTTCTCTATGTTCATTAATGATTTGCCATCTGTTCTATCTTACTGTCAGTTTCATATCTACGCGGATGATGTGCAGTTATACATTAGTTTTCCCATTGGGATGGTTGAAGATGCTATATCTAGCATGAACATTGATTTAAGCTCAATATATGACTGGTCTAACCGCAATGGACTTAAACTTAATCCAGAGAAAACGAAAGCTATCCCTATATCCAACAATAATCCTCACCTTCAAAACCTTCCAAACCTTCCTCGCCTCCTTTTAAATACATGCGAAATTGAATATGTCACCAATGTAAAAACCTAGGTATAATCTTCAACAATAAACTAACATGGGACACTCATATTGATTCTATAATTGCCAAGATATATGGTTCACTTAGAGGACTATCTGTAACTAAAACAATACTCTCTACTCAAGTCAGATTGAAGCTTGTAAGATCGTTTGTACTACCCATATTATCATATGGGTGTGAGTTGTTCGCAGATCCTGATTTTCATTCACTTCAAAAGTTAAAGGTTGCTTTCAATGCCATTGCCTGTTACGTTTTCAACCTTCGAAGGTTTGATCACATTTCGCTTCAGGCTCGTTAACTTTTGGGTTGCAAATTGGAAGTTTTCTTCATGTATCGGTGTTGTTTGTTTCTCTTCAAATTAATTGTTAATAAGACTCCGAACTATCTATTTTCCAAACTTAATTTCTGTTCTTCAAATCGTTCCATTCTATTGCGCTCCTCAAGATATACCTGTTTGACATCACGCAGACAATTTTTCGTTTATGCTGTCAGACTGTGGAATAATGTTCCCAGTCACATGAGGTCTGGAATCGAAAACAAAAAGTTTAATGAACTTATCTTTGAATATTTCTCTAACATGAACTGAGATGACTTTTTATTATTTATCTTCTTCTTTTGCGACTTTGCTTTAAATTTTATTAAATTAATTTAAAAACTTTATTAAGCTTAAATTTACTTTTGTAAAATTAACTAGTAATATTTTGTTATAATTGTTATTTAATTTTGCTATAATTGTTATTTGATATAATACATTCTTGCATATCCTTGTTAATCTTTTGTAATACATCCTGTACAATTTAAAAGTTATTCTTAATGTACAGCTGTTTTCTTATCAATAAATCAATCAATCAATAAATATACATAAAAGTTCAAACGTATTTAAGTATGAAATATTCTCTAAAAAAGAATTTTTTTTAAATAATCTTAAACAAAAAAAATTTAAAATCTAAAAAATGATGACCCCAGAAGAACTATCGACAATAGTCAGTAGGTTGGTGGCTGATGCCAATCGAAAATTAGTCGAAGAGGTAGGAAGGCTTAATAGTCAACTAAGTGCTCTAACGACACGAGACGACATCGAGCCATACAAGGACATAACGATTGACACAACAATAGAAGGCGGAGAGGGGCTAGAAGTAGCAAAATGTATACCACAATTCAGTAGAGATTATGTTTCTTGGCGCACAGCGCTAATAAATACCATGAAGGTGTACGAGTCGTGTAAGGGTGGGTCAAGATATTTTTCCGTGGTGAACATAGTGAGAAACAAAATCGTAGGGAAAGCTAACGACGACGTCCTCACCAGTCATAGCACACCGTTAAATATTGACGCGATTTTAGGTCGGTTAGATCTAACGTATAGCGACAAAAGGCCTGTTCACATGCTAGAAACCGAGTTAAGCAATATGAGACAAGATAGGAAAACTCTTCAAGAATTTTACGACGACGCACGTGACGAAAGTACTGACGCTTATTATTAACAAGACGATTATGAGTTATGGACCTAGAACTGCCGAAACAGAATGTCTTACCGAGAGGGCAAGGCAAAACGCTCTTCGGGTTTTTGTTACGGGGCTTAATCAACCCACAAGTAACATTGTATTTTCTCTCAACCCTGGGGATCTACCTAATGCTCTGGCGAGAGCACAGGAAATAGAATCCAACCAAACAAGGATGAAAAACTTGGGCCAACATCATTCTAGACAACCTGGCGGTCCAGGTTGTCTAGAATGATGTTGGCCCATCATCAGTTGTTTGACCAATCAATGACGAGGCCATTCCGTCAAAACAGAGGAACAAACCAGGACAACTGGCCCCACCAAAACAGGCACTTTATGGATTCCTTCCAACAACGGAATAGACCATTGCAACATAATCGCCATTCGAACAATTTTGGAACTGGTCATAACCGACATGAGAGGATGGACACATCGAGTGGGAATTTATTGCCCTCGAGACAAGCCACGCCTCATAACCCTAACAATAATAGACCACAATGGTATAATAACACATATAGTAGCAACCCGTTTAAAAGAGACCGAACAGGTAGCGAAGCGATCAGATAGCTACAAATAAATTTCCACGCCTCAATAACTTAAACGAGAGCGGTCATTTTTTAAAATAAGGCACGACTTACAGTATATAAGAAGAACGGATGGTAGGTCGGGCGTGTATTTTATATTTTAATAGACACAGGAGCAACGCATATTTAATTATATTAAACCAGGGATGTTCCCAAGTATGGAGCTTGAAACTCCATCGCGAGTCAATAGTGTCCACGGAACCACCATCATCCATACTTATCAAGACATAAATATCTTGGGAGTAAAAGATAAATTTTACGAGTTAAGCAAACTCAAAGATTTTGACGCAATTACAGGTATCAAATTATCAAGGAAAGTAAAAGGTAATTTTAAATATCAGAGATTCAACGTTGGAATTGGGCATGATACCCTTAATATTCAACGAAACTTTGATAAACACTCTAAATATAAATAAAGAAATTTCAACAAAAGAAAAATTAACTCTTATTTTAAAAAAATATCAGGGTGTTTTCACCGAGAACCCAAATTACCTTCCATATAACACTCGTGTGCAATGTAGCATAGATACTACTATCCACACAGCTGTTTGGACCAAGGGTTATCCATACCCACAGTCAGTGGCGAATTTCGTAAATAAAAAAATCGAGAACTTGCTCGAAAATAATATAATATAACCTAGCAGAAGTGCATATAACTCTCCTGTATGGGTTGTAGATAAGAAAGGTTTAGATGAGGACGGTAAGAAAAAGCATAGACTAGTCATAGACTATAAAAAGCTTAATTCATTTACCAAAACCGAAAGGTACCCAATGGCGGAAACATCTGTTATCCTAGCTAATTTGGGCAAAGCTAGTTATTTCACGACTCTCGATTTACAGAGCGGTTTCCATCAGATTAAACTGAAGGAAAGCGATAAGGATAAAACAGCTTTTAGCGTTAACAATGGCAAGTACGAATTCCTTCGAATGCCATTTGGACTCAAAAACGCACCGTCAATTTTCCAGAGAACTATGGATGATATCGTCCGCAAGTATATAGGCAAATTCTGCCACGTCTATATCGATGACGTCATTATATACTCAGAAACAGAAGAAGAACACTTCGAACATATGGAGACAATAACTAAAGCCTTAAGCGCAGCAAACATGCGAATATCGAGCGAAAAATCGAAATACTTCATAAAGGAAGTAGAATTTCTGGGATACATCGTATCATTTAATTGTATCAAAATGGACCCAGTAAAAACCCGATGCATAGAGGAATTCCCACAACCACAGACCTTACGTCAACTAAGATCTTTCTTGTGGTTAGCTGGTTATTACCGTAAATTCATAAGAAATTACGCGATGATTGCCAAACCCATGACCAAATACCTCAGAGGAGAGAATGATAGAACTGGCCAAAGTAATAGCAAAAAGATAACAATAAAATTCGATAAGGAGGCTATTAAAGCATTCAAGATATTGAAAGACAAACTCTGCGAACAGGTTACACTCAACCAACCTGATTTTACACAGAGATTTGAGCTAACTACAGACGCTAGCAACTCAGCCATAGGTGCAGTGCTTAGCCAAAATGATAAACCAGTTATTTTTATAAGTCGAACCTTAAGTAAAACCGAAGAAAACTACGCGACAAACGAGAAGGAACTTCTTGCCATAATTTGGGCATTGAAGAACCTTCGAAATTATCTCTACGGCGTGAGTGGTATCCGCATATATACAGATCACCAACCATTAACTTTTGCCATTGGTGATAAGAACCCAAACGCAAAAATAAAACGTTGGCGCTCCTTCATAGAAGAATATTCTCCAGAAATTATATACAAACCAGGTAAGGAAAACGTCGTAGCAGACGCTCTCAGTAGACAGGAAATAAATATGATGAACGAAGATGAATCAGAAGTAGGAATAGGAACTGTTCACAGTGCAGAGAGTAGTCCCTTTCCAGATATAAGAAGAGTAAGCCAAAGAATTAATAATTTTAAGGTGCAATTAATTTAAAACGAATCACTTAACAATAATATAATTTCAAAAGAAATACACACAGGCTACTGGAGACATACAGTGCTTTTTAAAGATTTAGACATCGTAAGTAAAATTAAAGCAATAATAAAAACGAGTTTAACAGTAGGAATTTATAGCACTGAGGAGATGTTCTTCAAAATTAAGGACAAACTCTTAGAAGAATTTTCAACAGTAAAATTTGTATTCTGTAACCAAATAGTTGATGACGTTACAGATAAAGAGGAGCAATTAGCTATTATCACCGCTGAGCACAATGTCGAGCTCATAGACAAGCTAAAGAAGTGTATAAGCAGATTGTAGGTAAATATTATTGGCCAAACGCTTTCAAACAGATCCTCTCAATAAACGCTACATGCGAAATCTGTAAAAAGAATAAGTATGAGAGACATCCTCATAAGCAGCCAATTGGAGAGACTCCAATTCCTGAAGAAGGGGGAGAGTGCGTCCACGCAGATATATATTACTGTGAAAATGCAACATTTTTAACAATGACAGATCCATTCTCGAAATTCTTAATAACAACCCAAGTTCATTCAAAAACCGAAGCAAAAGATAGAATGATCGAACTACTTCCGGTTTTCTGTAATGTCAGAACCTTGATGACCGATAATGAGGCAGCATTTTGCTCACCTTCTGCGAAGGACAACACCACCAGCCCATTCAAAGAGCAATGGAATAATAGGAAGAATTCACTCCACATTGACAGAACTCATTAGAATAGTCAAAGAAACTACACATATAACAGACATCAAGGACGTCATGACTCTAGCTACAAAAAATACTGTATGAGCTGGAAGTAAACAAACAATAATTCATGTCGATGTCGCGATATCGAGTGCATTGGCTTTGCTTTAATATGCGATATTTGCTGACGTGAATTATTGGCAGGTGGTGATGACGAACAACAACATAAGGTCATCATTTAATATTAAGTTATGTTAAGTAGGTTAAGAAAAATATGTAATGTAGAAATTAAGTAATAATAAATAAATATGTAGGTTAAGAAATTGAATGTATTTATGTAGGTTAAGAAATTGAATGTATTTATGTAGGTTAAGAAATTAAATGTATTTCCATATCAAATAAATAGTATAAATAGAATAAGAAAACGTGAATAAAGTGCTAGTATTGTATCAAACATTTTGGTGTTTAATTAACTATTTACTTTTCAGCACAGAATCATCTCAAGGATTTTCCTGTTCAATAAACAACTTTAAATTTGATAATTATCTCAAGGATTTTTATCTGCGGACAAAACATTGGTCCTTCGAGCCGGATACAGCCAAGCCGCTACAACAGCCAATTCGCTTCATCAAAGAGCCAAGCAGCTACATAAGCCAAGTCGCTTCATCACAGAGCCAAGTCGCTACAAGAAGCCAAATTGCAACAAAGACCCAAGTCGCTACAACAGCCGATTCGCTTCATCAAAGAGCCAAGCAGCTACATAAGCCAAGTCGCTTCATCACAGAGCCAAGTCGCTACAAGAAGCCAAATTGCAACAAAGAGCCAAATCGCTACAACAGCCAATTCGCTTCATCAAAGAGCCAAGCAGCTACCAAATCGAGCGCATGAAAATAAACTTTTCGAAAGACTCAAAGGATAGGTATTCGTTACAATACTTTGAAATCCGAGCGGAGAAGTTAGCAACAGTATGGAAGACGTGCGAGGAACTTCATGCTAAGGTGTATAATATAAAAATGCATAATGAGTCTCTTGTCAAAGATTATATGACAGAATATAGCAAAATGGAAGGGCTGGCATTAACTTTGACTACAACTTTTTAACGCGCAATAGATCAATATAAGGCGCAGCAACCATCTGATACGAAAACATTACAAGTATTGAAAACCGCTGCAACTGAAGATGTCGTTCGACTTGAAAGAGTAAAAATTCCAACATTTGAAGGTGATTATCTGAAATGGGTAAATTTCTATGAAATGTTTAAAACACTAGTGCACGAAAATAAGCAACTGCAGGATATTCAAAGAATGCAATATCTGGTGACTTCTACTAAAGGTGAAGCTCGACGCCTAATTGAGAATCTGGGAGTGACTGGAAGTAATTACCAGAATGCATGGAAAATGTTGTTTGAACGTTACAACAACAAGAGAACACTACTAGCATCCCACCTTCAAGCATTTCTCAGCATCCCAAATGTTCAGTCTGAAACTGCACAAAATTTCAAGATATTGTTGGACACAACGAACGAGACACTAATTGGAATAAAGGCATTAAATATTGACACGAAGTCCTGGGACCCATTTATTGTCTATATGGCCTCGCAAAAGTTAGATATGGAATCCAGAAAAGAATGGAAACTGTTATGAGGAGCCAAAACAGATTTACCCTCATGGGAGGACCTAGCTGAATTTCTCTCAAAGAAATTCAGATCTTTAGAAGCCATTTCGGGTGACGTTACAAGGAAATTTCACAACACGAGTTTATTCATAGTCAGAAGCTAAATGTAAATTGTGCAAGGGTAACCATTTCATTGTTAAGTGCATTCGGTTTCAACAAGCTAACGTCCAAACTCGAAGAGAAATAGTGAAGAATAACAATTTGTGTTTCAATTGCTTGGGCAATCACCGAATTTGCGATTGCAAAAGCAAAACAACGTGTAGAATCTGTTCAAAGAAACACAACTCCATGCTTCATCTAAACATTAAGCAATCCGATGCCAAGGATAACAATGAAAACAGCACAAAAAGTTTCAACAGTCAAGGCAACAACTCTACATGGGACATCTCACTAGCTACAGCAATTATACACGTGAAGAATGTGTACGGTGAATACATAAAGTTAAGAGCCTTAATAGACCAAGGCTCACAAAACTCATTCATCACCGAAAATTGTGTGCAGTTGTTAGGACTCAAGCGTGAACCCGCAAACGTCACTATCAAGGGTTTAGGAAACGCCACAAACCTAAGAGAAAAATGGTCAAATAAAGTCATATACACCACAGCTCTCATTCTAGGACGAATCACACAAAGTCTTCCGTCGACATCCATCAACTTTAATGTTAACGTAAACATAAAGAATACTGAACTTGCAGATCCAGAGTTCCGTACTCGATCAAAGATCGATGTATTATTAGGAGCTGATGTATATGGTGAAATCCTGCTGGAGGGATTGAAGAAAGGTATGCCAACTGCACAAAAGACCAAACTGGGCTGGATTTTATCTGGTCCCATAGCTAGAAGCGCATCAACTACATCAACTTCCATGATAAGTACATCAGAACTCGATCAACAGCTATCAAAATTCTGGGAACAGGAGGAAATCGAAAGGAAGCCCTTTTTGTCTCAAAAACAAGAGATGGCCGAAAAGCAATACATTACAAATGTACAAAGGATGAAAGATGGACGGTATCAAGTCAAAATGCCGCGGAAAGATGATCCTAGGACAAAACTTGGCCTCTCGGAAAAGTCAGCTATTGCCAGGTATGTCTCGAACGAAAAGAGACTATAAAAAATCCAAGTCTTTTTGCGGAATACAACAAGTGCATTGAAGAATATCTAACTCTTGGACATATGGAAGAGGTTCCCAGCAATGAAGTAAATAAACCTTGTTATTACTTGCCTCACCACGCAGTGATTAAAGAAGAAAGCACAACAACTAAGGTCCGGGTTGTATTTAATGCCTCAGCAAAATCGTCTTCCGGAATGTCACTAAACGACTGCCTCATGGTAGGTCCAACAATTCAAGATACACTCACAACTCTGATTCTGCGATGGAGAACATATCCAGTCGTCATAACAGCGGATATTGAAAAAATGTATCGGCAGATATCAGTTGAAACCACTGACTCAGATTTCCAACGCATCCTGTGGCATCCAAACAAAACAGACATCATAAGAAAATATCGTTTGAAGACGCTAACTTTTGGAACTGCTAACGCTCCATTCCAGGCCATTCGTACGCTACGACAACTGGCAGAAGATGAAACCAAGACTTACCCTTCCTCAGCAGATCACTTGAAAACCAGCTTTTATGTAGACGATCTTCTGACTGGCGTAGATACAATTGCAGAGGCAAAAGTTTTATACCTGGAGCTGTCACAACTCCTAGACATAGGAGGCTTCAACTTACGTAAATGGAATAGTAACCATCAAGAAGTCCTCAATGCGATACCTGAAAACCATAGAGGAAAGGGTTACGTATTCAATGCAGAAGAAGACGTTACAAAAACACTGGGACTCCAGTGGCACCCACGAGATGATCAATTTATCTTCAAAGCTGACGGGTGTGAGAACAACCAACAAGAAGTAACAAAACGTATCATAGCTTCCTTTATGGCACGGCTTTTTGACCCATTGGGATGGTTGCAACCCATTGTTATTCGCAACAAAATTTGTATGCAACGGCTTTGGCTAAGCAACCTTACCTGGGATCAGGAGCTTCCAACAGATCTGAAACATGAGTGGATGGGATACGCAACGGAATTAAAAGACGTGCATCAGATTAAACTACCACGGTGGATAGGAACAACGTCCAAAGATATCTATGAATTACATGGTTTCTGCGATGCATCCCAGTTTGCCATGGCTGCTGTCGTCTACATGGTCATCCGTACACCAGGAAGAACGCCAATAGCTACACTCTTAAGCTCCAAAACGAAAGTAGCACCCATAGCTGTTCAAACTATTCCAAGATTAGAACTGACGAGTGCTGTTCTATTAGTCAAACTCATGGAACAAATCAAATCAGCCCTAAGAACTCTAGACAGCAGCCGAATATATTATTGGACTGACTCAACAGTTTTCATTTCATGGCTTAATGATCACCCACCACGTTTGAACACGTATGTAGCCAACAGAGTAAGCCAAATACATGAAAGTAGCACCTGTACTCAGTGGTATCACATACCCACACATGAAAACCCTGCAGACTGTGCCACCAGAGGGCTAACTCCACAAGCTCTTAAGAATCACAGCATATGGTGGAGTGGTCCACAAATCATTTTGCGACAGTCTAAAGAATACACGAAACAACCCCGAATGATTTAGAAAGAAAAATTAGGGTCCATTTGGTTACAAAAGATGAAAACATACTTGACAGATTCTCAAACTTCTCAAAACTAATACGAGTTTTAGCGTATTGCAAGGGAATGCTGCCTAACCATGAATGCCGCAAAGAAAATACTCCCAATTATTTAACAACAGATGAACTACACAAAGCTAAAATAATTTGCATCAAAAAGTCACAAGAACGATCTTTCCCACATGAAATACAAGCTCTCCTAGCTGGGAAACCAATTGATAAAAAATCAAAAGTCTTGCAACTTTGCCCATATCTGGACACTGACAGAATCCTCAGGGTGGGCGGAAGACTGCAAAAGGCCGATTTAAGCCAAGCTGAAAAACATCCAATCATATTAAGTAACGAAATTAATAGTATCTCATTTTCATCATAAAACTCTCCACGGATCCCAATTACTCACACTTAACACAATGCGTAAAGAATTTTGGATACTAAACGCAAACAAGCTAGTGACAACATGCATTCATAAGTATATTACTTGCTTCAAACTAAACGCAAAGGTAAATCAACAACAGTTAATGGGAAATCTTCCAACACATCGTGTAACGGTAAACCGTCCCTTTTGGAAAACCGGATTAGACTTTGCGGGCCCAATTACAATAAAATGGTCAAGTGGACGAGGAACTAAAACAGAGAAATCATATATAGCGGTCTTCATATGCTTATCAACAAAAGCAATACATCTTGAACTTGTGAGTTCCTTGACTTCGCAAGCTTGCATAGCAGCAATTAAGCAATTTGTCTCAAGAAGAGGCAAATGTAAAGCCATTTACAGTGACTGTGGCACAAATTTTGTTGGAGCGAGCAAAGAACTTCAGCGTACATTCGAAAAGATGACATACGAAACGCAGGCATGGATAGTGAATGACAACATTACATGGCACCATATACCTCCAAGCAGTCCGCACTTTGGAGGACTATGGGAAGCTGGTGTCAAATCTACTAAACGACACCTTATAAAAGTATTAGGAGAAAGGCTTTTGAACATAGAAGAAATGTATACAGTATTGGCCCAAATTGAAGCTTGTTTAAACAGCCGACCATTAGCTCCAATCAGTAATGACGTCAATGATATCCTGCCGTTGACACCAGGTCACTTTCTCACTGGAAATTCCATGTTTGCAGTACCTGATGAAGTTCCAGATAACTTAAAGCTCTTAAAGAGATGGCAACTCACCCAACGCATTACAAATGATTTCTGGAATAGGTAGAAAGAAGAATATTTGACGCGACTACAAGAGCGACCAAAGTGGTTATCAACAAAGAAAAACCTTCAGCCTGGACAACTTGTTTTAGTGTTGAAAGAAAATACCCCGCAGACCAAATGGCCTTTAGCGCGCATTTTGGATGTACACCCTGGTGAAGACGGACTTGTTCGAGTTGTCACCATCAAGATGAACGGAAATATAACTAAACGCCCCGTAGTTAAACTATGTCCATTGCCAATAGAAGAAGCTGATGAGGAAGTGTCAAAGAGAGCCTTAAAAAGAAGGAACCAATCCCAAGAAGTAGAAGCTGAAAGTCCCAGGAAAACAAAAACTCCTAAATTTGTAACAAGTTCCTTAGGTATCGCAACTTGGCCAGCATTAATGCTAAGCGTAATGATTACTTGTTTTGCGATAATACCGAATGTCCAAGCATTGGTCAACAATACTCAAATCGATGGAGGACTCTACATAGAAAAATTAGGACGCAGTTTTTTAAGCAGAGGAACATTGAAGATTGAAATAAGTATTCCGACCGGTGAATTCTTACAAGACAAACAACAGGTGAACGCAACAATTAAAAAGATGGAAACGCTTTGCACGAAAGGAAAATACATAAGTGAAGAAATACAATGCGACACATTGAATCATCACCTGCAAGCGATTAGTACAAGCATTATTCATCGTATTGAATCAATTCAGTTTTTACGGTCAAGAACACGAAGAGGTGTATTGGGAACAATTCTAACGTCAGTGTTTGGAGTCAATGATAACTTGTCAGAAAATCAACAAACCCTGAGAAATACAATATCACATCAAGGAAAGGTCATGCTCAAAGCTGTCAAAACGCTCAACGACACCAACACCAGAATTGAAAAACGATTAAGGAATTTCAACACTCAGCTAAGTCAATCAATCGAAAAAATGAACAAATTCACGGCGGGATGGATTCTAGCGGCAGATCATAACGGTGTTCAAACAAAGTACCTCAGCATGTATCAGCAAGCCAAGAATTACTTGGAAGAAATTGCCGATAAATATAATTGCATATGGCAAATTGTCTCCACGAGAACGAGCAGCTGGCGGTGTCCACACATAATTGACTTAAACAGCGTACTTAACAAAACTGAAGGGCATCTACCACCAACATTAAAAGTTTATCACCGTATGACCAGTCAAGTAATTATGAGTTCAACTTTGGAAAGAATTTTAATTATTGAAAAACTTCCAATCTATGAAGATAAGCAATACGAACTAATAAAAGCGACAACGGTACCAACAAAAATAGGTGAATCCACATATACGGTTCAAACCATCCCAGCGGAAGTACTAGGTATTCATTACGATTCACAGACCTACTTCAAATTCACAGAAGAAATGATGGCAAACAGTATTGAGTTACCTAACTTAGAGTACATAGTCCCAATCCAAGCTATATATAACATTGACTCAAACCCGAATTGCGTTATTTCGGAAATATATCAAAAGTTCAGCAGAGTAAGCTGCTCAAGCAAAACGATCGCAATACACGCAGTTATATGGAAACAACTACATCAAGTAAATACATGGTTGTATGTAAGTCCAAATCGAATAATAGCTCAAGCAGTTTGTAATGGCCAGTTAAGCGAAATTTGTTTGAAAGATGCTGGTATCATTCAATTAACATCAGACTGTGTCGTTAAAACAAAAGACATAACCATAACAGCAGAACATCAAGAATCTACTCGGACAGTACAAACATACATTAAGCCATCGTCAATCGTTCCATCCAATTTTTCATTACTCGGCAGCCAACATATTCAAATTCCGAAACTTAACATATCCAGAGTACTCCAGTCATCAGATACATTAACAACGCTAGTTGAAGAAGCATCAAGTTTAGAAGAAGAGATAGACAACACAATATGGAAGCCGATTCACCGACATGCGATTTCATCAGCGATATCAATCATACTCTCCGTTGCATTAATAGCAATGATTTTGTTAATATGGAGACATGTTCAAAACCAACGTGAACAAATTAAATTGCCCTCCAAATGGTATGAAACATCAACTACAAGCGAATTGGACAAAACATGCCTGTAAAGAACCACCTAGTTCTTGGTGGGCGGAAATGTATGAGCTGGAAGTAAACAAACAATAATTCATGTCGATGTCGCGATATCGAGTGCATTGGCTTTGCTTTAATATGCGATATTTGCTGACGTGAATTATTGGCAGGTGGTGATGACGAACAACAACATAAGGTCATCATTTAATATTAAGTTATGTTAAGTAGGTTAAGAAAAATATGTAATGTAGAAATTAAGTAATAATAAATAAATATGTAGGTTAAGAAATTGAATATATTTATGTAGGTTAAGAAATTGAATGTATTTATGTAGGTTAAGAAATTAAATGTATTTCCATAGCAAATAAATAGTATAAATAGAATAAGAAAATGTGAATAAAGTGCTAGTATTGTATCAAACATTTTGGTGTTTAATTAACTATTTACTTTTCAGCACAGAATCATCTCAAGGATTTTTCTGTTCAATAAACAACTTTAAATTTGATAATTATCTCAAGGATTTTTATCTGCGGACAAAACAAATACAACGAAACAATTCACACGGTAAGAGACAAGCGACCAACGGACATATTCCACAATTATATAGATAATGGTGACACAAAAAAGAAACTCCACGCACATCAACAAAAAATGTTAGGATATCGTAATAAAAATAGGAAAAATAAAACATATAAAGTAGGCGAAACAATTTTTGTAAACAATGGACAGAGAAGAAGTAAGAATAAACCTTTATTCCAAAAAAAGAAAGTTAAGGAAGACTTGGGGAACGTAGTCATAGATTCAAATAACCGAAAAATTCATAAAGATAATATTAGAAATTAAATTCACAGATGATGCTTCTTATACTGACGCTAGTCGTTTCAACTTTAGCGCAACAAATAACCGACTACACTAGAGATGACTTCATTTTAACAGAAAACGGTAAAGCCGCGGTCTACAAAAACTACGGTGAGATCTATCACGTCATCAATTTAACTTCCTACTCCGAAATATTAGATAGATTTAGAGGAAAAAAAGAAATTCTAAAAATTATTGACCAGGAGTTAGAAATGGCCGACAAACTACTCATCGAACTATCTATCAGGAATAGAGGTATCAATGAAATTGGTACACTGTGGAAATGGATCACTGGTAGTCCAGACCACGATGACGCCGTTAGGATAAATTTAAAAGTACAGGAACTAATAAAGTCAAACAAACGACAAAAAAAACATCAATAAACAATTACTCGACAAGTTAGATAGTATGTATAGAGATACTAATAGTAAAGGAATTACAGAAAGTAAAATAATAAAATATATAATTGTAGAACTTAGAGAAATAATAAATACTATTCATTTAAGTAAATCAAATATACTCAATACTCTATTGTTAGATTTATGGAACAAGAAAAAGTAAATATATCCATAATCGATGTACTAGATGCTTCCACTTTTAAAATTGTACAAAAAAATAATATTATCGTTGTATTTATCAAATACCCCAAGGTAAAAGGGTTAGGAAACCACTATCTAACCAGAAGCAATAATGTAAATGGTGGAAAAATGATAATATCAAGCGAAATCATTAAATATAAGAAAACATTTTATAAATCAGAATGTAAAAAGGAACTCAACCACCACTATTGCAAAATCAGTAAGGAATCTAGTTGTTTAACCAACCTTCTAAATAAATATAAAGCAAACTGTACCAAAATCAAAGAACGTAATCAACCAATAGAAATAATTAACGCAGGAAATATTGTTTTAACGGGAAACCACATTGTTAACGGAATAGAATTGTCAGGAATCAATTTGATCCAATTTGAACAGAACTTGTCTATTAATGGCAAAATTTATCTGAATTTAGAAAACCAAATACTAGAACATATTAAGTTAAGCAAACCAACTCAAGTCCAAATTCTCGAATTCATTGCTTCACAAGACGAGAAACTCATGTACACAAATCTTGATCATATAGAATCATTTATAACAGATTTCAAAGAACATCCCGTACTGTGGGGAATATGTATTAAGTTGTTCATTGTAATATTAATTTACTCTATCTACAAAAGAATCATAATAATTCAGAGTTATCGCACAACCGGAATCGAAGAAGTCACTTGCCCAAGCACGATCGAACAGGTCACAATAGAGATGGAAGAATTCATATGGACACTTCAAGATCAAGGGTACAGCGTACAGCAGATGTTGAGCGAAAGATTGGGACAATCTTCTTCCGACCAAGGGGAGAGTTAACACATGGCGACCACATGGGTTAACAAGTGCATGATGATACATGACTTATCATCGTCATAAACTCCTTGATTCACGACCCAAGCCAACAATAAACATAAGACCCAAAAATAGTTAAGACATAGTTTATTACCGACGCCACTGGCAATCACCGTCATCAGAACCTCCGAGGAGAACGAGATGATCAACAAGACTTCAGTTCGATTCCTACCGCAGTGCGTACCGCACATGATTACACTTGTTAGTCTTAATAATATTTTTTCAATAAAGTAATTTTTTAACATAATCTTGTGTAAAAGTTTTAATTTGTCATATCAATTTTGTGGTATACTTTGGCCCGACATCAAAACATGCCAATACCCCTAACTGACACTGTGAAGAACGTAATTCGTGATGAACATTCATATGAAACTATAAAAAGTTTCAAATCAAGTCGTCTTTATTAACTTCCCATGGAAGTTATTGTAATCGGTCCGATTTGTCAAATAAAAAATGTTGACATTTCTCGACGTTTCAAGGTCGCTAGAGTCTAAATAAAAGATTTTCAGATAGATGTCTGTGCGTGCGTGTGTACGTACGTTAGTACGTTCGTACTTCCGTACTTTCCGGTTTTTTTTTTCGTCATCCATAGCTTGTTCTACAGATAATAATGCAGAAAGGACTCTCAAAAAAATTGAGTGGGTGGTTTTTTTACCAAAGAAATTAAAATAACCAATAACGCTAGCAACTTAAATTGAATTTTATATCATAAATTGTAACGTGATACCAAACAAGTATATTTTTGGAAAAAATCCAATTAACGGTTTGTATTATAAATCAAAAAAACTAAAAAAAATAATTGTCACCTCGAATATTTTACGAACAAAAACTGATTTTATCTCCAAAATTATTGTATGCAGATTAACGTTTTTGACATCTGTTAAAATTTTGAGAAAAATCGAATTGGCAGTTTTTTTTTTGCAAAAAGTAAGAAACTAAAGAAAACATTACTCAAAGTTAGTAAAAATTGATTTTCGACTCAAATATCTTTTCAAAAATTTGAGATTATGGCTTCAAACTAATTTTATCTCACTGATAAAATTGTTTTCAACATTCAGTAACTTTTTTATAAAAATCCAACTGTTAGTTATTTCATACAAAATTAAAACAAATTAAAATTGTACGCAAAATTTGTAAAAATTGATGTTCGGTTCTTGATATCTCGTGAATAATAGAAGATATTAACTTCAAATTAATTTCATTCGTCCAATTTGTATTTGTTTGAAATTAAAACTTTTAAGAAATGCTACTAAAATTTGTAAAAATTGGTTCTCGTTAAAAAATAGATTTTGAAATCAAACTATTTCATCATATGCAAAATATTGTTGGTAATTTTTTTAGAATAATTCAACTGACAACTTTTTAAACAAAACAAGAAAATCTACAAACCTTTTAAGAAAGACAAATTGACAGACGGGATGGGAAGTTATCAGTGTGGGTCGCATCCCAGCCTCTTTTTTATTTTAGTTTCCAAAATGTTTTTTTTCCTTTTTCCTGCCTTTGCAAAAAGGAATTAAAAACGGATAAGTGATTATTGTCATGAAAATTGCCTCCCAAATAGCCGTTCGAATCCGGTATACAAACTGCAGGTCCATCCATTCCTGATCTCATTCGCAAACAGGAATGGTTGAGAGTTATACGTCACTAAGCCTTAGGTATCCACAAGCTGTAGTGTCGCCAAATGTATGTACATATATGTATATATTTATGTGATGGAAAATATATCTTTTGGCTTACCTAATCTCATCCGATCACTAGAATCAATGACGTATACGATTCCTTGGCAGCTTTTAAAGTGATATTCCCATAGATTTCTGTATCTACTAGAACCTGACATATCAAACGCTTTAAATCCAATACCGTTATCTGAAAATGCATATACAAATAAAATCAAAATACATGTAATAATAAAATACATTCCTATGTGTATTCTGCTCAATACAAAGGAAAAATAGAGTACATCTCATTCGCACTCTTTTGTTTTCCATAAGTGCTATTCTTTAAAAATGATTTTACATCGCAAAAAGAATGCTACCATCTCAACATTAATATTCTTATTAATCAAATTACGGTGGAAATGAATAATTTTGTTTATAATGGATTTTATAATTTTAGACTGTTATATTTAAATATTATATTAATTTGCTTTCATTATTGTAAAGAACCCTTATTGACCATTAAAAAGTATTAATAATATTTATAATGATTATTTTGTCTTATTAAGAGTTTATTTAAGACATATGTAAACATAAAAGTTGAAATAAGCGTTTCTTCAAAACTGTTTGGTTGTGATTTTGTGTTCTTATTTAAATATTTTGTTCAAGTGTTTTTTTTTATTTTTAAATGTGCATTGCTATAAAATATAATAAAGTAAATTTTAGAACATGTAAAACGAAGCTATTATTTTAAAAAATTTCAAGCATGATGGAAGGGAATGGAACATGCGAAAATTAAATCCTGCTAAATTTTATATTTTTGGTATCTATTTGAATAAGTATAAAAAAGTATTGTATGGAATAACAAAAAAATGCTTGTATTTTACTCCTTCACATATTTAAAACTTAATGAATTTTTATTTATTCAAGCAAGTAAGTAAGTAAAATTTTCACGTTTTGAATAAGGTATCGCAAGTCATTATCAAATGAAATTAAATCCTTCTCACTTTGAAATTGCTCAACCGTAAATCCGACTGTTGGAACTGTTATGGAAGTTCGTTCATCTGATGTCCTGAAATTATTAATTATCGTCGATTTTCCGCTGTTGTTTAGTCCTACAATTAAAATGGTCATTTGTTCCTTTTTCAGCTTAAGAATTTCTGCCAACTTATTGAAAATTCCCATTTCCTTCTTTACGTTCTGTTAAGGATAAAAAATGTTTTTATTTTACCACAATGCACAAGATAATATTAAAAATAACAAAAGAACCTTTGCTTTTAATCCTATAATATATAAATTATATAAGTGTAGGAATGTATGTAAATTATTTTTTTCAAAAACACATTCTTAAAACAAATCTTTAAATAGATTTCCAAGCACATACATATGTATGTACATGCAGTAAATAAGGAAAAAATATTATTGTTTATGGGTTAGGTTGCCATGACATTACCTTCAGATAGTAACATAACATTTTATTAGGCATTATTCAGCGCATGCAGTAGTTTGCGGATATAAATGTACAGGGTATCCGATAATCATTGGATATTCCTTAAACTGTGTAGCTTATAACCAACTCTATAACAAGACAAAAACCGAAAATAAAAAGGGACTATATCAAAGAGTATTCAAAATATGTGCATGACTTCGTTTGGATGCGGCATAAAACTGTAGGCCAGGTTATGACATATCAGAATTTGATAACGGTTTTTGAGTAACGGTTGTTTTAATGAAATTTTGAAAAACAGCTGCTTTTAGTCGGTTTTTCACCTACCCTTTTGGTCACTTTTTTAATGTTTTTGGCATTTTTTAATAACCAAAAGTCGGGACAGTTAATTTTTTTCTAAAACAAATCTGATGGGCATTGCCATTTCGATTAAAAAAAATAAAGAACACAAATTGATTTAAATCAAACTCATTTTTGAACTTCAATTTCAATTTAAAAAAAAAAATGCACAACTGGGTCGCACGAACTTGCTCGTGTCTCCAAAAAATCTGTTTAAAAATATTTCCTTTATTGAAAGATTTAAAAATGTACCAGCAAAATAAACTTTTCTTCAAAAATGTATATGCAAATTATTTAATACAAAAAAACTTGATTTACTAATTTTTTTTTTCGAAAAACATATTTTTGGTACGCAGTTATTTACTGCTGATAAATTAGTAACGAATCCCACGTTATTCGATTCTATTTGCGATACAAATATATGGCCCGCAGAGACTTTAGTCAAAGAATTTACACAAAGTCAAAAAGAGGTGTTTCTTTGAAAACCAAGCCAAAAAACTCAACTCTCTACCAAAACGTAAGGGGACTTCGTAGTAAGACTGCTGACATTTTTCTTAACTCCCAATCATTTCCTTACGACGTATATTCGTTTTGACAGAAACTTGGCTTAATTCAAGCTTTTCCGACGCTGAACTTTTCAGTCAAGAGTTCGAAGCTTACAGAAACGATCGTCATGTTGGTAATGCAAAGGATTTAGGTGGAGGTGTTCTCATGGCGGTAAAATATACACATTTCTCTTCTTCTGTATCTTTTCCATTTGAACTATTAATTGAACTGGTATGGGTAAGGATAATGGTATAGACTAAGACCATTTTCTTTTTAAACGTTTACATTCCTCCAAAAAGTTTGGAGTCTGTTTATAGCGAACTCTCCTTAGCATTAGACTTTCTTATCAATTTGTCCTGCTTTGACACCAATATTTTACTTTTAGGTGATTTTAATTTACCACACATTGACTGGATTTCATCTGACGACGAATACTGCCTTGAAGCCTCTCTTTCTTCTTCACACTTGAAACTATCTTTTCTCGATAAAATTCTCCTTACTGACTTACAGCAAACAAGCTGTATTAAAAACTCAAAAAATCGAATTCTCGATTTAGTATTTCCTTCTGACGCTATTAGTACTCTTGTTCTAGATCTATATCAGGAATTACTAACATTGATAAATATCAACCCCCTTTGGACATTTTTGAACACAGTAATTCCTTTGATTGCTAATATGATTTTGATTTCAGAAGAGCTAATTTCCAGTTGTTGTCTGAAGATTTAACCATTTCTGGAATTGCTGATACATTAGCATTTTCTAACATTGACGAAGCAGTTTCAAATTTTTATAAGATCCTTAATTATTGTTTGGAAAAAAATCTACCTTTAAAGAAATCAAGAAATACAAACTTTCGCCACCCTTGGTACACGAAAGAATTGCGTTTACTGCGTAAAAAAAGAAATAAAGTATGGAAAACTTACCTCAAAACTCTGTCTCCAATCAACTTCCCTTTTCATGTTAAACTCTTTAGTTGTGTTACTGATATGGGCACCTCTTTAAAAGAGAATCCTAAAACTTTCGGAAACTTGTAAACTTGAAGAAAAAACAGATGGCTTTCCAGTTAACTTCACTTTCAAGAACCTTTCATTACATACATGCAACTGTTGATATCTGAAGAAGTTGATGAAGTATATTTTCATAATCTTCACTCCTTTTCGCAAACTAGCTGTAGTTATCCTTGTTGAATGATGACTGCTCAGCCGGTCCCGATGGTATTCCCCCGATAGTATTAGGAAAGTGTAGTAATGCTTTAGTTGAACCCCTTACGTTCTTATTCAAACTTTCTCTGAAAACAGGCAAATTTCCCAGTATATGGAAGAAGTCTTTCTAACACCAATTTTCAAGAAAGGTAACAAACTACAGGCCGTGAAAGTGTAGCATTTCTTAGTAAAAATCTCATTTGCGAACAGCAACATGGTTTTGTGAAAAAAAGATCAACCGTTACAAATCTCCTCACATTCTCAAACATATGTTCAAACGCTTTAGAACAAGGTTATGAAGTTGACTGTGTATGCACTGACTTTCTAAAGCTTTTGACAAACTTTGCCACGAAATTATTTTATTAAAAACATTTTAATAAAATTATTTTATTTATTGAACAATGCTGTCAAGATCAGAATTTAATGAGCTTATCATACGCTGCCGTTGATAGTCCACATCCGAAGAACAAGGATGAGAATCTAAAAACGAATACGAGAAGCTGAGGGTACTGTCATCAGCGAAACAATTAAGTGGGTTAGAAGTTTCAGACAAAAGATAAATTATAAAAATAAGGAAAAGTGTCGGAGACAAAACGGAGCCTTGGGGCACACCAGCATTTATTTTGTGGATATCAGATTTGAACCCGTCCAATACTACTTGAATTGAACGGTTCGAAAGGTAATTTCTAATCCAACGAAGAAGGGATTCATCAATACCAAATGCACGCATTTTCGATAAGAGAGCTTGATGCCAAACTCTATCAAATGCTTTTGAAATATCAAGTGCAATAATCTTACTTTCTCCAAAACGATGTAAAGATTTGTTCCACTGTTCGGTGAGATAAACCATGAGATCACCAGTGGACCTATTGCAACGAAAGCCATACTGCCGGTCATTAAGAAGCTTCCGTTCTTCAAGATATTTCTTAAGCTGAAAATTGATCAGCGTTTCCATGACCTTGGAAAGAAGGGATGTAAGTGCAATTGGGCGATAGTTAGATGGTGAGGAGGATTCGCCTTTTTTAGGGACAGGCTGGACAAATGCAGTTTTCCATCCACTCGGAAAGAGACCTGTAGAATAGGACAGATGGAAAAGCTTACGCAGTGGTTTTGCCAGCGTTGAAGAACACCTCTTCAGAACAATAGCGGGGATACTATCCGGGCCAGCGGATTTGTGAATGTCAAGATTTTTAAGTACTCTAGTAACTGAACGAGTGCGAAAGAAGATTCGTCCCATAGAATCGTTTACGCTTTCAAGTACAGGCGGAGTCATGTCACTCACTGGCAGCATCGAATTAACAGCAAACTGTGCTGCAAGCAAATTGGCTTTATCAATCGAGCTTACATAGGGAGTGTCATTGGAAACGAGTGTAGGAACTGACGATGACGTAGTGTTACGCACATTTTTTACAAATAACCAGAAATTTTTACTACCACTGGGACATTGTAGTATTTTTTGCCGTAATTTCTGCTCATGCAAAAATTTAATGCGTCGTATATGTCCGTTACAGGTCTTTCTAGCTTGTTTGAACTTATTCCGGTGTTCCTCAGTTGGGTTGGCTTTATAATTCAGGAAACTTAAATTTTTCATCCTTGTACGATTAAGTACGTGTCGACCAAAGTGATATCACCTTGACAACGTGAGACGCTTCTAGTGCATGAACCAGAAGATCTCTTTTTTGACGTGTTTGGGATTGTTGATTGGTTTCTTTTGATGAATGTTTTGTTGACCTTCGATTAATGCAACCCCTTACCTCTGGTGGGGGGAAGTTGCAATAAATTAAGAGACACTCAATATTTGGTGGTTAAACAGAAAGTGATTTTATTCCTTCACATAATCGTCTTAAATACTAAAAAATAGCTTATTAACAAAAATCAATAGAAGTTCAATAATCAACAAATAGCTTATTCTACAATTTAACAAAAGTCAATATAAGGTTCAATAAATTAATTTTATTGCCTAATTCTATAATTGTGCAGCGTGTGCACAATGTGTCATTGACTTGATCAAAAATAAAAACATTATGTGCACACACCGCACAATGTGTAAACAAAAACTTATTAACAAGCAAATATGCATATTCTGCACAATGTATAAGAAATGAATTTTAGGTTTTCATTGTGACTTGAATTGTGACCTACTTAAGGTAGGAAGGTAAGTGTGAAATGTGTATAGATTGTTTTGAAATGTGTATAGTGTTTTTAAATTGTGATAGGTCAGTTGTGTAGGAAATTGTGCTGGGTATTAACATACTCCCCGCCTTGAACTATTGTTCAAAGGTGTAAGGTGACGGCTTCGTGACTTCGTGGAGCTGGGATCGGGGGGTTCTTCGGACGATAAATGCGGCTTCTTATGACCCTCCAGATGAAGTATATAAAGATCAAGCCTATACAAGATACGGCAAAATAACTGACAACGAACTGATGAGTATCCGTGTTTTTTACTTGAACGAGAGTTTCTTCGAGTTGTTGTTGTGCGATATTCTTTTGTAGTAGATCTAGTTCGTATGAGCGTGTCCGAAATTGTAGTTGTATATGATGGTGACTCATCTGGATTGCTTGTGGATAGTTCTGAATGAATTCCGATAGGTTGCTTGTAGGAAAATAGGATGTTCGTCTAACGCTTGTGAAAATGTTGTGTCCGTGGATGGTAAATAAGTCTTGTTTCACAATACACCCTGCTGGGACGGTTAAGATACCAGAATTGTTTAATCGGATTTGATTAAGGTTCCCTTCGCAAACGACATTTATTAATGATTGAGATCGAAGTGAATATATCCAATTATTTGATTGATGCGGTTGTATCCAAAACTGCTCATCTGTAAAGTCTTCGAGTTGACAGGAAGCATGATCGAAAACCTGGTTCATAAGACATTAGAGCCTTTCTGATAAAGTGGATGCTTTTGATGACACATGATGTCATTTTCTAGAATCCTTGAACATGTGCTAAACTCTGCCTCATTTAATGTATAATACTGTGTTCGGTGTAGATTTATAATTATGTAATCTGATTTGGTGGTAGATGTGCCTTGATGGTTGTTATCTCTCGTCGTAATTGGTTGGGATGTATCAAGTTGGCGCTTATTTTTCCATGATGAACGTCTGTGATTAAGTCCAATAATAATGTTTGCATTCTTTGAAGGTTTGTGGCCCCTAAAAACATTTGAAACCCATGTGCAAGAATTAGCTGGGAGAGTTTTAACTGAAGAATTTCAGTGTTTGTTATGTTAAACTGGTTTATTATGGCATTGACTTCCGTGTCTAGTGATTGGACTTGTTTTTCTAGCCTTCCTTCGTTGGTGCGAATTATGTTTGCGGTTGAGTTTATTAAAGATGTCTGATTCTTCATCAGCTGCAGCAAATGATCCTCATTGACATGAATAGTTGATATGACATGGGACATATGTTTGGCATACTCCGAGTCTAATACTCCAAATAGCGAGTTAGCCAGATTTCCAACTATGTTGACTGCACCACGTTTTGAACGAAGTACATTTTCTTCGAGAAGTCCATCCTTATCATTTATTTCTTGTATCAGATGTTGAAATTGTTGCAGGAACGTTATACAAGTATCAGCTGGTGTCATCAATTGGCAAAGTTCTTTAAGTTTACTGTGGCCTAAATTCAGCCATTTCAATTCCTTCCAGTAAGGTATTAGTTCATAATATATCACTATATCCCATTGGTCAGAGATGATATGTGCAGTTCCCAAATTTTCAAAGTAAATTCCGGGGGTTGTTTTGAATGGTGATACGTTGACCTGGCTGCACATGACCATTGGTAGTATTAGTAAGGATGTGAGTACTGCAATCCAAATATTGAAGGGGTTGTATTTTCTTTTCTTTGCGGGTGGACTTATATCATCGCCTTGTCCAATATCACCGTCTTCAAGTTCCTCAATTGGCTCAGAGGATGTTGCTATACATGTCGAAGCCTGCTGGCCTGTGTTTGTTTCCTCTATCTGGATGGGTAATGGAGCTAGTCTGTGTATTGGTCTTCGTAATGTACTAGTTGCTGTCAGGATCTCAGCGACTCGTACCACACCATCTGCACCAGGGAACGTCTGAATTACTCTTCCAAGGGGCCATTTCATGACTGGACAGTTGTCTTCTTTGATAATTACCATTGTTCCCGGTAACAGGTTTTCGCATTTTCGTTCTTCGCTTGTGAAGGACTCTTTTGGTATTGTTTGCATCTCTTCTACCTTCCAGAATTTTTCTATATTTTCATGGAGTTCTTCTTCGATGGAGATGCCACACATTGATGATTGTGGTGATGTTCCATCTAATTTTCCGGTCACTACCCAGCCAAGATGTGTGTTTTGGAGGCTTGGTAGGCCTTGTCCTATGGTGATATGTCCAACTGTCAAGAAGTGATGGTATAATTCCGCTCCAAGGAGGATATCAATTTTTCCAGGTTCATTGAAGTGCGGATCTGCCAATTTTAATTCCTTTGGAATGTGCCAAGAAGCAGTGTTGATTCTTCGAGTTGGTTGAGTTGGAGTAATTTGTCGTAAGACAAAGGCCTCTAAGTTGGCTGTAAAGTCAGATGTTCTGGATTTTAAGGTTAGATTTACTCTCTTCGTTGCTTGTCTGGTTCCTTCTCCAATCCCAAGAATTCGCATTGTTTCGGCAAATTCAGGAATATTTAGTTTTCTTGAAAGCCCTTCCGTAATGAAGTTGAGTTGTGATCCAGAGTCAAGCAATGCTCGGCAGTTGACTATGGTCCTTTCACTGTCTTCTATGTTAACGATTACCGTGCTGAGAAAGACGTAACTTCTCTCGGTTGGACTGACTGCCGCAGCCGAGGTGATTGGGGCCACTGCTGTGACTGATGATGTTGGTTTGTTTTCAAAGGTACCAGTCCTTCTGGTATTTTCTGAAACTTGTTCGCGGTGCATGGTTGTATGATGTTTTCTTTGGCAGATTTGACATCTTCTTGATGACAAGCAATTTGAAGTTAAGTGTCCTGATTTCAGACAATTTATGCAAAGCTTCTTTTCCTTAGCATATTCACTTTTTTGGTATGCTCCCTTCTGCAAAAATGTTTTGCATGTGTAGAGTGGATGGTCGCCCTTACACAACTCGCATTTGATGGTATTCAATGTTGCATGGTAAGCTCTTGATGATGAAGCTCTTGTTTGGTATTGTGGCTTCTGTTTGTTTTCCTTACGTTCAGGATTTATAGATTCCATTGATTGGAATCTTTTTTCAATGAACTGTAGTAATGGTTCGATATCTTGGATTTCACGTGGTTTTGTCAAGGCTTGTTCATATAATCGTTGCGATTCCTTATCTAATTTTTGGAGAATGATATAGGCCACCAATGTTCCCCAACCTTGTGTATCAATACCCAAGTTTTGTATTCCTGATATGCACTCCTGTGTTGTGTCTAGAATCTTCTTCAATGAATTAGCTGATTCTGTTGAGCTTGCTGGTTGATTCATTAATTTTTGAATGTATGTTGTAAAGATAAGTCTCTTGTTGTCGTATCGCTCGTTCTATTAACTTCCAGGCTGTTGTATAATTATCTGCTGTGACTTGTAGATGTTTAATTATGTTACCTGGTTCTTCAGTTAAGTGCGTCTTTAGGTATTGCATTTTTTGTATTGAATTTAATGATTTGTTGTTATGTACCAGGGTCTTGAAGAGATCATGAAACGATGGCCAAGCATCATAACGTCCATTGTAAGTTGGAATGTTGATTCTTTCAAGTTTCACTTCATTGTGGCTGCTTCCCTGTGGGTCCATTTTATTTATCTTTTCTTTAGTCTCGATTGCGATTTCTTGGTACATATTTTCGATTTCAGCATATTCGTCCTGCTTGAGGTAGTCTGATTCGTCTGGAGAGATAGCGTTTGCTATGATGTCATCGTGAGTTTGCATGATGTCCTTCCAGTACTGTTTCAACGTTTTTAAATATTGCTCGCATGCCAGATTTGACAGTGACTGAGCTAAAACTTCCTTCAGTTTATTGTATAAACGTACAAATAAAGCTATTTTATTTTTCTGCCGTTTATAGCGTTGCTGTTGTGGAGTCAGGTCTTGATTCGTATGTGCAGCCGGGTCTTGGTTATTGATTGCTCGGTAAGCCTCTTTAATGAGGTTGAGCATTTCTTCATATCGGTTGTTTATCTCCTCAAAGTAACCTTCTTCTTTGTATTCATGGTTCTCATCTTGGTAGGTTTCGTGTATCATTGTGTCGTTCATACAGAATTTATCCCATTGTTCCTTCAAGGCTTGACGTTGCCTTGCTAGATACTCTGGGGTAATTCGCAATTTCGGCGATTTTTTGAAATTCTTTAAGAGATTTTTAATCACCTCTCCAGTTTCCTTTTGTTTTTGGATTAGTTTTTCCATTTTTTTTTTTCAATAGATTTATTAAGCTGCTTGCGAATATGGTTTTCTTCTTGCCTTCTTGGCTTATTTGATGATTGGTTGCTGCTACTTGAGGAGGGGAAAGATGAGATGGCTTGTGAAGACAATGCTATTGGCCACAGCCTCAGCGTTAATCTTAACAAGACCATTGATTCCGTCCCCGAAAACCGGACGACAAATACGAACGACAGTCTTACGACGGTCATTGAAAAAAGGACGACTAAACGCAAAACTAAGGTTTTGAACGAGAACGAGGTACGACGACGACAAAGACGGAACGCTGAGAGGATTGTCCGGCGCTTTGCTAACAGGACTCCTGAGTCCTTGACAGCTAAGGAGAAGGCGGCGTTGGACAAGTCTAAACAGCGCCTTGGAAGCACAACAATAACGACTACTGTTAGTGACGCAAACCCACAACCACCTCTTGAAGTACCTTGTTCCTCTAAAAGGACAAGGAATGAACTCTCCCCAACCGATTCTTCGCCTAACAAGGCAACGAAGAGGTTAAAGATCTCCCGGGCAACCGTGAAGGGGCACCAAGTGGCCATTGCCGATTTCGGCAAACCCTCACGGAAGCTGACCGAGGACGAATGGCAACTTCTGGAGCTACGAATCCTGGAAGAAGTAAACGAGGCCATCGTCAAAAATAGGCCCCCCCCACTTTTCGGAAATCTTACGACCGTCCATGGTTTCAAGGTTATGAATTGTGAAAATGACGCCACACTCAAGTGGCTTCAGGACTTCACAAGCAGCACCTCTGCACCATGGCAAAATGCGGATCTTCGCCTAATTGATGTTAAGGAGATTAAAAACATCTCCAGACCAATAGGCATACTTCTGATCAAAGGCCCCACACTTCCTAACGATCGCCTGGAGAGGTATATAACATCACTCAACAGGGATCTCCTAAGCCAGGAGTGGGAAGTTATCAAATGTGAAAAAACCAAGGAAGGCACCGAAGTAATGGTTAGACTGGTACACAAATCTATACCACTACTGAGGAAAGTGGATTTCAAAGTGCGCGTCGGGATCACCAGATGCAAACTTAGACTGATACCCAACAAAAGAAAACAGGTTAGTATGGCGATGAAAAACCCTTTTTATTATGATTATGGAATTGAAAATCTTACAAATCAATCTTCAACATAGTAAAGCCGCCAGCGCTAACCTGGTCTACCTCATGGAGAGTAGACAATATGACATGGCCCTGATCCAAGAACCCTGGATAGTAGGTGGCACGATCAAGGGCCTGCACTCCAAAGACCTCATGCTGTATAAGTCAAACCTTGACAGCCAAAATAGTAATCCCAGAACCTGTATATTAGCAAGAAAACGATTTAATCTCTTTCTTCTAACTTCTTACAGCAACATCGACCAGACCGCGGTCATTCTAGAACGCAAGGAGCACCCATCGCTCATATTAACCTCCACTTACATGCCCTATGATGGAGTTGAAGGACCACCAGCGGATTTAACAAATAAAATAGTAACATTCGCAAGTAAGAAAAATTTTAATATTATACTAGGGTGCTACTCCAATGCACATCATGTACAATGGGGGAGCACCGATACAAATACAAGAGGTGAATCCCTCTTTCAGTTTATCATAGATAACAACCTACGTGTGGCTAACCGAGGTAATACACCCACCTTTGTCACAAAAAATCGAAAAGAGGTGCTAGACAATACCCTCTCAAATAATTCTGACACCTGTCAAATTGATCATTGGAGAGTTTTAGAAGAACCTTCCTTTTCTGACCATCGTCTCATAGAATTTATAATCCCTAACGTTGAAAGTCAGCACAAACCCTTTAGAAATAACAGGTGTACAGACTGGCTTATCTTCAATAGGGAAATTAGAAATAACATAAAGCACGTCAACACCAGCGCCATTCTGGGACCAGACAGTCTAGAGAAGGCAACAGAGAATCTCACTGCGACTCTGCGTAAGGCGTTTGAAACCAGTTGTCCAATCAAAACAACTGTGAATAAAAACAGAAAACCCCCCTGGTGGACAACAGAACTAACCAACATTAGAAAAGAAACAAGAAAACTTTTCAATGCTGCAAAAAGAACAAGACTCGAAAGTGACTGGGACTGTTATAAGACTAGTCAAAGAAAATTCAAAACAGAAACCCAACGAGCCAAACGAAGCTCGTGGAAAAATTTCTGCAGTAATATCGAGTGTACCAACGAGTCAGCTAGGCTCCGAAAAATCCTTTCGAAAACCTCCGCTTCTGTTGGTTCACTAATGAAACCCGGAAACGGCTGGACTGAATCAGGTCGCGAAAGTCTAGAACTCCTGGTTGAAACTCACTTCCCAGGTAGTAAACCTAGCCCTGAACGCGAACCAGATTACTCTCCAATCTTCGAGTATGAAATATCGACGGATGTTATAACGGAGGAGAAGCTAAACTGGGCTATTAACTCTTTCTCCCCTTATAAATCTCCAGGCCTAGACGGCATTTTCCCAATGATGCTACAAAAGAGCACTGAATTTATCGCCCCACACCTGATAAAAATCTTTCAAAGTAGCATTAAATGGGGGTATGTTCCCAAGACATGGCGTGAAGTAAAAGTCGTGTTTATACCAAAAGCCGGCAAACCCAGCCATACTGAACCTAAGGACTTCAGACCTATTAGTCTTACGTCTTTTGTACTTAAAACACTAGAAAGACTTATCGACATATACATCCGCAGTAATTTAAAACCGGAGACCTTATCACCCTTTCAACACGCCTACACAAAAGGTAGAAGTGTAGAAACGGCACTACACTACGTAGTTAGAACCATAGAAAAATCACTTGACGTTAAGGAATACACTCTTGCTTCATTCCTGGACATTGAAGGAGCCTTCAATAACGTCCACAGTAATGCAATCGAGAAAGCACTTAATGATCAACGTATAGAAGAAGTAGTTATCAAATGGATCATGAGTATGCTGAAAAACAGACTAATACATAGTGAGCTTGGTAACGCACATTTAGAGATGTACGCATCTAGAGCCTACGCTGATGACTTAGCGCTTTTGGCGACGGGTAAATACCTTCCCACTATTAGCGAACAATTACAAATCGCATTATCAAAGGTCAGCAACTGAACCAAGAAATGCGGTCTTAATGTAAACCCCCTTAAAACAGAACTGGTTCTTTTTACAAACAGGAGGAAGATCCCTCCGTTTATAATACCAAAAATAGATAATACAACACTGAAAATCTCCGACCGAGCTAGATACCTCGGAGTTATATTGGATAAAAAACTCAATTGGGGTCCAAATATCCAAGAAAGATATAAGAAGGCCACAATTGCACTCTACTCATGTAACAAGATTCTGGGTAGAAATTGGGGGCCAAACCCCAAAATAATAATGTGGATGTACACTGCCATTGTCAGACCGATTCTAACTTATGGCAGCTTGGTTTGGTGGAAAGCGTTGGAGAAATCCACGAATCAAAAAACACTTACCAAAGTACAGAGAATGGCTTGTATCTGTACTAGTGGTGTGATGAGGACTACCCCAACTGCGGGTTTAGAAACATTTCTCAATCTCCCCCCAATAGATCTATTCGTCCAAGAATCAGCAGCAAGAGTGGCCACGCAGCTATTCTTACGAAATACGTAGACAACAACATCTGCACAGATTATATGAGCCCTTACTTAGATTTCAACAAATCTTTCAGTACTAGGTTCCCCAATAGACTAGATTGGGAAAATAGTGAGCCCTTCACCAACGACTCAAACATTACCATCTACACCGATGGCTCTAAAATGGATAATAGAGTAGGTGCAGGCTTTTACTCTGAAAGCCTCAACCTTGCCAAAGCATTCAGGCTCCCCGACTATAGCAGCGTCTTCCAAGCTGAGATCTTGGCAGTGAAAAACGCTGCTAAACATATATCCATGATGGCGATATCACACGCTGACATCACTTTTTTCATTGATAGCCAAGCAGCAATAAAAGCTATCTCTGCCACCCAAATCAAGTCAAAGCTTGTCTCTTGCTGTCGCGAAGAGCTAAATGTTCTTGGCACACAGCATAACGTAAGACTCTGCTGGGTTCCTGGCCACAGTGATGTACCAGGCAACGAAAAGGCGCATGAACTTGCCAGGGAGGGCTCCAAACTGGAACCCTCTCTGATAGACCATCATATAGGGATACCGTTATGTGAACTGAAACATAACGTCAGTAAACCCATCATTCAAAAATCCAATGACATATGGAATCTCCTAGAAACCTGTGTTAACACCAGGAAGATATGGCCTAGATACGATAAGAAAAGATCCGACTGGATCTTAACTCTTAACAAACCCTCCCTAAGATCCCTTATCGGCATTATTACAGGTCACAACCTACTCGGCTACCATAAGAAGAAGATGGGGCTCAGTACTGATGACCTTTGTAGAGGCTGTGGTGATGAAAACGAGCACGAAGACACTGCTCACTTTCTCTGCCACTGTCCTTCACTCTGTCTTGCTAGGAAGAAAACTCTAGGCAACTTCTTCTTTAATGAACTAGAGGAACTATCAGAACTGCCAGGCAAAAGCTTACTTAACTTTGTCAAGACCTCTAAATGGTTAAACGAACCACATGATTCATAGGTTATTATATTTTTTTCAGGAAGTTACAACACTTCGGGGTACCACAATGGATCTACATTGATCTAAGTGTGATGGTAACAACATCAACCGTCAGCCCATTAAACCTAACCCTAACCTGCTACTTGAGGATATAGTTTTCTTCAGATTGTTTGTTGCTGCTTGAGGGTATAGGTTTCTTCAGATTCGCTTGCCTTCTCGGCTTATTTGATGATTGCTTGTTGCTGCTTGAGAGTATAGTTTTCTTCTTGCCTTCTTGGCTTATTTGATGATTGCTTGTATACTCTTGCCTTTTTGGCTGCTTGATGATATAGTTGAATTAGCTCTGATGACGAGCTTGAACTTTTTCAGATGAACAAAAGAAATCCCAACCAAAATAATTCCCAGATCACGTCCGCGTCGGGGTCACCAAAATGTACGAATAAGTACGTGTCGACCAAAGTGATATCACCTTGACAACGTGAGACGCTTCTAGTGCATGAACCAGAAGATCTCTTTTTTGACGTGTTTGGGATTGTTGATTGGTTTCTTTTGCTGGATGTTTTGTTGACCTTCGATTAATGCAACCCCTTACCTCTGGTGGGGGGAAGTAGCAATAAATTAAGGCCGTGTGTGAATTGCGTTAAAATGTGTGTTAAAATTTGACACTAATGAGGTGAATAAAATGGGTTAAAATTTATTGAGCTGTGTTAAAATTTGACGTATCTATTGATAGAGAAATTTGCTCTT